>JAOXXN010018751.1:0-19816 GCA_026770055.1 Myrmophylax atrothorax
AGCCCTTCCCTGGGTGCTGTCCCTGGTCCCCACAGGGCAGAGCTCAGTGCCTGCCCCTCCTCTGTCCCTCCCCAGGAGGTTGCAATGAGCTCTCCCCATCTTGCAAACACCTCCAGAGGGTTGTCCTTGGGTAAACACCTCTCCAAGCACCCTCCAGCACTGTCAGATAATAATCCATGAGTACAGTCATTAATTTTGATTCTTCAGTGAGTGAATTATGACTGTGGAAAGCCTGATGGGCCCATCTGTGAGCGAGAGGAACCCTCTGAACCTCACGTGCTCATTGCAGACTCTCAGGGGGTCATGACCTGCCAGGGAGAGGTTGAGGACCAGCAGCTCTGCATCCTGGTGGGATGGCTCTGGCTTGGCAGAAGGGGCAGAGGCAGAAGCCAGAGGTGCTCACAGGGCTGGAACTGGGCAAAGCAGGGACGTGGAGCAGCAGGAAAGCTTTGCTGTGCTGGCACCACAGCTGGGATGTTACTGGTGCCAGTCAGCAAGAGGGTTCCAGCCTCTGTGAGAGCTGCCCTTTGCCTCCTCCCTGCTTTGGTGAGGATGGGAATGTCCCCTTTGTAACCTGTGACCAAAGGACAAGAGCTCTTCCCTCTGGCCATCTTGGTTTAGCCTGGCCCTTTTGCCAAGCCTGGACTGCTTCTCTCATCCTTCCCAAACTCTTCCCGGCAAAGGAAAAAAACTGAAAAGAAAGGAAGAACTCAAAAGAAACTGAAAACTGAATTAAAAGATACCTATATTTTCTAACATTCACCACTACACATGCAATTTGTAGCTACAATTAGGGGCCCCCAGGGGAAAAGGGGGAAAGGGAGATGGGAACAAGGAGGGACAAAAAAACCCCAAACACAAACCAGACAAAATACAATCAAAAACTTTAAAAAGGAGGGAAACTGGCAAAGATACAAACTCACCAACTCCAAGAGGAAAACTAACAAAACAAGGGAGCACTGTCTGGGTTCCTTCTGCTCTCCAAGCCTCCCCAGGGTGGGACCCCAGGGAGGACTGAGGGGTTTGACTCCTGGAAACATCTTGAGAACTCAATGAGGAGGGGAAGAAATCCTGGGCAACATCCTCAAGGAGGGAATGGCAGCAAGGGACACACATCCCCATGAACTCAGCCTTTTCCACCCCTGACTCCTGCAGTGACAGTGCCACTGCCACCCCACAGAGCCACATGTCCTGTGCCTGTCCCCTCCCCTCTGCCAGCTGCTCCTGGGGGCAGTGCAGTGAGGAAAAGGCTGGGAGCAGAACCCTGCAGCCCATGGACCCGGCTGGATCCACCATGGATGAGCCACAGGGACTCACAGCAGCACGTGGGCACCACAGCTGCCACCTGGACCTGGTTGTGCAGGTCCTCATTCCATGCACAGTTGGAAGGAAATGCCAAATGTTCTTACAGGCTGCTCAGGTTTTTGTTTCCTTGTTGTGTAAGTGATTAAATCTGAATTGAGGCAGAGTTTTCAGCAGTGTTACACAACCCCCAGGGCAGGGGTGGCTGAGGGGCCTGGGAGCTGCGAGGGGTGGGGGGTTTGATGGGACAGACCTGGCTGTGCTGCTGAGAGAAAGAGGTCAGGCCAGTGCAGGCTTCAAATCAGACAGAGAAAAGATTCAGCAGCAGGTTTGCCAGTCCTGCTGAGTTGGCCTTTCCCAGGGGGAATGAATCATGGAATCACAAAATGGTTTGGGTTGGAAGAGACTTCAAAGTTCACCTCATCCCACCCCCTGCCATGGGCAGGGACACATCCCACCAGCCCAGGTTGCTCCAAGCCCTGTCCAGCCTGGCCTTGGACACTCCCAGGGATGGGGCAGCCACAGCTGCTCTTGGGGAATCCGTGCCAGGGTTTTACCATCCTTGTAACAAACCCCACCTGCTTCAGCCCCCAGCCCAGTTGTGTGACTGTTTTGTGGGACTGTCCTTGTAAGCCACACTCATTCTGGGGGCTCTGGGTTAATTGTATTTCTTGGGAACAAACTGACAGACATCCAGAACTGTGACAGTTCTCTCCAGGTGGAAAACCTGCAGCAGCAGCTTAGATCTTGTGTTGCTTCTAATCCTGCAGCATGGATTTGTTGGGATAAGCATGGAATTTTCTGGGAGTGAGGAAAGCTCGCAGCATAATTGCAGATTCTGAGCATGAATTGTATTAATCTGTAGGTTCTCTCTTTTTTTTAATAAAAATTGGGTTGGCTGAATAATGTGAACAACTTGAGCATTTGCTATAGGACTGCTGGAAATTGAGGGGATGTTTATTTAACCTACAGCACCAGACCCAAACTTCGTGGGGTTTGATTGGAATACATATTTTACATAGGTGAGATGACAATGTTATTAAAAATGAAGACATTTGTTGATGTAAAGTATAAATAGACATCAGCAGTAAAGCCTCTCAAGTGGCTTTTCCTTCCCCTGGTCTGAGGCACCTCCCACTATCCCAGGTTGCTCCAAGTCCCATCCAACCTGGCCTTGGACACTCCCAGGGATGGGGCAACCACAGCTTCTCTGGGCCCCTGTGCCAGGGCCTGCCCACCCTTATCCTGAGGGGAAAAGAAATAAGGACTGAGTGTATCAGGGACAGGTTTCCTTGATGTTTGTGGTTGGTTGGGGGGGATGAGTCAAAGTGAGTTTCCTGCATAATGTTGTGCCAACATGGGACTGTCCCAGCGCTGCAGGAGGTGGAGTTCCCCATGGGAAGAGACCTTCCCATGGCCACGAGCCTCAGGAGCAGGTTACAAAGTGGGACAAGCCCAGCTCTTGCTGCCTTTGGGACAAGGGAAGAGGTGATGGGAGGAGAGGACATGCAGGAACATCTTGGAGCTTTTGATTTATGCTCCCCTTTAAACAGGCCCTGCAGAGCTGTGGGTTCAGAGCTGTGTTTTTGAACCGTGTCCATCACCCAATAAATAAATCAAGGCCCATCAGCTTTGCCTGAGAGCAACATCAGCTGCAGCTGAGCAGGAGCTCAAACAAGGCTCTGCTGCAGCTTCAGACCTCCCTCCTTTGCATCACACCTCCTTGTTCCCTGGGGAAGAGCAGCAGGAGTCACTCAGCAAAGGGACATGGGATGTGGTTCCCACACCACAGAGTCACCCTGGTCACTGCAGGTCCTGTCCCTTGTGGCCTGTGCCCTGCCTGTCACCTCCTCTCTGTCCTGCTGATTCTGCCCGAGGATGATCCGTGCTCATGCTGGGGGGATGCTCTGGGAGTGAGTCTGGTTTGGGTTTCTAAGGTGTGATGCGTTTGTGGTTCTTCCTGACCTGTGGTGGTGGAGATTCCCAGCATCTGGAAAACTGGCTCCGTACTCAAGACCTTTGAAGGAATTTGAAATACGTGGGATGAGGCAATAAGGTCTGGAGGAGGGAGGTGCTGGCTGGGCAGCCAAGGCAGCAGCAGCTACAGGGATGTGCTGGAGCACCGTGGGAAGTGCAGACATGCCAGGCTGCACCAGGAACCCCCTGGAACCACCTCAGCACATCCCCAAATTCAGCTGCTTCTGGCCCTCAGAACAGAGCGGGAACACCAGGACTTGCACTTCCCAAAGCGTGTTGTTTGTGCTTCCAAAGAAAGGGAAAATGGAGTAAATCAGTTGCCCAGATTTCACTTTTACTGGAATAAAACCTCTTCCTGTAACTGATACTCCCTGTTCCACCTTCCTGGGGCAATCCCACAGCACGTGTTCCCTTTGAACCCCCTCCCTGCGTTGCGTGTGTGAGATGAGTGTGAGCAGCACCACGAGCATTCCTGCAGCCCTTGAGGGGATTCCTGATTGCTTCCCATCCCAACAGCATAACCACTTGGAAAAGTGCCTCGTGGACTCCTGCCCTGCCCTCGCTGAGGGTCTGTGTGATTACATGGCTGAAAGTCTCCCAATATCCAATCCAATCCTCCTCTCTGTCAGTCTGAAGCCATTCCCCCTGTCCTGTCATTACCTGCCTGTGTAAAAGGTGACTCTCCTTTTATTTTATGAGTCCCTTCCAGGCACTGCAAGGAGCTCTAAGGTCTCCTTGGAGGCTTCTCTTCTCCAGGCTGAGCATCTTTGTGGTCTCCTCTGGACCTGCTCCAACAGGGCCAGGCCTTTCTTGTGCTGAGGACTCCAGCCCTGGCTGCAGGGTTACATTTTTGAGCTCATTTTTACCTAAGAAAACATTTTCGTGGCACAGACCCAAACTGCAAACAAACCTGTGGGCAATTTAAGGCACCTCCTGCCAGAGTTGCCACGGCCTCGGAACTGCTGTGGCACCAGAGCTGGTGGTGGCAACTCTGCCCAAGGGCTCCTGGGCAACGGCTCCAAAGCATCACTCACTCCTCGGAGCAGGAGGGTGAGAGGATCCTCCTTCCAGACCATCTTGGTGAGGAGGGAGCCAGGAGATGGCAAAGCCCAGCTCAGCCCCTGCTCTCCCAGACTGCCTGGCTGTGTCGTGGTTCACACCCTGTCTCAGCCCCTGTGAGTGCCAGCAGAGCCCCCGGTGCCACCAGGCTGGCCAGCTGTGGGAATGGGGCCACGGGAAGGGGCTGGAGCCTCTCCCTGTGCCTGAACTGCGAGGAGGGATCTCCTGTCCGGCAGCTTCGCGTGCGGAGCAGCTCGGCCGGGGCCGGACTCGCTGCTGGGAGGGGATCCAGAGCCTTCCCTGGGGCCGGGGGGTTTGCACAGCCCCAGCCAGGGAGCTGGGCTGGGCTGGGCTGGAGGGAGGAGGCAACGTGAGGAGAAGTGTCCCTAATCCTGGGTGGCGTTGGGGGCAGGATGTAACGGAGCACTGAGCCCCATCCAGGCCATGGAGCACCTCCAAACATCCCTGGAATGCCCCATCCCTGCAAACATCCAAGGCCAGGTTGGATGAGGCTCTGAGCAGGCTGATCTAGTTGAAGATGTCCCTGCTTATGACAGAGGGTTGGATTTGATGGCCTTGAAAGGTCCTTTCCAACCCAAATTATTTAGGATCTACACCTGATGTGGATCCCAGAGCTTGTACTCAAGGTTCTGCTGGGAGGGGAATTTGGAGCTTGGAATCCTCATGGATGCAGGAGCATCACAGGGAGCTCCAGGCCATTGATCCTGTAAATCACAGAATGTGCTGAGCTGGAAGGGGATCCACAAAGATCCAGCTCTTAACCCTGCACAGGACCATCCCCAAGAGTCCCACCCTGTCCCTGTGAGTGTTGTTCAAACACTCCTGGAGCTCTGGCAGCCTTAGGGCCGTGCCCACTGCCCTAGAGAGCCTGGTCAGTGCCCACCACCCTCTGGGGGAAGGACCTTTCCCAGATACCCAATCTAACCCTGCTCTGACACAGCTCCAGGACATTCCCATGGGCCTGATCAGTTGGTACTGTGGCCATGGCTGGGCAGACACCTGGACAGCTGATTCAGACCTGTCCTCCTCACCCATCTGGGCTGGGGGGGTGTTCAGTAGGGTGGCTGCCATGGGAGGAGGTGGGAAGAGGGGGGATTTTCTCCCAGGGAACCTGGCAGTGGCTGATCCAACCCATTATGGCACACAGGCTTTGCTCTGCAGCTGATTTGTTGCCATGAGGTTAACAGGAAACATTTGTGGGAGTGCTCAGGGAAAAGAGGTGATTTGAGAGAAATTCAGCTCTGTGCTGCTGCTTCTGTTTGATTTGTTGTGATCCTTTTAACTTCTCAGGCAGTTTGGTGATGGCACACAGAGATGGCTGGAGCTGAAAGGAAAAAGGGGTTTGCCCAAGGGAAATGTTGGCTTTTCTTCAGGAGAACAAAATGCCACAGAGCAAAGGCGAGAGGGATTTGTTCCCAAGTTGTTGACGAATCCTTAATATCTGCTGGGGAAAGGGATCACTTAAAAGGATCAATCAAATCTTAGTTTGTCATCAAATGCACCTCTGACATTGCTGGGGCTTTGGCTCGGCTCTCCCCCTGAGGTGTGTGCAGGAGGCAGAGCTGCAGACACATCTGGTGGCTTTGCCTTGCAAAGCGGTGCCAAGAGATTGGAAGGCACTGCCAGGAAACACTCAAGTTGACGAATGGGAATTACCCTTCCTGGGATGGCTGGGAATGTTTTCAGGAAACAAAAAGCTCTTGCTGCTCTCTAGCAAGTCATTTGTATTACAGGCAGGATCAGCCAGTCACCTCCCAATTCATTTTGGTAGAGCAGCCTCAGAGCAGGAGAGTGGGAAGTGTCCTGAGTGGGATGTGGTTGTGCACGAGGTGTGTGGCAACACTTAATTACTGATTCTTAATTTATCCCACCACCCCCCAGCCTGGAAATCCTCCCTTTCCATTTTTGTCTAAGCATGGCAGGCCCTGGGAAGGGCTCGGAGGTTTTATGTGGAATGTCACGTTTCAGTGGCACCTCCAGGTGACCAAATATGACCAAACAGCTGCAGCTTCTCATGTCCATCCTCTGGAGAGCCAGGACCCTCCTGGTCTGCAGGGAAGTCATGCAGGGCTGTGCTTGGCCTGGGGAGTGAGGCAGAGGTGGAGATGGTTCTCCAGCCCTCCCTGTCCCTCCTTTCCCTTTGCCCCACGCCCTCTGGGGGAGCTGCCCACCCTCTCCCAGGAGCAGGCACTGCTTTCCAACCTGCTGCTGGCAGGAGGAAGTGCTGGAAGTTTATTCCTATAAGGACATTCTGGGAATCACAGAATCCCAGAATGGTTTGGAAGGGACCTTAAAGTTCATCCAGTCCCACCCCTTGGTGAGGGAGCTCCCTCTGCACAGCCCAGGGAGGACCCTCCAGTGTGTTCCCAGTAGTGGCATGTTTGTTTTCCCTTCTCCTCCAGTTTGAGATGGAGCTCGTGCTTGCCAGTGCTCAAAGAGCATTTGGAAGTTGCTGGCTTTAAAGCTCAGTTCCATTGAGTTCTTTA
The DNA here is from genome assembly GCA_026770055.1 of Myrmophylax atrothorax. Taxonomy (NCBI): domain Eukaryota; kingdom Metazoa; phylum Chordata; class Aves; order Passeriformes; family Thamnophilidae; genus Myrmophylax; species Myrmophylax atrothorax. The sequence continues at coordinate 6,846 of JAOXXN010018751.1, forward strand.
TTATTACTATTTTTTTTCTTTTCTTTGGACTTGCAAGCAGCCTCCCAGCCCAAGAGCAATAAGGCATGTTTTGGATGGAAGCTCACCATGGCCAAGTTCTCCATAGAGCTTCTCCAGAAACCACCTACAGTCTGGAGGAGTCTGTTCACAAAGGAAACAGTTACCTGGATGCTTTTCTCTATTTTTTCCCCCTTCCTTTCCTTTTTTCTTCCCTTTTCTTCCCTTTTCCCATCTTTTGCATTTCCTTTCCCTTTCCCCTTTCCATTCCCCTTCCACTTGCCCTTTCCCTCCCCTCCCTTTTTCTCTTCCCCTTCCTTTTCCTCTTCCTCTTCCCAAACCTTCTCTTCCCATGCCAGGGCCTCCCCACCCTCTCAGGGAAGGATTTCTCCCCACTATCCCATCTAACTGTGCCCTCTGGCAGTGGGAGGCCATTCCCTCTCATCCTGAGCTCCAGGTCCTTGCTATCCTGACTCTTGGGCAGGTGACGGCTCCAAGGGGAGTCTTACTGTGCCATTTATCAAACCTGAGACCAAACCAGGCTTTATTATACCCCTGGGAGCTTCACTGGGGCGTGGTGGGGTAGAACCAGAAAGGTTTGTTCCTGGCATCAAGTGAAAAAGGTGAAACAAGGAGTGGGAAAAAGCAGGAAGATTTTTAAGGGCTCATTCCTGCTGGTTTTCAGCCAGGCTAAAGGAGTTGATGCTTTGAAAGGCTCCTCTCAGGACTGGGCTCTCTGTGCAAAGGATGGAGCAGGAAGCAGAGGCAGGAGCAGGTGCTGGGGCAGTGCTGGGGCTCCAGAGGCACCCCCTGCTCCGTGGGGAGCACCCCAGGACAGGGTGGGCAGGGTGTCCCCTCCAGCGGCTCGGCTGGAAACATCCCCTGTTTCCAGAGCTCTTGGACACAGCACGTGCCTTGGAGAGAGCTGGATTTGAGTGAATCACTGAGACACAGAGGGGACACGTGGTGTCAGCAGGAAAATCAGTGCTTTGCAATGTTTAGGAAATCCAGGATCTCGCTCCTTGGGCCACTAATCCAAGTTGTGCACAGGGCTGGTCCTGCTCCTCTCGGCTCCCTGCCTGATTCCAGGCAAAGAGAGAAGTCCTGGCATTTGGGAGCAGTTTTGACTCTCTGTGCTATTTTTACTTTGGATTAGGGTTGTTTACTTCAGAGGGAAGAGGTTTTGCATAAGAAACTCGGGACGTTCCCAAGCCTTTTTGCTTTAGAGCTCTTCCCGTGGCTGTGGAATCAGAGCAGGGCAGGACCACGAGGACAGGACAGGGCAGGACTGAGGGCCATGTCTGAGCTGTGCAGGGGAGCAGGGGGGTTGTATTGGGTATTCCAGCATTCCAAAGCTCTGCTGGAAGGTTTGGGACCAGGTTTTATTACAGGGAGTTTTCTTTTAAGGTCTGACAATCACCTTCCAAGCAGAGCAGCAGGAATTCTGCTCCACCCTTTGAACCCTGTGTTTGATCCCTCACCAGGAGCACTCACCCCAATGAAATGCACTTCCAAAAAAAAAACAAGGCAGCTTTTTTTTATCCTAAAATACCTTTCTCCTCCTCCTTAATGTAATTTCATGCAGCAATGGGAGGCTGCAGAGAGCTGGGAGTAGGTGGGCAGGACACCTAAGGCTGAGCCCAGGATGCTGCTCCCAGCCCAGCTGGGCTGTGGGTGGGCAGCCCAATTCATCCTGATTCAGCTCCAAGCTCATCCCAGCATCCCGTGTTTCTTGCTGAATAGGGTGGAAAATGAGGATTTGACTCTGCCCCAGGATTTTGGTGGGGTTTCCAACAGAAAATGTGGGCAGTGTGTCCTCCTATCAATGCTCAGGGGGGGCTGGAGCCCTGGCAGCTCCTCCTGCTGAAGGAATGCCCTGATTTGAGATACATTTCTGTGATAGGGACACAGAAAAAGGTCTCTTTTGACTCCATTTAGCCCAAGAGCCAAAGAAAGGAGAACTGCAGGGAAAGGAGCACTCAGCAGCGTGGGCTGCAGCCCAGGCAGTTGTCAGCCATTCCCCTGCCAGAAGGATTTGGAGATCTCTGTGCAAGAAAAGAGCCTTTTAATTTTACATCAATATCTGCAGAGCGCGGGACGTGGAATTGCCATTTGTGCTCGGGGTGGCGTTACTAAAACAACAGCCCCGTGCACAGAGGGCTTCATACCCTTCCAGGAGAGGCTGAGGGAGGGCTGCTGTCTGCAGAGCAGCAGTAGCTGTGGGGAGGGGGAGAGCTGTCTCTGTGGCAGACTGTGCTCCTGGAGCTGGGAAATCAATAGGCACGGAGAGCCAAGGCAGTGCGTGCTCCTCTCTCGGGTGATTTTTAAAGCATATGCTACTGGAAGATGTGTAAAAAGGCTTTTCCTCTCACTGGAACTTCTCACATGGCTGCTGAGGGCCCTGAAATAGCCTCGTCTGGAAGCGGGAAGGTTGTGGGTTTTCCCTTTTGTTGGAGATTTCATTAAAAGGCGGAGGGTTCCCCCCTCCTTCAGCCTGGGGTAGTCACCTTCTCCAGAGCTTTCCCTCACCGTGTCCCCCTGGCTTCTCCTCGCCCAGTTCTGGTTCTTGGGGTCTCTGCCTCGGTCCTGGGCATGTCTCAGAACCATAAACAAGATTGATCCCTTTTTTTAGCAAGCTGTTGAATTATTTATGGATCTGCTGGGATGCTCCCACTGCCAGCTACAGGCACGGGGCCAGCCTGAGAAAGGGAAAGGCTTCAGAACGGAGCTGGGAGAGCGTGGTGGGGGGTGAGCCTGGGGTGGACACCCTCCAAAGGTCTGGAGCATCCCCAGGACGGTGTCCCACCCCGCAGTGTCCCCAGAGCACCGGCAGAGGGACAGCCTGGCCTCGCAGCGCGGGGATGGATTTGGTTCCTGACCTTCTCAGGGCTAGAAAAGGGCTCCTTGTCTGGGCTGTGAAAGGTTTCCCAGCTGTTCCCTGTCCGGGGGGTGCCACAAGCCAAGAGATCTGCGCTGTGGAGCTGAGGCTTCCAATGTCAGGGTGACACGCAGAGGAGCAGGGCTGGGGTGGAGGACAGCTGTGAGGGGACATGTGGGGCTGGGAGAGGGGACACCAGGGTACTGAGGGACAGCTGGGAGGGGACACCAGGGGCTGGGGGGAGCCATGTGGGGCTGCATGTGGGAGGTCTGGGCTCTGTGGATGTGGGGCTGGGCTGGAGCAGCAGCAGGAGGAGGCGTGTGGAGCGTGTTGGGTCACCCAAGAGAGCAGCTGCTCCTCCTCATCCTCCCTCTCCCCTTCCCCGACCTCACGTGCAGTGAAACAGGAAAGCTGCTCACCATTAGCATGGTCGGTTCAAAAAGCTTTTAATTGTCCCTTTTCTCCTCCTGTTCCTCTCAGGGCTCTCTGGCCTGGGGAGGAATTGCATTAAAAATAAAAATGATTGATAAAATGAAAGGGAAGGGGCTGGACAGTCTCAGCTTTGGATGTGCAAGAGGAGGAGGAGGAGGATGGGGAGGAGCACATGGATTGCTGGGGAGGAGCACATGGATTGCTGGGGAGGCTTTTGGGGCTCCCTCCCTTGGAATGAAGGATGCTCAGCTGGGTCTGAAGCTTCTGGACCTCCTGCCTCAATTAAGAGCGATTTATTAAGAGCAATTGCAAAGGAGATTGGGGCTGGCACTGGCAGGGTGGTTGAATAAAACAGAAAATGGTTGTTTTGCTTGAGAATTGTTTCTGGTTTTGAAAACAAGAACTTTTGGAGAAGGGAAAAAAAATTTTGCTATTAGAGCTGAATGTTGGATTTGGGGTTTTGGGGGGTTATTTCTGGGGGGTTTGTTTGAAATCTTTGGGTTTGCCTGAAGTGAGGCACTGCCCCATGTGTAGGCATCTTGAGAAAAAGGGGAAAACAAGGATCTGTGTCTCTGCAGGAGCAGTGGGAAATCCCTGCTGCTCACTGGCCCGAGGGGAATTCTGTGCTCTCCTTCCCTTCACCTGCTGGCTTTGATTTCCCGACTTGACCTTTGAGCTCAGGCTTGGCCACCTCTGTGGTTTATGGGGGGGGATCAGCAACTCGTGTCTCTGCTTCCCTGTGCCAGGGGACAAAGGGGCAGTGGGATCGAGCAGTGCCCTCTGCTGCCCTCGGCCAGCTCTGCTCCCTGGGAAGGGCCTCAGGAGCACAGCAGGATGGCTTCCTAATTTCAGAATACACCAGGTCTGAGGTGCCCCTTGGATGCAGCAGAATGATGGAAGGGAGAGGTGGTTCATCCTTTTCCACCCCCTGCCATGGGCAGGGACACCTCCCACTATCCCAGGTTGCTCCAAGCCCTGTCCAGCCTGGCCTGGGACACTTCCAGGGATGGAGCAGCCACAGCTTCTCTGGGAAATCTGAGCCAGGGCAGGAAAAAGCAGATAAAGTTTATGGCACATGAGCAAGTGTCTCAGAGGGATGAGTTTAGGAATATGATGGACTCCGTTCCTCAGGACAAACAAAGCTGGAAGATTCCATAAGATGGAAAACAGAGATAACTTCTTGGGCTTATTTACATTTGTAACATCCCTGTGCTGAATAGATGAGGGCCAGCTTTTCCAAAGCCTGCCAGCAGATGTGATTCCTAGCCCTGGATCTCTGGGATGTGTCTGGTCTGCTTAAAGGTGTGTAAGTTTGGGATTCTAAGGCTGCCTGTTCCCCTTTCTGGGGGAGCTGCAGCAGCAGGTTTGCATTTCCAGAGCTTTGCCCATGGTCACAATGATGTATTGCTCTGTCACCGGGAATCTGACGGAAAAAGGATCATTATCTCTGGAAAAAACCCAAGGCTAAGCATGAAGGCATGGCCCTACAAACGCTGAGCAGATGTTTAATGAGGCCTAACCTGACTAATGCTCAACTCATCAGGCCACTTTTGCAAGAGGGTTGTGCTGTGCCTCGAAGCTCCGCGTGGTTACGGCATCTTGGAAGCCCAGCAGAGAACTTGCCCCATGGGGACCTTGGCAGGAGCAGCTGCCAAGGACTAATAGCTCCAAAGACAAAGCACCTGGCACGGTGCATCCTGGTGATGCAAAAAGGCTGGAGGCTGAGAGAGGCTCATGGGGGAGGATCACTTGATGCTTCTGGTTTTCGTGCTCTTCCCATGGCTCGGAGCCACTGCTGGAAGCAACTCCTGCCTTGGTGCTGGTATGGCCACTCTGGTGCTTGCTCCATCAGCCTTGCATCACCCTTCTTGGTGTGGCAGAGCTTGCAGAGTGCCCTGTGCCCCTCCCAGGAGGGAGGGGAGGCTTTGGATGCTGCCAAAGGGATTTTTCCCATCTCCTCTTGCTGGAGGCAGCTCGGAGGGGACTGTTTCCAGCTGTCTGCGTGTCCCTGGCTGACAGAGCCCTGCTTTGGTAGGACTGGGATGAAGCAGTTGGACACTTGGCCCACTGTTTTCCCTGGGAATTCTGCCTGAGCACTTTGTGAGTAAGGATGCAGGCATCTGTCCACAGGATGGCTGTAACCAACCAACCAACCAAACATCTTTGAAAAGTTAAAGGAAAATTCAGAGGTGACGTGCGAGTACAGAATATTCTTGCCTTTTTTTTTTGTCCTCTTCATTTTATGATGTAGGAAGGGTGGAAGGAGCTGTTATAGCTCTTTTTCCTTCTCTTTTTTCATGGCAGGAATACCACTACTGGTGGTTGGTTTGGTTGGAAGTTCCTTGAAAAATGTAGGGAGAGCAGCTTTTCTCAGCTCTCAGGTGGGGATCAGCAGGTATTTTGGAGTGGGCTCCCAGGTATCCCAAGGGATGGGACCAAAGGGGTGTTGAGAGGGTCATAGAGCTCCTTCAGGGAGGACACTGAACCCATAATGAGCCCCAGAGTCTCTGCTTAAACCAGACCTGCGTTAAGTGAGAACAGGCAGAGACACAATGAGGGTGTGAGACACCACCAAGGGTGGCACAGATGTGGTTTGCCAGGGTACTTCTGCAGCCAAGCTTGGAGCCAGGAGCCAGTGGGCTCTGCAGCAGCCCCTGAGGGGAGGCTGGGAGTGAAACCCGAGGGGATGGTGTGGGGATGGTGCACTCTGGGTACAGCCCAGAGATAAAGGCACATTGCAGAGCCGAGCCCAAGGGCTGCCAACTGAGCCCATGCCAGCTCGAGCTGCTGCCATTAACCTCCCAACAGCCTCACATTGTTGGCTCAATGACTCACCCTTGTATCAACACACAGACAAGCCAAGCATATTATTTCTTTGGAGGGAAATTACTGGAAAAGACAATTCCTGCTTTTTTCAATTCCCATTTTACCTCCAGGTTTGGCATCCAGTAGCCAGCCCTGACTTTCCTCTGCAGCGAGCTCTGGGCTTGGGCTGGGGTTGTGTGAGGGAAAGGGAACCAGACCAGACCTGGGTTGGGGACAAATTTGCCTTCCTAAAATATCCTCTGATGTCACAGCTCCTGGGTGTGGAGCGGGCTGGGACTTTTGGAAGGGGAAGAGGACAGACTGGGACTTCTGCTGGGAAGAAAATAAACAGAGAGGAGAAGTCTCCCATTGATTGGGTCTCCCGAGGAATTAGACAGGAATTTGCTCCACATCCCTGCATATTTTTCTCCTTACCTCTCCTAAGGTTGAGTTAGGAATTTTAAGCCTCTGGTTCCCTACCAAAACTCAGCCCTGTTTTTGAGAAGCAGAGGAGGAACCAGACTGAGGGTGGGAGCCCCAATGGGCAGATGCTTATTGGAAACTCTGGGCAGCTTTATGGTCTGAGGAGAGACTTCAGAAATGAAATAAATGAACCCCAGTGCTGGTTGGGGGCTGGCAGGACTGGAAAACATTGCACATGGCCTGACTCACCTCTGCAGCAGCACCGGCTGCTGGGCCTGAGAGCCAGAGGCAAGGGATGGTTTGGGTTGGGACAGACCTTAAAGCTCATCTTGTTCCACCCTCTGCCATGGGCAGGGACACCTTCCCCCAGCCCAGGTTGCTCCAACCTGCCCTTGGACACTTCCAGGGATGGGGCAGCCACAGCTTCTCTGGGCACCTGTGCCAGGGCCTGCCCACTCTCCCAGGGAAGGATTCTTCCCAACATCTGACCTAAATCTCTCCTCTGTAGCTTAAAACCATCCCTCCTTGTTCTGTCCATGCAGGCACTTTCAAAGTCCCTCTCCAGCTCTCTTGGAGTCCTTCAGGCCCTGGAAGGGGCTCTGAGGTGTCCCCAGAGCCTTCTCTTCTCCAGGCTGAAGAACTGGTTCATCCTCTGTGCACAAACGTCATCTTGATTAATATTTCTTTGGAAAAAGTGTGTGTTTCTCTGGACTTCCAATGATGAACTCAGAGCTCCTTCCCTATGCACTCACCTTCGAAATATGCTCATCCCCAGCCCTCATTTCCCACCCATGGCCTTGTGCAGAGAAAACCCACCCCTATTCCCCCAGAGCAAACCCACCCATGTCCTTTGTGCAGAGCAAACCCACCCTTGTTCCTGTGCAGAGCAAACCCACCCCTATCCCCCCAGAGCAAACCCACCCCTGTCCCCTTGCAGAGCAAATCCACTCATGTCCCTGTGCAGAGCAAACCCACCCCTGTCCCTGTGCAGAGCAAACCCACCCATGTCCCTGTGCAGGGCAAACCCACCCATGTCCCCATGCAGAGCAAACCCAGCACTTTGCCCATGGAACAATCACACATGGAAACCCTTCCCATGTGTCCAGAGCTGCCTGTGGAGGCTCCAGTGTTGACACACGTTGGGTGCCATGAGGATTTCAGCTGCATCCCACTCCTTTTGGAAGCCAAGGCCATGGTGTTTTGGAGGGAGGGATGCAGAGGGTGCTGGGATGAGATGGAACCGGGATGTGGGTCATGCCAGGATGTGGGTCATGCCCTGCAGTGGGTTGGGGAGCAGATTTAGCATCTGTAAGTGCTTGGTGACACCTTCACCACTCCAAGCCTTGTGGAGCACATCCCTGGCCCAGCCTTCCTGCCCTGAGGGTCTCCCAGGGGTTCTCTCTGTGCTCCAGAGCACTCAGCAGTCTCTGCTGCCACTCACTCATGGGGACATCCACGCAGCCACATCCACCGGTCCTGCTGGGAATGGTCACCCCGTGGTGCCAGAAGGGCTGGCAGCTCATTTCCCAGCCAGGGGTGGCCCCACAACACCAGGGTGAGGAGGTGCTGGCAGGGCTCCAGCTGCTTTGGCAGCATCCCTGCCCAAGGAACATCCCTCCTGGGGGTGAGGGGGATGTTCTCTGGAGGGGTGTGAGCTGAGGGCTCCAACCCAAACCTCCTGTCCGGGAAGGAAGACAGGGGAGGATGTTCCAGAGGAGCTGGAACTCGCCTGGTGTTCAGCCTGGTGGAGTCTGGGCTGAGGGAAGTCAGGCTTTGTGTGCCAAGGGTGGGTGGGGAGCTGTGCTGTATGTAAAAGCCCTGTTGGTATTAGGAAGTTCCATAAAAAAAATCATATTTTCTCTTGACCTTTCAGTTTCTGGGAATGTAGACACAATAAACAAGCTTGGAAGGGATGAGCTTATGCTGAAATATGAGGATATAGCAGAGTGGAAAGTGGAAAGCAAACAAGGAAGCAATTAAGGGCACAATGAAGGGAATTAACCAACATGCAATCCATTTCATATTTATTTATACTCAGAGGCATAACTAATAATAAACACAGGATTTCCACAAAGAAAACAATCTCAGTTCCCTATTTTAAACAACTTTATGGGGCTGTGATGCTTATAGATGGAGAAATTCCTTCCCTCTCCTGCTCCATGCCCCAGTTCCTCCCTGCAGCAGGGGTTTTATAGCTGCTGTCTGGCTTTCCAGGCCCTGGGCAGGCTCTGCTGCAGCTCCTGAACATCTCAGAGCAGGGCCAGTCCCTGCCTTCCAAGTGGTTTGTGTGCACAGATTGGAGTGGGATGGAATCCTTCTCCATCCTGGAGCTCCTGGGCACCAACATGCCATAAATATGAACTAACCAGCCTTGTGATCATTGGCTCAGAGACAGGAGGGCAGGGACCCACCTGGCTCTTGCCAAACCTCTTGGAGGAGGTTTCAGAGCAGCAAAGAGCAGCTCAGAGTGTGTTTTGGACCCTGTAGGCCTGGCTTGGTGGAGGGAACCTGGGAAGAAGAGGCTTTTCTCTGGGATACCTGTAAGGGTCTCGTTTGAAGCACAGTGTACAAAGCTGAGCCAGTTCAAGGGATGGGTTTTAATCCTTGCCAGGGGTTTGCTGAACTGGGCTTTTGGGTGGGGAGTACCTGCAGTGACTTTACCAAAGGTTTTGGCCCTTCAGCAGCTCTGAAAATAAAGGGGCTTCTGAAGCTCATGAAAACATGTGATGAGATCCAGGTGGGCTGAACTACAGGAGGAACTGTCCATGGGTGCTCCTGGCATGAGGCAGAGTCCTCTGAGCAGGCAGGAATCATGGACTGGCTTGGGTAGGAAGGACCTTCAAAGGCCACCCAGTCCAGCCCCTTGCAATGAGCAGGGACACCCTCCACTGGATCCAGCTGTGTCTCCAGCTCCTTGTGAACATGGAGGGGGTGGGGGAGTGTTTCTGCTTGGAAACCTTTCCAAATACGTATTTTACAGCCTCTGGGTCACCTAAAGGTGGTTCAAGGCACTTTCCCCAGTCCTTGCTGCCACTTTGGCTGGTTTAGGGCTGGTTTTAGGCACCACCTGTACCCACCCCATGATGGGAACCATCACTGTCATCTTGGACTATTTATGGCTCCAGCTTTAGCTGCTGAAACCCCTATTTTGGGTGTGATTAGAGCTCCCTTTTGCCATGTGTGGCTGGCACTGCTCTGTCTCTGTGGATGGTTCTCCCAGGGTGCTCCTGCCTGCTTTGATGGCCATGAACATGCAGAGCTTGGGGCCTCCTCCCTGACGAGGTGCCACATTCTCCAGGGTAAGGGGACACCCTGGGGTGACAAATGCTTTGCAAACTCATTCCTGATGCTCCAGGATTGCCTGTGATCCCTCTGGAGTTGTGCACCATCTGACTTTAATGTTGCTTATGGGAATCATTAATTTGCATAAAGCTGGGGCCATGTTATGGAAGGGCTCATTAGTGCCAGACATTGTTAGTAATTCTTCATTATCCCAGTGGTCGTTGTTTGGTCTCAGGGCAGAACTGTGGCATGAGGAGGAGCACAGTTAATGCAGGGCTGTGGTTGGTCCCACAAACACCCAGTGCACTCAGCAGCACAGGGGGGAAGTGTGGGAGAGGCTTTGCCAATGAGCAAAATGCCTCAGTGGCTGTGGCTGGAATGTTTGTGCCTTTTCCTCTCTGAGTTTAGACAAAGGATGGGAAACACCAGGGGCCAGTTGCTTTGGAGCCCTTGGGAGGGAATGGATGTGAGTGGGATAAAGGATCAAGTATGTCAAGTGCTACTTGTCCTAAATGCTCCAGCCCTTGGTGTGATGAGCTGTGGCTGCTGCAGCACAGAAGGGTCCAGGCACTGCAGCCCCTTATTTATTTCCCCATTTATTACCTCCACAAAGCTTCTCTCAGGCTGGGAGATGTTGCTGTTTCCCAGGCAGAGAGTGGAGATGTGCCAAAGAAAGATAATCTGTTACTGAGCAAGTTGATAAGGGAGGTGGGATTCCAAATCCCACGTCACCTTCTTACCCCCCTGGGCCTCTTCAACCCCTGGTGAGCTTCTCCTGGGGTTCCCCCTCATTATGGGGTACCCAACAAATGATTCATGCCTCTCTCCTATGTAAGATTTTGGGGCGTGGCTCAGGGTTCCCTGCTTGGTCCAGGCAGGTATGACCTGATTGTGGCCCAGAGATGGCCCAGAAGCTGAAATTGTTCCAGAAATCCCCGAATTTGAGAAAAACTTGAAGGCCAAACTTCACTCCTGAACCAAAGCCTTTAATCCTTGTACCCCTGAAGGCTGGGAAAATTCAGATTTGGAGCTGAATGTTGTGGTTTGGGCTCATGTTGAATATTTACCTTCTTAGCCCCTGAAAACAAAACCCACATTTGACTTTCAAAGCAGCTGAGAACTCGAATTAATTTCCCAGTTCTGTTCTTTCCTGCTTTGCTTGTGGTCAGTGCAAGTTATGTCTGTGGCAATGAGAGCAGAGAGTCCTGTCTCTAAATTATTCCTCTCCAGCAGGATGTCAGGATGCTTTGATTGCACATTTTGAATTGATAACGAGGACACACAGCCAAGGGGTTGGTCCAAGGAGGCACATAACTTACCCTGAGTGCACTTTGCTCCTGCTGCAGAGCACCAGAGGGGCTTTGAGGAAGGTCCTCCTGGCTGGACGTGGACTGTGTGTGTTCTGCATTTTATTTATGAGCACTGAAGCCACAGTGTGGGATTTATCTGAGCAGGACAAAGGTGTGCAATGGAAATGTCCTCCAACTGTGTGTAGTGAAGAAGGAGCAGTGATGGGGCTCGGAGGGAGATGCTCTTTCCTGGCTCCATCTGCCTCCAAAAAGTCACGGCTTGAGCCGCCCCCACTGTTTGGTTTCCCGTGGGGCTGTCACAGCTCAGCTGGGCTCCTCCAGGAGCACCACAAACCACAAAATGAGGGAGAGGAGAGAAGTTAATGCCCAGTTGGAGGGAGAGTGGAGCAGCTCAGGAGGTTGGCAGTGGGCTCTGTGGAGTCTTGGTCAGTGCCCAGCCCGTGACCAAACTGTTCTGATGGCTCAGGAGGGTTTGGGAGCTCATGGAAAGCGGGTGGTGATCTCATGGGGGGAAAGATGCCCACACAGCAAAACCTGCTGTGGTGAGGGGGGAACCAGCAACCTCAGCACAAAGGCTCCAACCCAACCCACGTTCCTGGACGGGGGTTCTCCAGCAAGAAGGGCTGGAGAGGAGGGATGGAATGCCAGTGTGGGGCTGGAGCCGAGCTCAGATTTGCTCAAATGACTTCACTGCTGGATTTTTAATGTATTTTGAAGCTTTAAAAAGAGAGCTGCCATCACCACCCAACCATCCACCAGACAAATGCGCTCCAGGGAGAGGTCCTGGCTGGCATTCCTCACTGTGTTGGCATGGACAGCTTTCCTTGGGAAGCTGCAGCAGGCTCTTACCTGGCAAGAGAGAATTTGGAGAGTGTGTGATGTGAACAGAGCAGAAGTCTGAGTGATTATTTAGCAGCTGGACATGGAGAGGAGCCAATAGCAGGTGTTTGGTGCAGACAACTCCAGGCTTTTTGGGGAAGTGCTCCTTCATTTTGGGAAGTTGCTCTTGTAACGAGGTGGGGATCAGTCTCTTAAGTAATAAGCAGTAGGACCAGAGGAAAGTTGTGCCAGGGGAGGTTTAGGTTGAATTTTAGGGAGAATTTCTTCATGGAAAGTGTTGCCCAGCCCTGGCACAGCTGCCCAGGGCAGGAGTGGAGTCCCCATCCCTGCAGGGATTTCAAAGCCATGTGGATGTGACACGTGGGGACATGGTCAGTGGTGGCCTTGGCAGTGCTGGGCAATGATTGGACCAGATGATCTTGGAGGTCTTTTCCAACCTAAATGATTCTGTGATTCTACACTTCTCCTTTGGGGAAAGTGCTCCTTTTTTGGGGGCAAATCCTCCTCTTCAGCAAGTGCTGCTGTTGCACATGTGAGAGGCTTCCCATGGCGCTTGAACAGGGGCTCGTGTTGAGATTTCCTGGACCCCCAATGGAAGCTGCTGAGATGCCACCTCAGGGTGGGTGACAGCACTGCAGAGATGCCCCTTTACAAGTGCAGGGGCTGCTGGTGAGGCCGAGGGGGTGGCTGGGGCTGCTTCAGTGGTGGACACAAAGCGTGTGCCCACTTGGCACCTTTGGGTGCCTCTGGCAGCAGCTGCTCCCCCAGCACTTCCTGATTTACAGCAGAGCAGACCCACCAGGCAGCTCCTCCTCTGGGGGCAGGACAGGTGAGGGCAGCACCTGTTTGCTCCTGTGGCAATTCCCTTTTCCCTTTTTGCACAGGATTATTTGGGATTGTCATTTCCTGGCAGGTTCTTGGCTGTGGCTGCCCCATCCCTGGAAGTGTCCAAGGGCAGCTTGGACAGGGCTTGGAGCACCCTGGGCTGGTGGGAGGTGTCCCTG
>JAOXXN010020156.1:0-19690 GCA_026770055.1 Myrmophylax atrothorax
AGGCTGGCCCAAAGCTTCCTGCTCGGAAGCGGCTTGTCCCAAAAACCTCCTTGGGTCAGCATTACCAGGGCATGTGGTGGAGCAAGCACAGCTGAAAGCCATTTGAACAGAGCCTGCAAGGCCAGGTTGTGTCTGCCAAGACAGACAAACCTTCCCCATCCCTGTGGCTTCACTCCCGCTCTCGTAGCAGCAGGAGACAGCAGGGGAGAGAGGCAAAAAGCCTCCCGCGCCAGGGCTTCTGACCGTCTCAGCCACAGGCAAGGGAGACCAGCTTGGTCTCTCTCTGCCCAATTCCTCTTTGCTGGCCAAGGCTGCACCCTTGATGCCACAATCCCCTCGTCCAGCCCTCTCGGAGGTCACTCACCTCTTCTTGGTGATCCCCACATATTGATAGACAGTGCCAGGATGACTGACGCCTTTCATCTTTCTCTCCGGCAGCTCCTTGAAGTAGTAAGGGGGCAGCCGAGAGGAGGCATAGGTCACTGCGTCACAGGACACCAGCCCAGGGTAGCGCACCATCATCCGGGCTGCCAAATTCACCTTCTGGCCAATGACTGCCACAGAGAGAGAGAGAGAGAGCGTGTGAGAGCGTGCGTTGACGTACCCGTGCGATCAGCCCCGTGGCGCCCTTCCAGGCCAATGGCTGCCTCGCCTCCAGCACAGGCCAACCCCCCAGCGGGATCAGCAGAACCCAGGGGAACAAACGGCCACAGAGCCCATTCTCCTGCCACGGGCCAGGACCCGCACTGCCCGGGCCGCTCCTGACCGGCTGCTGGGAAAGCCCTCTCCCAGCCCGCCTTCCTCTTCCAGAGCGCTATGCTTAAGCAGGCCCACACCAGCCTCCCACGCCTCAGACACACGCCTCCTACCTGTGTATTCATGCCTCAGAGGGTGGCCGGTGACTCCGCAGAACACCATCCCGCTCGTAACTGCAACGGACACTGCCCTGGCACACAGGAAACGGTGCAGCTTCAGCAGCGCCCCAGGCGCAGTCCTGCCCGCCCAGATTCATCCCTTCCCGCATCTCCCCTCGGCGCTAGCCTGGGCCACCTGCCATCCTGTCCTGCCAGCGCGGGTCCTGGGGACGTGGAGAGCTCAGGGGCGCAACATACCCACGTTGCAAGGGACAAAGGACAGGGGTAGAGCGCATGTGGGATGTTTTGGACGCTTCCCCTGAGGCCACATTCCCTGAGCTGCAACCTGCAGAAGGCCACGGCCCTCTCATGAGCAAAGAGGGAGGGAAGAAGGCACCCACGATGTCACTGCCTGCGATGGCAGCAACCTGAGATCAGGCGGCTGGACCCCATCCCTGCTCATGGGCCAGTCGCCCAGAAGGGCCTGCCTCTGGCACCGAGGAGCCTCTTGCCCTTGCAAGGGCTCGTTCCAGCACGGTGGCTAGCAGGGTGTGCTTGGCGGGACTCCGCCTGGCTGCCGAGGGCTAAGTCCGGGGCTTGCCTGCCACCTCGCAGGGCACTGCCTCCTTCCTGCCAGGGACAAGGCAGAGCAAGCTAGAAGACACGTCTCTTTCTGGGAAGCCCCCTTGCGCCATCCCAGGCAGCATGCACCCCCACCACACACTCACTCTATTTCCGTCAGCATGGTGGAGCAGGAAGTGAAGATCTGCATAGCACTCTGCAAGGCGTGAATGCTCTCGTAGGGCAGCTTTTCTCCACCGAGGCCAAACACGCAGAGGAACGTGCAGCCCTGCCAAGGACGGATGCAGCACGTCTTGCTACAATGCCTAAGAGGGAGCCTCTCCCTCTTGCTCACCGCCCACCCCCTCAGGGTGGGGGGAAGCAATTGCTCCCACACACTCACTTTATCAAACAGGACGATTTTGTTGATTTCGCCTTTGTGAGGACAGAGGATTTCTAGCATCATCCTGCTGGCATCGTGGATGATGGTGCGGATGTCCACTGTGCTGATTCCTGCAGTCAACCGCAGTTGGACGAAGAGGCTGGTGACTGGCCGTAGCTCAGAGAAGAGGTCCAGCGGCACTCTGTCATCAAGCTGGAAGACAAGAGCACGATGGCTTCACCAGCCTGCTCTCCCGGGGGCTTACTCCCCATACCAGATACCAGACCGAGGGAGAGCAGGCATACTGGCAATAGCAGGTACTCCCCGAGGAAGGGCTAAATCCTCCTCACAGTGCAAGTGGCGGGCAGGCTGCCCAGCTTGTGGCAGGCAGATACCGAATCGTTAACGCAAATGACAAAGGAGAGAAAGGTGCTCCGGTACCACCCCATCCTGGGACGGGTATGGACATGAGGGGCGACCTGCAGGGATGCTCTGGGGACTTCAGTGCAACCTCCCCTTTATCCCACCGCCACGACCGCAGCACATCCAGAACCATACCCACAGAAAAGACAGACAGACACAAGTCTGCCTCCCACCACCCGTGTCTCTCCGAGGACAACACACGCAATGGTGCAGCACCAGTGCCCCCTGGCTCAGTTTCCCCGCGTTGTCTGCTCAGGGTGCGTTTTCTTCTCTTTGGCTGTTCTCGCGACAACTCCATCTCTGCAACGCACCACTTCCTCTGCCCTCCAAAAATGCAGCCCCCAGCAGTGGTGGCCTGGACGTACCTTCCCGAGAGCAGCTCCTGATATGTACTTGCTAAGCACGTCGTACGCATTAGCGCCACCGGGCAGGAGAAGAGCAGGTCTCATGGCACCTGAGGAGAGAAAAAGCAGGTGGTTGCTGGGAGGACAGGACTACGAGGTGTTGGAAAGCAGGGGCTGGCACGGGAAACGGGGGAGAAAGAGTCTTCTGCGTTTGCTCATGTTGCCACCTCCAGATGCTCACGGCAGTGCTGTCCCCTGGAGGGAGAAGGCAGCAGCAGCCACTGCCCCAGCTGATGCACGCGAGGGCCAAAAGCAGGAGTGCTAACCGAAAGGAGGAAGAGGGTGGAGGTGGTTCCTCTCTGGCCCCTGAAGCAGCCAGGCCCCACCTTTCCAGGCAAGCCGCGAACAAGGTGAAGTTGGCACTCACCTTCCCCTTCCAAGCGGTGGCTCCTTGGGTGCTGTACAAGCTTGCGTAAAGCCTCTTGGCATTCTGACCAAGACATCGGATCCATGCCTGTAACCTGGAGACACACGGCGTGAAGGCGCTGCCACTGGCCTCCCCAGGAGTCCCAGGGGACAAAGCCTGCCCTCCACCGGCACTGCCCAGAAAAGGGGAGAACAAGCCCACCTGGCTGGATGGGACAGCAGTGCTTCCTCAGAAGCACCGGCGCTGGGCAGGCATCACCCAAGCATCCCCCAGCTGTCAACAACAGCGCCATGACCCACAGAGGACATTGCTGGTGGGGCCAAAGCCCTCCCGGTGCCTCCCGACCCCTCAAACCAAGCAAGCCCAGCCCACTGGTACCCCTGAGAGGGAAGGACAAGAGCTTCAGCTGCCCACCCACTTCCACAGCTCCAACTCTCTCCACATCCAGCTCCTCAGCCTTCTGACACCTCCCGCCTTCACGTCCAGCTCTGGGTCCTCAAAATGGCTCTACAGGCCATGCCACCCACCTACCTTCACAGCTCTTTTGCCTGCAAGGCGCCTGGTCCTGAGCCGGTGCTGCTCACAGAGCTCCCAGGAGGTGGCCGAGAGGATTACTTCACCTGCATGCGCAAGCTCTTCGGCCTCACAAACTGCATCCAGGGCCTCGCCGTAGATCAAGAAGTACTGCCGCCTCCTGCTTCCGACTACCAGGAGGTCCATGGGCCCTGCAGAGATCCCTGGTGAGAGAGACAGGGAGAAGCAGCACTGACACAGGGAAGATTCTGAGCTCTACAGCCCCCAGCATCTCAGCTGTTCAGAACCTCATCTGAAGCCCAGTGGGGAGACTGGCGTTATGGAAGGGGAGGGCATCCTCCATCCTACTCAGGGGCATACTGACACAGGTCCCTGAAACGGGTGTCTAGAAATAGACAGTGTGTTGAGAGTGCCACGTGTCTTAGCCAGCTGCCTGCCCAGAAGCCCAGCAGCCTGCCCAGAAGCCCAGCAAACCAGGCGGGCTCGATCACTGCCTGCTCTACTAACGTGCAGGCAGGTTGTAGCTGTCTGCTTGACAACACACACGACAGCCTGCCAAAGCCCTTCCCAGAGCCATGTGCAAAGCAGCTCCCCTTTGCTCTTTGTGAGAGGCAGGGGAGAATCCAGCAGGGCAAAGGATGCAAAGCTGCCCCCACCTGACAAAATGGGAGGATAACTACCTCCCACAGACATTTGTGCTAAATCAGACATTCGAGGACCCTAATGCTTGACCTGACGCCCGCTTTGCCTTTAAGCTTCCTCTGCATCTGCAAATGCGCGCAAACCCAGCAGGCCTGGTCTCCCATCCCCGCCCAGACCACAGCTGGCCCCTTAAATGCTCGCAGGAGATGCTTTCCTTTGGCACTCGCCCCAGGACGGATCCCCCCCATTCCCTGCCAGCGAGAAGCAGCCCGTGCCACAGCGCCCGTACCTATCTTCAGCTGGATCTTCTGACCCACGTGCGTGTCACGATTCCCATACTTCCTCTGCATCTGCCGGCTACATTGCAGCACCAGGCTGATGGTCTTAGCCAGCTCCTGGGGTGGTGCTCTCCACAGCACCAGCACAGCATCCCCTGGGGAAAGGGAGGGAAAGGGAAAGGCTCTGCTGAGACCTGACTCTCCCCGACCTGCGCTCAGTGGCAGGGACAGCAGAAACCGGCCGACGCGCTGAGGAAGATGGGCCTGTGGGAGGGCACCGTCCTGGAGGGCCAAACCCTGGGCACCGGCACACCTCTCCTCTCCCGGGCCAGCCACAGCAGCCGACAGCCGGCAGCGCTGGCACCCCCTGCCCCGAGCGCTCCTCTGCAGCTGCAGCACACCAGGGCCGCCTCCTCCCCTCGCAGCCTGGCAGCCCGAGCTCCGCCAGCACCAGGGCCTCCCTGCCCCTCACCACCACCCCGACACACACCTTTGGCTGTGCTCTCTAGGGGGTCTCCTCCTCTCAGTGCTTCCTTGCCCCCCCACCCCCAGCCCAGGGGCCTACCAGCAGGGGCAGAATGAGGGAGGCCACAGCCCTTGCCAAAGCCAAACCGGAGGCAGGCAGGCCCAGGGAGAAAGAGAAGCCTGGAGAAAGGGCACTGCACGGGGGGGGCGTGAGCGGCCAGGAAGCTGGCTCAAGGTGCTGCACAGAGCCTCTCGAGAAGGAGAGCACAGCAAATGGCCGCCACAACAGTTAAATGCTGCAGGCCAGCACACGTGGGCATCGTCGTCCTAAGTACATACCAGCAAACTTCAAGACGTCTCCTCCAAAAGTCAGCACCTCTGCGGACAGAGAGAAGGAAAGGAAGAGTCATGTGGACACCTTCTTCCAGAAGCCACAGAGCAAGCCCCTCTACCCCGAGAGGAGCACCCAGCTGAGGGCGCACCGTGGGGCACAGCCCAGGAAAGCACCACTCTGGCCTGCCTCCCGGGCTCACAGGGGCCACAGCCCTGCTACGTGCACAGCAGGCACGGAGGCAGGCCTGCGAGCTGCCACCAGATCTCAGAAAGGTGGAGGCTGGAAGGGACCTCTGGGGTCCATCTGGTCCAACCCTGCTGCTCAAGCAGGGCTGCACAGAGCCAGCTGCCCAGGACGGTGGCTAGAGCATTTTTTAATAGCTCCAGGGAGGGAGACTCCACAAGCTGCCTGGGCAACCTGGGCCAGCGACCAGTCACCCTCACAGTCAAAAAGCCTTTCGTGACGTACAGAGGGAACGTCCTGTGTTTCAGGACATGCCTGGGGCGTGGCCTCTGCTCCTGACACCGGGCAGCACTGCAAAGAGCCTGGCTCTGTCCTCGTTGCACCCTCCCTTCAGGTTTTAGACACATTACTAAGATCACCCCCCCAAGCCTTCTCTTCTCGAGGCTAAACAGTCCCAGCTCTCTCAGCCTTTCCTCATAGGAGAGATGCTCCAGACCCTTCATCATCTTTGAGGACTCTCTTGCTTTGCTCTACAGGGGCTGCCAAAGAGGTGGCCACAATGTGCTCACGGTCAGCTCAGAAGGGTCAAGAAGTCCCCTCTGAAAAGGGGCCCGTGAGGGTGTCACAGACACACACAGACACACATATATCGGCGCCAGCATCCTCAGGTCACTCGTGCCCTGGCACTTGCTGGATGCCCCCAGCCTGCTCTGGGCACTAATGCATCACTGAGCCGGGTGTTCATGCCAGAAGCACAGAGGAAGCTGCTGAGAAAGCGGGTGCCTCCTCAGCCACAGGGGGGAGCAGAAAGGACCTGCGCCCGCCTTGACTCACCAGGAGACCCTGGCTGCTCTTGCTGTTCCTGCAGGCCACAGAAAGCCCCAGCCCTTGCAAGGAGGCAGGACCAGGCTGCCCAGCATGTCTACCTCCACCCTCCACGACCAGCCTCACGGCCCGATGCCAGACAGTCCCGCAGCACGGCTCTTACCTTCCAAAATGTCACACAGGTAGGAATTGAGGGCTTGCGCCAGCTCATCAGTGCCTCTGTCTGGGCCGGCCCTCTGGATGAATTTCTCTGTCAAAGCAGTGAAACCTGTAACAGGGACACCCAGAAGTCAGGAAATGCCCACGTGGGACAAAGGACCTGGCAGCCAGTTCCATGCTGCCCGGCCCGAGAACCTGTAGGTCACACCTTCCCACGCGCTGGCTCAGTGCTGGTGGTGACAGTGGTTCACCGCCCAACATAACCCGTCCCCCTCTCTTTGGGCATCCCAGCAGAAGACCTCAGCAGTGACAAGGTGGCCACTCTGTCTGAGGAGCCCGGGCAGGGCTCCAAAGGGCCTAGCGTGTCCCAAAAAGGCTCGCGTCCGTGGCTGCTCCTCCCTGCTCACCCCACCTGAAATATCCACAAAGAGCAGCACTCCTTGGACAGCCTGAACGGGACTGATAATCTTGAGGTAGTCCTCAGCAACGAGACTGGGGAGAAAAGCTGCTGCTTTCTCCAGCTGTGAGTGGTAACGGTTCCTCTCCCAGGCAGAAGCCATCATCAGCGCCCTGTGGCACACGGGGTACCTCAGGAGAAGATGGCCGTGCCCAGCTGGGAGGACGAGGACCTCACCACACACTGCGAGTTGCACAGTGAGCCCGGGGCCTCTGTGCGGGACTGGCCCTCTGCCCTCATGGTGGTGGTCACAATCACCTGGCAGTGACCTCCTCCGTAGGTCATCGCTTACCCATCGCCTGTCCTCAAGCAGCACAATCAGCTAACAGTGACATCCTCTCTATGTCATCGCCTGCTGAGCGGCTGCCGCCGTGACCCAGTCTCCCTCCTGGACGCTGAGCCAATGACTCGGAGGCAGCCAGCGCCACCCCACTTCTTGGAGGACAGTGCCGAAGGGAGGCTCGTGCAGCGACCCGACGCTGAATTTGCAGCTACCTAACTAAGGCCTTGCACCCTAAGAATGGGTCTTTGGAGGCTCCAAATGAGGCTTCATACCCTAAACGAGAGGCTTGGCCCCCAAAATGGGGCTTTGGGCCCTCCAAATGAGCATTTGAACCCTCCAGATTGCAGACTGGATCCTAAAAAGCAGACTGTGGAAGCTAAAAACTGAGGGTTGGGGCCTGAACATGAGCCTTTGCACACTGTAAATAAGGCTTTGGCCTCTACAACGGAGGCTCTGGCCCTTCCAAATCAGACTTTGGGCCTTCAGAATGATGCTCTGGGCCCTCAGAAAGAGTCTTTGCACCTGAAGAGTGGGGCTTGGAAATGATGAATGAGGCTTGGACCCTAAAAAGGAGGCTTTGGACCATAAAAAGGAGGTTTCCGACCCTAGAATTGAAGTTTTGGACTCTAAACCTGAAGCTTTGGGCCCTAAAAGAGGGGTTGGGAGCATAAAAATGAGGGCTTGGAAACTCAGGATGCAGCTTGGAGCCTCAAAGCAACTGGCTGGATCCTAAAAATGATGCTGCTCTATAAAAATGAGATACCTGTTCCTGCGCACGTGGCACCCCTGGTCCTGGCCCTGGCCCTGCTCCCTCCCTTGCCCCAGCTGCCCCCGGCCCATCTCTCGCCTGTTTCTCCTGAGGCCGCTCAGCCTCTGCCCTCTCCGGCAGAGGAACTGGGCCACAGGGGACATCACAAGCATCTGCACGAGCCAGGTTCCTGGGCCTGCCCTATCGGCAGTGACATAAACACCACCACAGGATCCTAAAAATGAAACTGTGGCTTCTTCAAAAAAGGCCATGGGTAATGAAAGACAGGTTTGGACCCTCCAAATGAGGATTTCAGCCCTCAAAAGCAGGCTTTGTCACTGCAAAGAATGGGGGAGGTGCTACAAATACGCTTTGGACCCTGACAACAAGGTGAACCTATTGGTTCCTCTCTGGCCCCCCGAAATGAAGCTTTGATGCCAAATACAGGGCTTTGGGCACTACATTGGAGGCTTAGAGGTGTGAAGGGCAGGTTTGGACTCTCTGAAGGAGGGTCAAGGCCTTAAGAATGGGGCTTTGGGCCCTAGAAATGGTGCTTTAGACAGGAAAATGAGGCTCTGAACCCTGAAATTAGGTTTTGGGCCCTCACATGATGCTTTGGTACCCAAACCTAAGGCTTTGCACCCTAAAAATGGGTCTCTGGATGCTCAAAATGAGGCTTTGGGCCCTCAAAATTGCAGACCAAATCCTAAAAATGAGCCTATGGTCCACGAGAAGGAGGATTTCGTCCCTAAGAAAGAGGCCTTGGAAGCTCAAAATGAGGCTTTGGGCCTGAAATGGAGCCTCTGGACCCTCAAAACGAGGCTTGGCACCTTCATAACCAGACTTGAAGAAATCGTTACTCACAGGATTTAGTCCTCATCACGACCATCACTCTTCTTGGCAGCAGAGGGGAAAGCTCTGGATGACAAAGGATATCAGGATGCGCTCCAGAAAGAAAAGACCAGTGCAAGAAGATCCCCGTCACCTAACTGCAAAGGAATAATTCTAGCTCAGTGAAACGGGTCCCCAAAATGAAACACACGGAACAGCATCCATCATTGAAACTCTTTCAGTGTCAGTTTTAACTGCTGCGGATCTGCCGGCAGACAAACTCACTGTCACTGTCACAGGGCCCCAAAAGGAGTAATAATTAGCAAACAGAAACTCTACCCAGAGCCCATAACTATCTAGCCTTTAAAGGTAAAACAGCTCAGCCTACAGCTCTGAAGGTATAGACCAGTCCATACTTACACCCTGTGCCTACCTGCTCCACGATCTGTCTCGAAACTGAGATCAGAATCACCTTTGAAAGAGGATGCAACCTGGGGGGAAGGGGGTTGAAAGGAAGACATTGGTGGAGAAAAGGAAAAGGGTAGGCATGCAACTCAAAATGGAAGGAGCCAAGTTATCCCACAGACCAGCTCAGGCCGACTCGCTTTTGCTGGCAAAAAGCCGTGCAGCTCGGAGGAAAAAAAGCAGACTTTGGTGCTGGGATGCACACAACTGTCTGAGTTCAGATCTGAAACGGCAGAAAAACCTTGTCAGGGCTCCTTTCCACTGTCCTCCGACCTGGGCGCATGCTGCAACTTCCTGGTTTCCCTGAAGCCCTCCCAGACTAACAGGGACGTGGCATCTCTCCAGTCCACGTGCCACGACGCAGGAACGGTTTTGATCGTGAAGCGGGCAGCAGGTAACTGCATCTGCAGAAGCAAAGGGGCAGCCACGCCTCAGCTTCAGAGATGCCCGAAGCTGCCCCAGGAGCCCTCGGTGCCCCAGCATTTGCTTGGCCCTGAAGCCCCGCAGGGCCTTGCCAGCACGGGGGAGCCCCAGGGACAGAAGGGAAGGACGGTGGTCAGCCCCTGTGGGGAGAGTGACAGGGCTCTGTCCTTCCTTCTGGCCGCAGGAGGATGCCCTGGGCCACGCCAGGACAGGGTGGCTCTCCTCCTCAGCCCCAGGGGAAGGGGAGGCCTGAGGAAGGCCCTGGGTGCTGGGCTCCGCATGGGCGGTGTGAGCGGGGCCAGAGCCCTGTCTCCTGCCAGGTGCAGGCCTGCCCGAAGCCAGCGGCTCCTGTCACGCAGCTCCTCCTGCCCGGGGCTGTGGCCGGAGCACAGACCGACCCGCGTTTTGGGAAAGACTTGCCAATCCAGAGCAGATGCCCTCCTGTTCCCTCCCCTCCTGTCCTCTCCTGTTCCTCCCTCCCTGAGCAGGCCCAGACCCCACGAGCAGACCAGACCGGGGAGGTTCTGAGGGAGGGCAGACCTGTGCACACACCTTGCGCTGCTGAGAGAACAGCTCCAGGTGAAATGGCCCCTCTTGAAGGCCGTCTCTCCGCAGGCCCAGTGTCCCGGCTGGCTGAGGCGCAGCTGCGCTGAGGGGGGGGCAGCTCTGTGAGGAGAGGCCCGGGCTGCCCCTGCCCGCCCGGCAACAGCTGTGCCATTGGCCACGGCTGAGCCAATCAGCGGAGCCGGCGTTGGCCTGTCAGTCCCTGCCGACCTGGGGTGGGGCCGAGGCCCAGTGGCCTGAGGAGAAATGGGGGAGAGACGGGGCGAGGGGGGGACCAGGGCCAAGGCCAGGCCCAGGGCAGGGGCAGTTGCAGTGACAGTTGCAGGGGCAGTGGCAGTTGCAGTGACAGTTGCAGGGGCAGGGGGTCTGGCAGTGTGGACGGGCCTGGGGGAGACCTGGAGACCTCATCAGCCCTGGGCCCTGCCATGGCCCAGCTCACCAGCCCTGGGCCCGAGTACTCAGCCCCAGGGACAAACCCCAGCACCAGGGTCAGAGCAGCTCCTGCTGCTGCCCCAAGGGTCGCCAGCCCTGAGCCAGAGTGCAGGTATGTGAGCTGGGATGAGGTGGAGGAGACTGGAAAACGATTCGTGGAGAGGAGGCGATGGAAGAAGGTGCAGTGTCTGTGGCACCTGGGATTAAGTGGCACCCTCTGTTTCCTAGCTGGGTCAGTACTGTACTTGCAGATGTGTTGTCCCACAAGCGGGGGTCGGTACCCGGTGCGCAAGAAGCCAATCTTACACGCAGAGCCGAGAAATTTGCTTCTTTCGTGTCTGCGCAGAGATGGGTGCTGGGGGGTAACTCCACAAAGCTGGCACGGCACACCACACCAAAGAAGAACAATGTCTTTCTTCTGCTACAGGATTAGTAAGAAGCCACCTAAATGGCGCCACTTCTGTGGATCTTTAAGGTGGTGACCCCCAAGCCTGGGAGCTCCCAAACCCGGGACTTCCAAACCCCAGCGACCCCCAACCAAGGAACCCCCAAATCCAGGACAGCCAAACATGGGAACCCCCCCCAAGCCTGCGACTCCCCCAACCCAGCATCCCCAAACACTGGGGACCCCCAGGCCCCAGGCACTCCCCTAGGATTGAGACCCCCAAACCTGGGACCCCCAGACCCCTGGAGCCCCCAAATCCCAGAGCCCCCAAACCCTGGGGATCCCTCAACCCTGGAAAACCCCAAATCTGGGACCCTCAAACCCTGGGGACCCCAAACCTGGGACCCCCTGTGAGGGACTGAAAAAGTTAATGCCTCAAACATTGTGGTGGGGCAAGTTCTGCTTAAGGACATAACAAGGAACTCTGCCTAGCAAGGAACCACAGGTGAAAAGCAGCCCATCAGCACCCCATCAGCAACAGGAGAGGGAGGGGAGGGCATGCTAGAGGGTGCACAGCTCCCTCTTCTGATATGCTGCTCTTGATGTGCTGAGCAGGGCAGCTCACCATGCATGGCAAAAGATCACATCTGCAGGCAAGGGGAAGTCGCTCCCCAAACAACCCCCAAGCCCACAGACCTATTTCCCAAAGGCTACCTAATTAGCCCAAGGAGTTTGAGTGCCCACCCAAAGGAGGGGCAAGGATGATAAAAGGACACACAAACTGAAGCCCCAGGTGTGCGAGCCCACTGCAACGGGACCTCTCAGCTGGCTGGACCCCTCGGCTGACTGAACCAATGCTGGACCCAGGACTGGTGAAATCATCTTCTCTCTCCCTCCTGCCCCCTCTCCTTTTCCATCATGCCTACATCTCATCCCTTCAGGCATAAACAGTTGGCCAAGTCTGGGACTAAGAGCAGACCCAGCCGCCCCGAGGCTCCTCTCTGAGAAGGAGCCTAGAAAGCAGGGGGTCCGCTCTGAACCTCGTGACTCAACGGGAGGGCTCTCCTCATTGTCTTCCCTGAACTGATTCCCAAATAAGCAAGGCCTGTAGCGTATCTTTGGTGAGGTATGGTTATCACATGTTAGACAGTTTGCCAACCTAGTTTCATGCCAATTTTTGTTGTGCGCATACGAATTCTTGCGGTGAGCATGCCAGTTCTTGTTGTGAGCGAAGAGAAGTTGAGTTTTGTGAGTTAAAGGATCCCTGCTGTTGTTTCACCTTAATCCTGACCTGGGAATCGGCAAGCCTGAGTCATTGTCCTGAGAAGTTGGGACGTGACACCCCCCAAACCCCGGGAACCCCTCCCCTTTAGCGGGGGAAAGACAGGGAGCAGCAGGAGCCGGCTGACCGTACGTAGGTGGTGAGGAGCAAGAACAACAGAGAGGGCTAGGGTTTGAGAGGCCTCTGGTTTTAATGTGACCTCAAATCAGAAGCGTCTTCCATCAGGAGCCTGCACCAGGGCCTGCGAGAGAGCTGTAGCCATCACTGATGGAGCCGCCCCAGTAGCCATCAACAGAAATGACAAGACAGCGTACCATTCCGTGCCTCAGACAGAAAGAAAGGCCCGACTACAAAGGTCGTAATAACGGAGCTGTTTAATGAGGTAACTTCACTGCCACCCTTCTGTTGTAAGTCTATCTGTGGCAGGAGTCTGCTGCCCGGTAGGAGTCCGCTGCCCTGTCCGTGTTGGCCTTCATGCGCGCTGCCAGGCGGGAGAACGTCCGTCCACTGGAAGTGCCCTCCAGGCTGAAGAGGTGCTCCAGTAAGGAAAGACAGCAGCTCTGCCGCAGCAGCCAGGCTAGCCTCTTCCTCCTGCCACACGAGAGAAACTGCTTGGCCCAGAGGCTCTAGCTGTGCAGTGCTAAATGGGACAGGGCCGGGGGAAAGCAGGGCGCAAGGAGGGAGGGAGTGTGGGGCTCTGCCGTCCCCTGGTCTACCCGCACGTGGCTCCTTACTGCCTCGGTCCTGCTAAGGCCTATGTGTCAGGTTCAGGGTGGCCTCAAGCCTAGGCAGGTTGGGCCGGGATGCCTGGGACCAGGTGGGAAATGGCTCTTCCTCCCCTGGCTTCTCAGTTCTGCTTCTTACCGGGCCTCCTGCGGAAGGGAGGATACTCTTCTGGCAACATAAGAGGCACACGGCAACTTTTCCACCTGCGACTTGACAAAGGCTCCAAGGGAGGTCCGGGGGAATTGTCTTCCGAGCAGGCTCAAAGCCTCCCTGAGCATTTTCTTTGCCAGCTTCATGTGCCCCATATGCCAGCAGACCTGCAGAGGAAAAGGGAAACATCCTGATACGGACTAGCTGCCCAGGAGACTGCAGGAATCTCCAAGTGGCTGGAGATGCCAGGGATATCCCCTGCAACCGCGGAAGGCATCCAGCTCCGTCCCCCGGGAGATCCCTCCAGACCTGCCCGTCTCTTACCTCCCCTTTGAGGCTGAAGAAGGTGGCCTCTTCAAAGCAGGCTATCACATTTGCCTTCTTCTCTAGCGAGTTCCTCAGGACCTCCGCTTCGTTCAGCTTCATGAGGGCCTTTGCGCAAGCACACAGAGAGCAGGTGAGCGTGGGTGCAGAGCCCATGGCCAGCCTTGTCCTCCCTCATCATTGCCTCTGGCATCCGTCTTAAGAGGGCCTGTTTCTCCCCCTGGGGACGCCCGCCCAAACACAGTCACACTGGCTCAGAGCACAGACAGGCACCAGTGATCCTTCAGACTGCCTCCCTGCTAATGCCCCTCGTGCTAAGGGCACAGTGCCTTGTGTCTCTTGCCGCAGAAGAGGCAAACCAGAGGAAAAAGTCAGGGTCTGACCCCAGCATTTCCCTTCCAAGGTCCCGCAAAGGCATGCCCTAGTGCAACGGCCAGGCAGGCAGGCCTCTGTGCACAGTGGGTGCTGGCAAGCAGGGCAACTCACCATGTAGCTGTTGGAGACATGCAGGTAGGCAGCCGCAGACTCCAGAAGGTAGTAGAAGGCTCTGGCAGCATCGCCCATCGCCATGTAGTGGCGAGCCAAAGGCACAAGCACCGATTCCACGATGGCTTTGCATTCACATGAGCAGGTACCGCTGTGCTTCCTGTCGGTCTTGCTGGGCAGCTCAGCTGTCTGTTCACTCTTTGCCAGAAACCGTCCTGCCACACTAGTCAGAGGACGGTTCCCAGGAGAAGAAGAGAGCAAAGAATACACAGGCATCACCTGTACTGCTCTTTCTCCCCACAGAGACGGCATCAAAAGCCCTTTGTTCAAAGCAGAGCACGAGGCCAGGGGCACGTATGACACGTACAGGTGCTTTGCAGGTAGGGGGAAAGAGACAAGCTGGGCTTTCTGTCACCTCTTCCCACAGGCAAACCACCCGAGTCCCCGGGGCAGGTTTTCCCCTGCAGATTTTGCAGTGCTACTCTGTAGGAACTGGAAAGCAAAGGCTGCTCCAGTGTAGTGTGATGATCGCTCTGAGCCCACAGGCTTCCTCAAGCACTCCCTCATCTCCACGGCCATCTCCTCCCACCTCCCACCCCACAGAAAGCCTCTTCCCTAAGCTGCAGTCACAACCGGCAGCCAAATGGCGGCGCTTCCTTTGTCTCCTCTGGACACCCTGAGCTCACTGCCTTCCAAAATCATCAAAACCGTGTCTGCTCACCCAAAATCCTCCTCCAGGAAAGCCTGCTGCTGCTGCAGAGCACCTGCAGCATCAGGAAAGAAAACAGGGGGTTAGATACCTCCTCACACACCCCAGGGGAAGAACTACTCTCCCTCTCCCAGCGGGCTGGGGATCGCAAGGATCCTTGCAAGGCTCGCGACACACTGCGGAAAGTCTGCAGTGGCCATCCTCACCTCCTGGGCTCGTCCCTAGCAGATGTCCTCCCACCCCATCCCAAGCACAGCCCCCCTGGGGTCCTGGAGGGCCCAGGCTGTGAAGCATGGTGCACAGCATACCCTCAGGGGTGTGAGTCCTATCCCTCTTCAGCTGTTCTCCTGCCAGCACCAAGGCCTCCCAGCTGGGAGGGTCGCCCTGCTCAGCAGGGCCCTGACTGCTCCCTCCCTCCTGGGCGCTGGTGACAGCCAAGCGGTGGAAGGCAACAAAGTCCCCTCGGCTGCAGCTCTCGCATTTGTGCGCGTGCCGCTCCAGGAAGGCGGCGCACTTGCGGTGCAAGGCGACCCGCTGTCTCTCGGGCCACAGCTCGTAGGCAGCCTCCCGCAGCAGTGGGACACAGAAGACCAGCACGCCAGACTGCCGCTCCGTGGTCTTCTTGCTCGCAGAGGGTCTCTCCACACCTGCAGGGCAAAGGGCCTTTGCATCAGCCTGAGCTGGGGCCAGGGCTCAGGGCTCAGGGCCGGCCCAGCCGGGGCATGAAAGTCATGCCTTGGTGAGCATCCTTAGCAGCAAACCAGCGCTGCTGCACACCGAGCCTTGCAGGACGAGGCGAACGGGCCCGCCTTGCCTTGCTGATGCTAGCACAGCCCTGGGGACACAGTGCTCAGCTGTGCTCCAGACAGGAGGTGGGGATGTTGCCGCCAGCCGAAGCAAGCCCCGGCCAGTGCTTTCTCTCCGCTCCTGGCAAGGCAGTCCCCAGCCTCCTGAGCTTCCCCTGCTGCACCACAGGGGAATCAAAGCTGAATAAAAGCCTCTCAAAGGCCCTGGGGCACTTCGGAGGGCATCTTTGATCCAGATGCCGCAGGCAGCTGGGAGAGGATATCGGTGATGGCACATGCCCTCCCCTGCCTGCGCTACAAGCAGCACTTGAAGGCAGAGGAGCAGAGGCACTCGGGACAGCTGGTGGGAGCTTCCCTCCAGCGCAAAGCTAGCATTCTTTGAGATTGACTTGTAAGATCTTTGAACAAGCCATCCCGAACCGCCATGCCTGCCTGAGCTCCACCCAGCCATTACTGGGGCAGAGGGGGGAAGTGCACCATGCCCTGGCGAGCCCCACCAGGACACAGCTGGGAGCTCCCTTGGCCTCTTCACTGCTACCACTTACCACTCTCTGCCTGCCCAGAGCTGCCTGGCCCCTTGGTAGGATCTCGGACCTCTTCTGGCACCTCTGTGGTTTTCAGCCACTTCAGGATGTTGTCGCTCACCAGCATGTCCAACAAGCAATTCATCTTGTGCCTGATGCCATCAGGAAGGATGTGTGACAGCAGCTGGGTGGTAAACACTGGCCCGATGACAGCTGCAAACTTCAAAATCGTCTGCTTCAGTGGCTTTAGCTGGGCCAGCTGGTCCAGCGCAATCTCTGTCAAAAAGAAGCAACACCTCTTTCTCTCTTGCCTGTTCCCCATGCTGAGGCTGGAGAGGCTGGAAAGTCTCAACACATGAAATGGGGTAGACTTTGGCCTCTTCTCCTCGGCACTGCACCTGCTGGGCAATTGCAACCCAGGGCAGGCGTCTTCCAAACGGCTCCGCACCTGTTGGAATCGCAGGCCACAAGGCCTGGGGAAGAGCGAGTCGCTCAAACAAACACTTGCCCACCTGGGGTGAGGAGGGCAGGATCCAGCAGGTACACGCGTCCATGATGCGCCCTACCAGATCTGGAGTAGGGTTTTGCCCAACAGCGCACACAGAAAACAGAGAGCCTTCCCCACCGCAGAGGTGGACTCAGAGCTCCCCACAATGGCTCTCTTAACTTGGCCAGACAATACTACGCCTTTTGTTTGGTTTTCTTCTTTTTTTTTTTTTTTTTTTTCCGGGGGGTGGGGCGGGGATGGGACAGAACAACGTAATAGCAGGAATGCTTTAGCATGACGTTTCTTCAAGGTTCATACAAATGGCTATGGCTAGAGAGGAGGGACAGTCGTTGACAGCTCCCCCATCCAGCTCCCCTGGTATGGGGGCATTTCCATGCCAATCCACAGAAAAAACCAATGGATTTGGTTTGGATTAAGTGCCTTGAGAGCGCCGTTAGCTGGGGAGCTTAAAAAGAGAGTAGCGAGGGCAAAGTCGCGATCACAGCTGAGTCAGCAGCAAGTCAAAGACTTTTCCCAGCAAAGGATTTGTTTCTGTGAGAAAAGGGAGCCATTCTAGTGTTGCACCAAGAGCCTCTTCTCTCCTACCTGCTGCTGGAAAGCAGCCAGCAGGCTCACAGCTGGTTCACACCCAGGAGGGGAAAATGGCTGCCCGCAACCCCAGGCCTGTTTCTGGTTGCACTGGAGCCACCTTCCCAGCAGGGCCCCCAAGCTGAGCGGGTGACTCTGCAGCACACAAATGCCCAGCCTCCCTCTAGCCCATGCCCCGCGAAGGGGCCCCAGCACAGCCGTGAGCCGGCAGAGCGGCTCTCGGTCCCTCACCTTTCAAGGTGGTGGGCAGCACCGTGTTCTCCGGGTTCACGTCTGGTCTGATGATGCAGACCGTGCCATCGTTCCCCGCGCTGGAGCTCGAGGTTGCTGTGAGGGGTGAAGCCTCAACTGCAGAAGCTGGGTGGAGCAAGACAACACCAATAAGGCAATTTGCAAAGTAACTTGCGGCTTGCAAACGTTTCAAAATTCACCCGAGATGGGACAAGTCCCACTTCACATGGTCCAGTGCAAGCGCACAGACCTGCACATGCTGAACGTGGTCATTAAGCACAGCAAAACAGTTCCCACTGCAAGCATTTCTTTGCGTAGCCCTCCCAGGACAGACAGGTGTTCTGCCTTCAGACCAGCTTTCCCAAACAGCCCCTCAGTCAAAGCTTCTGGCGTGCCTAGGGGGCAACTGAACGCCCCGCGACAGAAAGCGGCAGCATTGCTGCCTTCGACAGGGCTACCTCCACAGCCAGGGAAATTGCCAGTGATCATGCAAAATGCAGCATCAGCCCTGGCTGTTCCCAAGGCCACAGCACTCTGGCTGGCATGGCGCTCTCGGTGGCATTGCCGCCGTTTTCTTCCGTTACCAGCACCCTTGTGGGGATTTATGGTTTTGAATTCAAGTTTCCCAGGCCCGTCCCTCGCCTCAAGCTGGGGTTTGTTCTCAAGTGAGCTGGCGTTGGGCCAGGGTAAATTATGTGCCCGTTAGAATGCCTAAGAAACACCAGAAACACATGTGCTCTGGAACCATTTCCCCTGCGTTTTAGCCCCCCAACCCCCGCCCCAAGAATTTAGGCCCCTCCAGGCCACCACAACTCGCTAGCCCCTGCTTTGGCTGTCCCAACAGCAAGGCACGCAGGAGCCCACGCCTCCGCCAGACCACGTTCTGCACTGCTCCAAGATCTGACTCTGCCCAGATCAACGGGGGAATGACGGGGCAAGACTGTGCTGCGGAGAATGCGCCACAGCAACTCGCTAGGCAGCAGCAAAGGTGCTTACTGATCAGGCTCTCCCAGTTGTCCTCGGCTTTTTCAGCCCGCCTCCGGGTGCGGAACAAGAGCATCTCGTTGCAAAGAAGGCAGCCCAGCAGCTCCTTGCAGTAATACAGGATCCCCGAGCTTCTTTGGATCAGGAACCTGGACAGGAGCAGACGCGGCAGTGACCACCACAAGCGGAGTAAAGGGAAACACGGTTCAGGTGGGCGGCGAGTCCCTTGGGCAATACAGGGTAGCCAGCATCTTTGTCACAGCTGCACCTCGCCTTTGAATGGGACAGTCCTCTGCTGCCTTGGGCTTTTGGGCCCCCCTGAACCTCCAGCCTTCGCTCAAGTCCACGGGAAAAGAATTGCGGCCAACGGCCAAAGCACAGAGCAGCGAGCCCTGCCTTTCCTCTCCTCAGGAGCCTAGATCCTCTCTGGCAGCAGGGCAGGCCTCTGTCCCAGGGAATCTCCCCCACAGCCTGGCCACCTAGACCAAGGCCTTTTCACAGCCCAGCCACACTTGGGCTCGGGACTCTTCCTCCCTTCCTCTCTGTGCAGCCGCGAAGGGCTGACACTTCCCACGCTCTGTGTCTCGGCAGTGGCCCACTCTCAGCTCACGCCTGCCAGGACAAGGCATAACAAGCAACCCACCTCCTAGAGTACTCGCTAGAGTCGGTGATGCTTCTAGTGGCCCTGCGCTCCCTTTCCGGGGGCGCTGATTCCCGTCCGTGGTCTGCATAGGGTCAAGCCCTCAGCAAGAGCTCCCCTGCCTCGAACTTACCTCGCTAGATCCCTGGAGATGCTGTCCACTTTAAGGCTCTGGCAGACCTCCTGCACCACAGCTGCAGGTTTCAGCTCATCCAGATGAAGATAGGTGATTTTCTGGGACGTTGCGTTGTCTGCTGCAGCTTTGCAAAAGCCCTCTGTTCTCGCGTAGCCCGGCGCCAAGCTCATGACCATGAAGGAGGAGACATTGCGGAGCACGGGTGACATGATACTCCAGGAGGCAGGGTCGATGAAATGGGCATTGTCGATGACAAAAATGCCAAATTCTCCTCCAACGGTCTGAAAAAAAGCAGGATGTTCTGAGGGCAATCCAGTGGAATCCCAAGTGTCTTGCAGGGGAGGAGACTGAGCCTCTGTCTCTTGAGAGGATGCTCTGAAGTCTCTCCCCAGCCGCCTCCCTGCTCAGAAGCTTACTGACTCTTAATTTCTTGGAGATTTTAAGGTCACACCTAACACCACCTGACCTGCAGAAGGAGGCAGCTTGGGCAAGGGAATGCAGAAGCCATTGCTCCTGCAAATCAAGACCTGGGATTTTCACATTGTGCACCTGATGATTTAATTATTTGCAAGTACTTGGATACTTGTTTTTTGGTGG
>JAOXXN010020761.1:0-12964 GCA_026770055.1 Myrmophylax atrothorax
GGTGTGACACTGACTCTGTCCATAAATAGAAACTGCTCCAAGAGGAATCTACCATTCTGGGGGTTGTTCTCTTTGGTTTTTTTTCTTTACCTTTGGTGCTGGGGGAGTAGTTTGCTCTGGTCTATGTACAGTTCTACGTATACATATAGTAGTTAAGAACAGTTATCCTTCTTATATCCATCTTCTAATTAAAGTTCCTTTTCTTAAATTTAATAAAGAGTGAAGTGATTAT
The DNA here is from genome assembly GCA_026770055.1 of Myrmophylax atrothorax. NCBI lineage: Eukaryota > Metazoa > Chordata > Aves > Passeriformes > Thamnophilidae > Myrmophylax > Myrmophylax atrothorax. The sequence goes on from JAOXXN010020761.1 coordinate 233, forward strand.
TGTGGAGGAATCCTCTTCTCTGCTTTTTGGTAAACATTTTGTTTTTCCCCTCAAACCAAGACACTACTCTTCTGATTCTCTCCCTGATCCCACTGGTGATGGAATGAGCAAGTGGCTGTGTGTGGCTTAATTACTGGCTGGAGTTAAACTTCAACAGTCCCCTAAGCTGGTACAGTAAGGCATGGGCTCGGACTACAGCTCCTCCAGCATGAGCCCCAACAACTTTGAGGCAGGGGAATGCTACCTGTGCTGATGTAAGCACATGGGGGAGAAGGTCATAGAATCACAGAATGGTCTGGGTTGGAAGGGACATTAAAGAGCATCTGGTTTCAATGGCCCTGCCATAATCAGGGGTGTTACCCATGTGAGGGAAATCAGCCTACGCACAGCACACGACCCAGGAGCTGACAGGCAATCAAGGTCACACTGACCTTGGGGCAAGCAAGGAGCAGGTAAACAGCTTAAGACCTGAGGGACAGCTAGCCCCATTGGTGCCAGGCTGTGCGTGGACACCGGTCTTCCACCAATGAGAGCAGCCTGCCGCCGCATGACAGAACCTCTGGCCCAATCCCAAGTTGGTACCGTCTGCGTGTTCACCCCAAGAAGTCATACCAACCCATATTGTTCACATGCTTAGGAGAACAGGGAACAGGGAACAGAGGACAAAGAACAACAGGCAAGAATAGAGCAGGACGGAGAACAACAACAAGTAGGGAAAGAGCATGCCAGAATAAAGTTGTAACCTGTTGATACCAGAACGGTCCTGCTGTTATTATTCCTTACACCCATGAGATCAGCTTGCTCAGGGTTCCATACAACCTGGCCTTGAACACTTCCAGTGATGGGGCTTAATGGGTCATCCCAGGCACCACACCTGCAGCAGTCACAGAGACAGCCTGCACTGACTCCAGCCAGGAAGAACTGAACCACTAAGTTCAGGATCCAGTTCCGCAGATGCATGTACATACAGAGCTTCCACCTCTCCTCCACTGGAGGGTTCTCACTTCTCCATCAGCTCTCACACCTGACCAGTGAGGGGAGAGGCAGAAAACAGACTTGAGATGTCCGAAAGGATGTTCCCCCAACTGTCAGCATCTCTTGCTTCCCTTCCTTTTGCCAAGGGTTCCCAGAAGAAAAGCAGAATAGCCCCAGTCAATCTGTGACTGATCCTGACCATTGTTCATCTCATGTTTTTTTTTCTCTGTGTCTTGGAAAGCTCATGGATCAGGTTTGCATTTTGTGCTTGAAATCCCCTTTTCTGCTTGTTAGTAGATCCAGAAAGGGCCAACCTTGAAGCCCAGAAATGACAATGTCACTGGAGCTTCTCCAGACATTTCTCTTGCTGCAAATAATGACAAGTGAGGCTGTGGGAGTCATCAGGAGCAGGCTGGGACAGGCTGTGGGGTGTGGGAAGAGGACCTGGTTTCTACCACATCCTGGAGCCAGACACACACTGAGAGGCTGGAAGCATCTCTGGTGGCTTGTTGAGGCACAGCCATCTGAAAGGAAAAGCAGGGCTGAACCAGTCCTCTCAGGTCCCACCCCATCCAGCCTTCTTGCCAGACTGAGGCTGCCTTCAAGCACTACCCTCCTGCGTTGCTGGGGACATAGGAAGACCCAGCAGTCCAAACCTGAGATTACTGCAAACCTAGGGCTGCATGGAGGCTCTTTCCAGGGAGGAACACAGCCACATGTAAGTGTCCAGGGATTTCACAAATCTCAAAGCTGATTGATTTCAAGAAACTGGACTTTCAAATGAAACGTCCTTCTCCCTAACACTGATGACTGTCTTGTCCTGATTTGTGTTTGGGTGTTGCAGACCCAGTGGTCCTGGCATGGTGAACACCTTCCTCTGACTTTCAGAGGTGTCCCTGTGAGAGGGCTGCATCTGAAGAGGAACTAATGATATGTAGGAGTCAGCATAAAACAGGCTGGGAAAGGGAAAGGGAAATAATTTCACTGTAGTTTCATCCTTGGGGTGGAAAAGATGAATGCAACACCCTTTGCACTAGGTTTGTTGTACTGCTCTTACCTTGCAACCGAATCCAAGTGAAGGGGTGACTTAAGAGACCAGCTGACTACCATAAACCAAGGACACAGGGAGACAGTGAACTCAAAATACAAATCTCATAGGTAATACTCTTGTCTAAGTTACTTCTAACTAAAGGTTTGTTGTGCTAGCTGTACTGAGAGAGCTCAGAACTGTTTATTTAGTTGTGGTTGGTGTCTACAGCTGGAAACATGGCATTTCAGCAGAACCAGTCAGCAGCCCCAGGATGATTAAACACAGCAGCCAGGGCTGATGTGGAAAAGAACCACTAGACTTTATTCCCAAATGACACTTATAAAAACAAACAAAAGAAGATGCAATGGAGGATGTGGTAATGTGTGGCCCATGGCACACAGCATGGCTCCAATGGTTGGGTGGTTCTCTCTAGGCTCAGACCTTAGTCTGTTACCTAGAGAGGCGTGCTCCCCCCGCTGCCTCCGATCACTTGGTTCCCAGGGAGCCCACAAGGACCACACAGAGTTGGCACATTTGTTTCTCTGCAGCAGTTTGTGATGTTTGAATGTTTGGGGTTGCAGCCAAGCAGAGCATCCCCACCCTTTTTGCAGCCTGAGTTAACTGCACTGAAAGAAGCTATGTTGTTTGCTTCTTCTGCTATGTATTGCCCCCCTAGATAGTTCTGTTTCATGTGCTAATGAGCCTGAGATAGTTATCATTTAGTTTTTGCATATGTATGGCAAACAGAAACTTGAGTCTGTCCTTTGCTGTGATTGAAGGATTCTATGATACTGTTTGATACTTACCTTTATTATGCTTGGCAATTTGTAGAGATCACTTAAACAATAAGAAGCAAATATGTAAAACATAAGCTCATTAAAAGGAAGCTTATGCTCATTAAGAGAAACCTAGGACAATTCTGGATAAAAAACTGACTTGGAGGGTCTCAGCATCAACTGAAAAAGGAACAGAAACCTCATGGGACTGAGATAAGCAGGAGATGTACTGAAGGAACAGGGTAATTGCATAAAAATCTGCCAAGAAAACTGGTTTTAGTCACTTTTTGAGCCAAAGTAAAAAGGACAGCATGAGGAAGACATCCTGCCTTCATCCCTACGACTTCCGACTTCCACCCAGGACCATCAGGAAACAATGCACAAATGCTGATAGGAGGAGCCCAGGGCAGAGAAAATTGAAATTACTTCTTGGAACTAACTAAAATAAAGCTCACCTTTTCTAGGAAAATAATGCATAAGTTTGTAAAAGTAATGAATATACATGTCTTAACTGCATATAAGCCTGGATATTGGTGGACAAAGGTGTGCTGAAATAAACATACCTCTCTATAACCTCCTTGACTGTAGAGTCCTCATTCCACAGATCAGCTGGAGTTTTGCAGGGGCCACGCGTCTCCCCACATGTCTTGTCTGCCGCCATTTTGGTGGCACAGGGTGCCACCGGCAGAGCGGAAAAAGCCGAGAATTGCCCGGCAGCTCCTTCCCTGCTGAGCCAAAAGGCAGGGACTGAGCCTGGCCCAGCCCGGCTGGGAAGAATGGAATGGTGCAAGGTGGGCAATGGCTGTGCTTTGTCCTGCCCACACATGCATGCAGGCGCAGGCACAGGTGCAGGCAGCGCAGCCCAGCAAGAGCTGGCAACGCAGCTGGACCAGAGGGGGAGCTGCTGCCACCTCACTGCCCAGCCAGCACCACGGGGCCTGGCGCTGCCAGTGGGGTAGCGCCACTGCCGGAGCCATACCATCCCCGGTCCTGGCCACCACTGTGCCCCACTGAGAAGATGAGTGAATAGAGTATTTGCAAAACCATAGTGGCAGCTGTGATACAACTGGTTCAGAAGACCTATCCATCATCTGTCACCTACCATTACACAGATGATATTCTGGTAGCTGCTGCACAGGACAAAGACTAACAGATCATAATAGTAGCCTTGACTAATGCCATTTAAGCAGCAAGACTTCAAATAGCACCAGAAAAAATACAAAAACCAGAACCCTGAGAAAGAGTGCAGTTCATAAACCAAGGTTCTGTACAAATGTTAGAACTGATTGCTATACATATGGCTTTTGAACTGCTTTGTGACAAATCTATGAACATTGTTACTGACTCTTGTCATGCTGCAGGTTTAGTGTCACGACTCGAGGCCTCATTTCTTTGAGAGGTGTCCAATCCTTCTTTGTTTGCTGAATTATGCACTTTGTGGTTTCATAGATAGTTTGGGGTTTAAGTTTTACATGTTTTATATGTGTGTTCCCACACAGATCTCTCAGAACACACTGCAGAAGGTAATCAATGAGCAGATGATGCCACTATGGCAACAGTTGTTCCAAAAATTGAGCAAGTTAAACTTTCACACTTTCTTTCATCAAAATGCAGGTTCCTTAAAATGACGATTTCAACTGACCATGAATCAGGCCATAGATATTATTATGTCCTGTCCTGACTCTCAACAGTGTGCCCCTATGCCATCAAAAGAAGAGGTTATCCCTAGGGGTTTGATTACTAATGAGTTAGGGCAAACAGATGTCACACAAATATCTGATTTTGGTCGGTTAAAATACGTGCATGTCACCGCTGACACTCATTCTCAATATATCACTGCCACTGCACATACAGGAGAAAAAGCACAGGATGTCATTAGGCACTGGCTTGCTTGTTTTGCAGTTTTGGGCGTACCTAAATGTATAAAAACAGATAATGGCCCTGTGCACTGTTCGGCAAAAGTCAGTACATTTCTCACAGATTGGGGCATGTCTTCTGTTACTGGCATTCCTCATTCACCCACAGGACAGGCTGTTGTAGGACGTTCACACCGTAGCCTGAAAAAGATGTTATAAAAACAAAAAAGGGGGACTTGTCTACCTCTAGTCCACAGGAATGCTTGTGGAAGGCATGATATTTTTAAAACTTTTTAAATTGTGATGGGACAGGGCAAAGTGGCTATGAGCACCACCATGACTCTAAGATGCTGGCTTCTCACAAACCACTGGTAATGATAAAAGACCTGATTTCAGGACGAGTAGATCTCATAACTTGGGGGAGAGGATATGCTTGTGTTTCTACAGGTTCTCCGCTAAGATGGATTCCCTCTCAAATGTGTGCGGCCCTATGTTGACTCCTCATCAGAACAGCAGGAACACCCCTCGAACAAGATGTTTTGGACCAAGGAAACGTGTGGTTAACAACTGCTAATATGAGAATAAGAAAAAAGAATGCTAAGCTCCTGGTTTTCAATCACAATACACAGCAACTTGAAAACTCCAGTCTGTCTGTGTGAATGCATGAGGGGTGGCTGCCCTCAATGTGAGTGTGTGAGTGTGTGAAATGTGAGTATGTGACTACAGATACATTCTGCCTTATTCACGTAACCACCCTCAGCTAAAAGTCGGTAACATATAAACCCTGGACTGTTAGCATTAAAGTGATTTATTTGTAGAGATGGTTTGCTTGGTTAAGAGATTTCAGGATTAGGCCTTGAATTAAATGATTATTTGTGCTGGGATTTTTGTATTGGGAGTATTTGTTTCAGTTTTGATAGGTATTCCTTGGTTGTTATACTGTGTTCAACAAATGTTTGATCATAGTTTTAACTGTGTCATGACCATGCAATTAAACACAGTGCTAGCCCTGCAGTTGTTAAATTAAGAAGGGGCCAATGTGGAGAATCATAACAAAGACAAGATGGAGGAAGATCACAAGACATCAGTGCCGCGTGACTGGGAGAAGGAAGCGACTGGTACCAGGAGCTGAACACTGTGTGTTGGGAGCTGATTGCTGGGGAGACTCACACAGGCTGCTGATTGGAGGAAGTGTGCTTGTGCGTCACATGCTGGTTGGAGGATTGTAACAGAAATCAAAACTAAAATGGGTACAAGTGCGTGTCATTCAATAAACGATTCTCTTTGTGTGAGACACTAGAACAGAGGGTCTGTGCTTTCATCCATTACAGTCAGGGACACCTTCCACTATCCCAGGTTGCTCCAAGCTCTGTCCAAGCTGGCCTTAAACACTTCCATGAATGGGACAGCCACAGCTTCTCTGGGCAACCTGAGCCAGGGCCCCACCACCCTCACAGGGGAGGATTTCTTCCCAACTTCTCACCTAAATAAATCTCTCCTCTTTTACAGAATATTCTGAGTTGGAAGGGACCCACAAGGATCATCAAGTTCAGCTCTTCAGTGAATGGCTCATACAGAGACCAAACCCACAACCTTGATGTTATTAGCACTATGCTCTAGCCGAGCTAATCATTAGTGTACAACTGTTTCCCTTCATCCTATCACTATCTGCCCATATAAAAGGTCACTCTACCTCTTTCCTATAAGCCCCGCTTAACTATTGAAAAGCCACAATAAGGTCTCCCTGCAACCTTCTCTTCTCCAGGCTGAACACTCTCAGCTCTCTCAGCCTGTCTCTGTGGCACAGGGGCTCCAACCCTCAGAGCATCTTCATGGCCTCCTCTATGGATTCACTCTAACAGGCCCCTGTCTTTCCTGTGCTGATGACCCCAGAGCCGGATTCAGATCCCATGGACTATTTCCCTTATTGGTTACTCTGATTATATGGAGTGAGGCAAAATCTGCACTGAGACATGCATAAAATATTTGCACCAGTCACCTCATCCACTGACAGTCCATCCAAGATTCACCGAGAGACCTGCGAAATGGGCACAGGAAGATACAACAACGTCAAGCAGGGCAGGAATTCAGGAAAAACTCAGGGCTGGGATATGGCGCCAGACAGGCAGCCAACACTGAGTAGGAGAGGGAGTGGGACCTGTGAACAACATGCAAGCTCCAGGTTGAGTCTGGGAGCTACAACACTGGAAACATCAGCACAAACATCAGCACAAACCTCTGAAAGCAGCCAGCCCAAAGCTGTAATCATAGAACAGCCCCCCCCATACAGCACGACTCCAGCTCCAGCAAAATCATCATGACACATGGGCTCCTACCTATGTGCAGGGCAAACATCTGAAGGGCCACAGCCCCAGCACTGCTCATGAGCAGAGGAGTCCATGACCACATTCGCTGCAGGGCACATGATAAGAGATCACAGGGCCATAGTTTTACCTCTGCTCTGACCAGGGACAGGTGACTAAGGGACATCCCATGATGGGATACAGCTGAAAGGACATGCCTGGAGGTTTCTACAGGGATGGTCTCTGCTCCTGCCAGCCAGCATATCCGGAACTGCTGCTGTACCCAGCAACCTCCACCAAGCCTGCACCCTGGCACACAGGAAGGCACTAAGGCAGCACAGGGGACAGGACTCAGCTATCACAGCCAACGCTGATAAAGCTGCCCTGCTTCAGCTATATCACTGATGTCATGACCTTCCCACAGGGACAGTCCACCCAGATCCTGCATGGATCTCTCTCCAGTGTGAAACACACCAGCTTTGGCAGGGACTGGGGCATGGGGCAGCAGGGCAAGGCACTAGCACAGGCTGTGCCAGGGCACAGTAAAGGGTTTCTGATTGCCCAAGGCCATGCTGTGAGCAGGACAAGGATCAGGAGGCCAGACACAGGAGTTGCTGCAGCTCTAGGGCAAGTGGTGCTTCACACTCAGCCATATACAGAGGAGCTCCTCCATATCCTGCACATCTGGCCAGGACATCAGGGAATGCTGACAGGGTCCGAGGGATCCTGCTGACCCTAAGTTGCCAACAGAACACAAGAGAAGGAATGGCAAAGGGTCACCCTGAGCCTCTCACCCAGCTTCAGAGGGCCTTCTTTTCAGTAGCCTCTCTGTTTAGTGCTTTTCTCATGTACCATCTCCTCATGCCATGACCTAGTTCATCAATTGCTTCTTTTCCAGTAAAGAATCCCTGCAACATCCCCAGTATGTTGGAACGGCCCCTCACGTTAGGCTGCTGAGTGGGAGCTGAGTTTTTATTTTCTTCTTATAAATGCAGCTATTTGTCTCCAGCTTAGTGCTGATCCATAGGCTAGGAGAGAAAATGGCCTTTCAAAATGTCAAGATTTATTTGAAGGTTTCCTAGGAGCCAGGGAGGGGAAAGGGTATGAGAAGGACAGGGGGCAGGAAGGGCAGTCTTGGGGGACAGCACACAGGCAAGGCATATCCTGGCATCACCAGCATGGTTGAGAGCACTCAAAGCCCTGCTTTAATCCGGCCCCATAACCCCAGTGCTCCCAGCTCCAATTCAACCCACAGTGGTGAGACCTGACTTGGGCACAGGAGGCAGTTCCTCACCTCTAAGTCTCCCCTGCCAACAGGAGAGGAGATACAGAGCCACTGGCTTCCACCACACTCTGGGGACACTGCCCATGTCCTTGTGCTTTCAGCTGCACCTCAGTGAGCAGGATCTCCCTCCATACAAAACACCCAACACCACCTCTCCCTCTCCCCACTCCTCAGGGCAGAGGAACCAAGGGACCAGCTTATGGGCAGCCAGAAAATGTTCAAATGCTGAGTGTCATCTTTGAAGGAAACTTCATCCTTGCCAGATTAAAACCATTGAATTAGCAGTCATTTTGAAATGCAGTCCTGAGGCATCACTTTCCTCTGGGCTTCCATCGCCTGCAGACTCCTGAGAGGCACCCACATGCAGAGGTCGGGCTCACTGAGGCTGTCCGTCCTTGCCCCCATGCCACAGGCTCAGCATGGCTCCAGCAGCTGCCAAGGATTGATCCTGTATGCATGCACACTCTGAGGCCAAAAGTGTGGCACTGCCCACACTGCCATGGCTAACTCCAGCCTAGGGAAGAGCCTGGCCTGAGCAGGCAGGCATCGGGGTTTATCCCCTCTGTTCTGCAATGCAGCACCCATGACTCCCACGTAACTCACCATCCACCCGCCACACCACCTCTCCTCTCCCAGATCCACACAGAGCTGGACACAGCCCTGAGCATCTGCCCAGCCTCTGCTGTGTGGGTGCAAACCCCAGGCTTTATAGTCCTCCTTTAGACAGTGATTTTTTCCAAAATACAGGGACGAACAGGCCCTTCCTCCCCTCATCCGCTGGAGTGCCAACCTGCTTCCCCTGCCACAGAGGGAGGGATGGGTGCTTCTGAGCTCCCAGGTGAAAACACAGGAGTAGAGTCAGGTAATGATGGTGACACTAGATGAGATCATCTGTCCAACCCAGGTGAACAAAACACCTCAGTAGAGTCAGCATTTATCTCTGACAACAGAAATCTTCTGTTCTGCTTTTTTATAACTGACTCCAGTAAACCTCCTTTGTAGCAGAAGGAAAATATGGTAGGTCAAGAAAGACCAGAATGGATTTGCTGACCAGTCCTACCTTGCTGATCCCTAAAAATATGTCATCAGTATTTTTGAGTTCTTCACCCACAAGAAGTATTTCCTGAACACTCCTGGCCTGGGGAAGTTAAAGTGAGACCACAGCTCCTGCTGCCCAGCAAGGGGATGGCTTCCCACAGATTAAACAGTGATGTTCACCAGTGCAAGGATGTTGTGGCTCCCAGCATCAGCCTGGAGCAGCTGGCTCTCTCTGGATGCCATCGTTACACAAGTCCACAATTAGCTTTCATAGACATTCTCGCACACATGAGAACATCAGGTCTAAGTTTGGCTGTTCCCTCAAGCTAAATTCAATGTATTCGATCTCCCCAGTCAAAAAGAATATTCTGTTGGAAAAAAAATAATTGGAAAGGCAAATTCCTCTCTCCAAAGGAAGGCATATTAAGGTAAATAACACAGCAAGGACAAAGGGATATTTGCATTTCACTTGAGCGTGAATGTCTTTCCTATAAAATGAAATAAATACAGCCTAGAAAGTAGGCTCATGTTACTGGTAGGATAAATCATTTTCACTTTGCAAATTCAAGTGCTTCAGGGCTGGGATCACACCCTGCATTGCAATCCCAGCTGTGATTTAGCTGCTCTGATTTCAAACCTATCTCTTGCCATGTAAGAAAGAAACATTAGGAAAGATGTAAAATCTACTTCTCCAGGAAATTTAAACAAAAAGGAAACTCATGAGAGAACTGACAGTTAAGGTACCCTTTTGCTGAGCAGAAAATGCCAAATAATAGGAACAAGGGCCTTAAAAGAACTAGCAAATGGGAACTCGGACGATCCAAGAGGACAGCAGGTTGTGGCATAGGTCTTTGCTATAACTGGTACCCATGTGACATTTGAAATCTGAAACCCTTCAAAATCTGAAATAGTTAAAAGACTCCACCCACACTATGCTGAGGGAGGACCTAAGCATTGGAAAACCTCAAGGACACAGTCTTGATCCCACTGAACTTATAAACAAGATGCATGTTCTTCAGAAAGCAACATAACCAAAAAGCAAAATGTTTTGAGGTGAAGATCTATGGCTAATGGTCCCTGTAGGGGGGAGGCCAGCTATTAAGATCTTCTGGCCCTTTAAAACCAGTATTTCCCCAGGGATTTCAAGGAAGAGCTTAATTGTAACTTTAGCAATGGACATTTCTGAAGATAAGTGGAACATTTTGAAGATAAAGCTGATAAAGACTCCTGTCCTCATTTTGGCTGGGATAGGAGTTCATTTTCTTCTTATTAGCTGGTAGAGAGACAATGGTCAACAAAGGGTGATTCAACACTCCCAGCTGGAGCAAAGATAAGCTTTTCCACCCTGAGTTTTCTGCCCCAGGTCTTGCACCAAACAAGGAGCTGTAGCAGCATTCCTTGATCATACAATCACAGACTGGTGTGGGATGGAAGAGACCTTTGAAGCTCATCTCATTCTGGACACCTTCCATGGACAGGGACACCTTCCACTAGACCAGGTTGCTCCAAGCTGGCCATGAACACTTCCAAGGATGGGTGTCTTGGGTTGAGCTGGCAAAATGCCAACTGCCCAATACAGAGTCAAAACCCCCCTCATCTTCTCAAGAAAAGGGGGAAAAGAAAAAAAACTGAAAACTCAGAACAGGTTTAAACCCAAACTTATTATACATATTTATACAGAAAAGAGAAAATTAAAAGCAAACTACAATATAATACACACTTACACAAGTTAGAAATAACAATTTTCTACCTCCCACCAAAACCAGATTTCATTACTCTAGATTTAATAAAGCATCCCAAAAGATACCCAGCAAAGAACAGAAAGAATAACAACAAGATGTTTCTACTTCCCTGAACTCAAACAAAATGCAAAGCAGCGGCAGCCATAGCAAGGCCCAGGACAGCAGGACAGCAGCAGCACATCCTGCTCTACTGCAGCCATCATGCTAACTGAGAAAACACCTCCTACTCCTGTATTCATATCTCAAGTTTGCGTCATCTGGTATGTAATATTTCTTTGGTTGCTTAAGTCAAGTGACACGTGTCTCTCCTAATCTACATCAGATTTTCAGGGCTTACTGAAACTGAGGCTTAGCTAAAACTACCACAATGGGGCAGCCACAGGAGCTGTGCGCAACCTGTGTGAAGGTCTTCCCACCCTCACAGGGAAAAATTTGCTCCTAATATCTAATCTAAATTTCTCCTCTTTTAGCTTAAAACTATCCCCCCTTTCTCTATCACTGTCTACGCATGTAAAAAGTCACTCTTCCTCTTTTTTATAAGCCCCCTGTAAATACTGAAAGGTCACAAAGTGGTCTCTGAGTCACAGTGCTATGTTTTGGATTTCGTATGAGAATAATGTTGATAACACACTGATCTTTCAGATGCTGCTTAGTCATGCTTACTCTAAATCAAGGACTTTTTCATTTCCCATGTTCTGCTAGTGAGCAGGAGGACAAGAAGCCAGGGGGAGTACAGCCAGAACAGCGGACATGAACTGGCCAGAGGAATATTCTGTTACCAAAGAATATCGTTGTTCTTGTTACATTTTACTATGTTTCAGTTATTAAACTGTTCTTACCTGAACCCATGAATTTTACTTTTGTTTTCTGTTTCTTCTCCCCACTGGGAGGAAGGGGGAGCGAACCAGATGCTGCAGGCTGGCATTAAACCACAACTTGCCAGGCCAGGATGCATAATCACTTTAAGGCAGCTAATATGCACTCTGGTGTCCAGTAGGGTGAAGGACAGTCAGGCACTTGAGTCTTCCAAGAACTTCACTGTTCTGCACTATGTTTTGGGAAAGTTTAACCCAACCACCTGTGAAGGTCCCTGTGTGGAGCTCTCTCAGTAACACTCCCAAAGCACAGAAAGTGATACAGCATTGCCACCCTGAAGGAACAACTCTGGGGTTTTTGGAGGAACAGAAACAAGACAAGTGAAAACACACTCGTCAGGGAGACAGCAGGGAAGGCTTCAAGCTGGCTCATCTTGCTGAACAGATGATCAACATGGCACACAGATTCTTTTGAAATGGAAAGTTTCAGAAAAGAGTAGAAAAAAACCCAGTTGTAACAACTCAGCAGTCACAAACTCAATCCCACATACTTACTGTCTATCTCTGCTCCCTTTGCTACACTCTTCATGCGTTTTCCATGATTTGTGATTTAATTCTGAAGACTGGTGGCACAAGACCCCTAAGTGATGTCATATGACACTTATTTCACCAGCATATATAAACTTCATTTTCCTGGAATTTATTTGACACTATACAAATGAAACAGCAGAGCAGGGCATGTGGGTGTTTGAAAGGAAGCATGTGGGAACTGTCAAGCACTTGAGCTGGCTAGAACATCACCAGCCCACCTTCCCCAGCAAGAATAATGCATTAGGATGAGAAAAGACACCATGACCTTACTGCTGAAATGTTTGAGGCATCATCTGATGGCAATTACTGTAACTTGTTCCT
>JAOXXN010026503.1:0-19154 GCA_026770055.1 Myrmophylax atrothorax
TGCCATGGGCAGGGACACCTCCCACCAGCCCAGGGTGCTCCAAGCTCTGTCCAACCTGGCCTTGGACACTTCCAGGGGATAGGGCAGCCACGGCTTCTCTGGGCACCTGTGCCAGGGCCTGCCCACCCTCCCAGGGAAGGATTTCTTCCTTAAATCCTCCCTAAACCCATTCTCTCTTAGTCTAAAGCCATCCAGGAATGGCAGTGGGCTGCACTGGAGGATCATGAACCACAGTTCAGGAAAACCTTGTGGCCAGAATATGAACAGGAGGTTGGTCCTTGGATCCAGAGTGAGACAGGAGGTGGGAGCTGAGCTGCAGAGATGCAGGACCCCCCTACTCAGCCTCTGGAATTATTCCCTCTGCTCCCAGGTACCTCTTTCCCCCAGACTGCTGCTGGCCAGTTCATCTGTTTGAATTTCCAGATTCTGGGAATGTTTGCTTCCCATTTCAGCTGAGGGATGTGCAGTCATTGAACATAGGCCAGAAGGTTTGGGGTTTTTTTTTTGCTTTCTGTCTTTCTTGGTCACCCTAAAAGTAAGAAAACAGTGAAAATAGTAAAACAAACAAGAAGAAATGATCTGCTGGGGTGGAGTTCTTCCTTTTTCCATCACAGGCACTTTTTAGCAAAACACCCTGAAAATGTTTGACATCCATTTGTGGAGCCTCTATAATTAGAATTAATAAAAGGACATGTCAAGTACACCTACCTTGCAAACCACAGATGCGTTTTTTCTTCCTCTCTCCCTGGCTTTAAGTTGTTCTTCTGATTGGCACCTACAGAGACATTATAATTAGCCTGTGATATGCATTTGCTGTGCATAATGCCTGGGTTTTTCTATAGGAATGCAGATATTCCCACACAGCTCCTGGGAGGGTTCCTTTAACTGAACAGCTCAGGGTATCCAGGCTGGAAAAGCATTAAAATATAAATATCCCTGTGAGTTGAGCTGGGGAGCTCCAGCCCATTGCCAGGGGGTGCCCACCTCAGCCTGCAGGACTGGGGACAATTCCCACCCAAAGGAATGATCCCAAAGGGCTTCAGGGAGGGTTGGCACTGGGTGTGCTCCCAGCAGGTCCTGCCTGAGGAATGGGCAGCGAGGAGGGAGCTTTACTTGCTCATTGGAATGTTCCCTCCTCTTGAGTTTAGAGAGAACCTGTTTCTTCTGAGGCTCCAAAACTCTCATTCATGGTTCTACCAGTCTACTTTTTTCCTTCTCTCCCCATTTTTGCCCCCACAATTCTCTACTTCTATCCAGAATCATCATTGATTAGAATTTTTCTTGGATTATCTTTATGATGAAGCTTGCAAGGTCTGTGCTGGTGGATGTTCTTTTCAAACTGAAATTTCAGTGAAAAATAGAGGGGGAAATGGTCACAATTCTTTTTTCTTTTTTTAATGTCTTTATGGCCAAGTCTGAAGCTTTTCCCTTTCCTGGAATCTGATGGGTGTGACTTGCCATTATTTTCTGGTTTATGATCTCAAGAAGATTAAAAGGACAAAGTGCATTCCACTGGCTTTGCTAAGCCTGAGGTGTTTAGCCTGTCTTCTGTCAGCACACCTTCCTCTCCAGCTGGGAAAGGGCAGAGAGGGAAGAGAAAATGCTCCTTTGTGTGGGAATTTGTGCCCTGGGGAGCCCCAGCTGAGTTCTGGGGTGCTGGGGGATGGATTCAGGACAGCAAAGACTTTGGAAAGGGGCTGGAGCGATGCCTGGGAGGCTTTGGGTCTGTCACCCCCTCAGGTCAGTGCAGGGGCTGGGGGTGCTGCTGGTTAGTGAGCCATGTGGGATTCCTGGGTGCTGGGAATGTGCAGCCTGAGCTGCTCAAACAGATTAAACCTCTTTCATGAGGGATTATTTCTGCTGATCTCGGAGATGAATGGATCTGTCACACTCTGGGATATTTATGATGTTCACATTAAACAGGTGTTAATGTGCTTAATCTCAATCCAATTAGAAGTGAAGAGCTTTTTCCAGTGATATCCATGTGTTTTGCAACAGCTCCTGGGACTCCAAGGGGAAGGTGTGTGTTGACTTTACCATCAAAATGTCAGGGCTGAAGTGGTTCATAAAAGCTTTATGGTCACAGGCAGATGAAAGGAAGTTGATAAGAGGAAAAGCTACTGTCCAAAGAACTTGGAGAAACCCCCCTGTGGAAGGTCCTTGCCCATGGAAAGGAGTGGGACAAGATGGTCTTCATGGTCTCCCACCCAAGTCATTCCATGATTCTAAATAAAGGAGATAACTACATGGAGAGAAAGGGAAGTGTAAATAAATATATAAAAAATAAACCTCCACAGTTAAATAACTCAGTCTGTGGGAACTTCTCAGGATCCTTGAGTTGTGTTCTCAGCTATCCCAGGAATAAAACAGGGACCAGGCTTTGCATCCTGGAACTGGAAGCTGCAAAATCCTGTCCCTTACCCTCCACTTTGTGCAAAGGTCTATTTTCCCATCAGGTGACTGAGGAACTGCAAAGTGAGCAAAATGGGATATTCCTCTGCAATTCTCTGGCATTTTGGCACCTTAAAGACCTGCAAAGACCTTTAATCTGCTCAGTGAGAGTGATTTGTGGTGCTCCACAGGAGGAAGGAGATGCTGCTGCTGACCTTGGTCCAGAGTCTGCTCTTGGATGATATAAATTTGTGGGGAACAACCTGCAGTGGTCCCTGGATTGGGAAGGGCTGTTTCTGTGTGGATTATTCTAGTCAGGCTTAGGAAAGCAGATCTGGGGTGATTTTGGGCACCTGCTGTTCTGTTAGTATTGCAACAGAGTATGCAAGCCTTGCATTTGCTTTTCTTGAAGTAAAATTAATAATAATTAAAAATTCATAGTCTCAGTTCTGCATTTGGACATGACAAACCCAATTGTTCTGAATTTTACCTATTTCTTTCAGCTATTCTTGCATCAAGCCCCCAGTTTTGACTGAAGTCTCTCCAAATCCAAGTGTCAGCTTCAATAATGGGACTCAGTGAATTCCTGTCGTCCTGATGACTGTTATCAAATTCTCTTTATTCATATGCCCTTGTGCTCTTAATCCTCGTGGGAGGAATGAGGCAGCCCTTGGATCCTGTGGAAACTCTTGCCTTCAAAGTGCATCAAGGTACCTCCTGAGCCACTGAAAACAAGAAAAAACTGATATTTTGTCTCTCCAAGTGAGTTACTTCAGTTTCTCCTCCTTAGAAACTGATATATCATCACTTCAATGATATTATTTATGAGGGTTTTTTCCTTATTTTTCAAGCATAGAAAAAAAAGTCTTGCCATGTTTTAGGAACAAAATGAGTATTTTACACACATACCAATAGCTCTCTGGAAAGCATTTAAATTTACAAGCTGTTCATAAATGTACTGACAGTTGGCAACTCTGCATCCAACACACAGGAACCCTCTTGGAAAATAGATCTATTGTAAATAATATATATTGCAGCTTAATCTGAGGGTGTTTTAGCTCAAAATAGTTTTAACAAATGTGTTACCTACTATATTTTCTACAAAAGCAATTTGGAAAGATGATTTCAGGGTCTGAAAAGAGATACTTTGAAAAGAAAAAAAAAAACAAACAAAACTGGTGTCTCCTCTTGAATGTTGCTGAGCAGAACTCTTTGAGGGACACCTTTTCCAGGTGAATTTTATACATCTGCTGCAGGAGGGTGTAACTCAAATGTGTAATTTAGTGGTGATACCCATACAGAGGGAGAGCTTGGTATGTTTGGCTCAGTGGGGCTTATTTGATTTCAATCAGGAGCTGGTTTGGATGAAGAGGAGCCATTTGTGCACTGCTATGAGCAGTGTGGGTCTGAGGAACCCCAGGGCTGTCTGTGCTCTGAGGGGCGCTGGAATCAGACACTGATTTAGCCACGGCTTGAAGTCAATGAAAGACTTCCCATGGATCTCACCAGGGGTTGGATCCATCCAGCAGGGAATTAAAACCAGGACCCAAACC
Source organism: Myrmophylax atrothorax (assembly GCA_026770055.1). Lineage (NCBI taxonomy): Eukaryota > Metazoa > Chordata > Aves > Passeriformes > Thamnophilidae > Myrmophylax > Myrmophylax atrothorax. The sequence goes on from JAOXXN010026503.1 coordinate 3,945, forward strand.
TCGTGTCTCCCAGTTTGCAGCTGCTGCCACAGGACTGGAGGTCACCTGAGCACCATCCTGGTGTCCCAATGGACAGAGCACCTGGACAGCTGGTCCCAGCACAGCTTTAATCCTGTTTCCCTCAGGGGTCAAGGGCTGAGAGCTTTGAGGCCAGCCCAGCTCCATCCCCTCTGCCTGTCCTTGGAGCAGAGTCAGGCCAGGGATGCCCTGGAAGGGAGACACAGCCACGAGCAGCAGAGCCTGGCCATGGTAGGAAACATTATATTGCTTTTGTCTGGCCCTAATGAAAATAAATGAGGGCTTCAATTTAAAGTAGTTACTAAAAATTTGTTCTTTCCTCTGCCCTAATTCCAAAACTGAGTCGCAGCTAATTAGACTGAGCTGAGCAGCCCTTGCAGGGCTGTGTGAGTGTAAACAGCTGCCATCTGAGTTTCATTACAATGAGGAAATAAAATAAACACAGGGCCAGAAAACAGTAGTTTGGGCATGGCTCATTACAGCACAATGCAGTTAAATTTGGTTGTACAGGCAGTGGGACTGGAAGCTGCAAAGGGACTCTCCTTGTCTCTCTCCTGAACTTTTCCTCTCCAGTGAATCCTGGGGAAAAGCAGAGCCCCAGCTGCTCATCCCAGGGGTCAAACACACCCCTGAAGCCTCTGGATGGGAGCACATCACAAGCCTTTTTCCTCTTTATGCCTTCATTCAGTGAAGGGACCTCCTGCCTCTCACCTGAACCCCCTTGTGTACAACAACTGTCATCTGAAGGTTGTCCCTGAGTGCAACAGGACAAGGAGACATTCCCAAGGCAGCACCTTCCCCACTTGTGAGGTGCCCAAGGGCCAAAGTGCCTGAGCTCCTGGAGACTTCAGACTGTAGTCTGAGTTCTCAACTCTTCCCTCCCATCACCCTTCAGAGGCAGGGAGGAGGAGGGAGCTCCAGGAGTGAAGTCTCACACCTTTTCCTCTAACAGATCCCTGCCACAGGCATCTCCCTGCCGGGGGCACTGGAAATGCTCCCGTGCCGATGGGGAGCTGAGCTGGAGAGCCAGGCAGGAGCTCCCCACCCACCCCGGGATCCTCCCACCTGAGCTGGGAGACACTCACTGACTGAGTCATGTGCAGAGCTCAGCCTGAGCTCATCTGTCCTCAAGCTGCATCGATCTGGCTTTTCCTGGATTAGCTCATCGTTAAACACACCTCGGGAAGAGGCTGCTAAGCCAGATTTTGAGACAAAAGCAGCTGCTGCTGTTGGTGACTGAAGCGCTGTCCTTATCTGGCAGCGAGGCAGGAGCTGCTGCTCCTCCCTGTGCAGGTGCTCTGGCTCCCGGTTATCGCTGCGGGTCTGGAACTCATTAGGAGCCTCTGCTGCTGCCAGGGCTGTGCAACGGGAGAAACCTTCTGCTTCAAGGCACTTCCAGCAGAGCCTGAAGCACTGCAGCGCGGGGGAAGGACCTGCCGTGGCAGATGCAGCCTCGGAAGGAGGAGCCAAGAGGTTTCTCCCATGGGTTTGGCTCGTGTGAAAGGCAAAGGATGGGAGCAGGGCTCCTAAAGAGCAAGGTGATTCTCTTCTCTCAGGCTCAATCAAGAGAACCTGTTGAGATCATAAATGTTTTCTGCTCTCCACGTGTGGAGCCTCAGGAATTCAGAGATGTCTTCCAGGACCATGTCCTGAGCTCCTCGGGAGCCCAGAGGTGAAGTATCCCCTGGAAAATGGACATCCAGCTCCGCTACCTGGGCTCTTGGAGTCCCATGGAGACCAGCAAAGGGTGTTCTCAACCTCCCACTTGCCTTTTTCAGCAGAGTGGACCTTCCACTTCCAAAGCAAAAGTTGTCAGAGGTCAAGGCTGGTGCTCAGGGCTCACAATCTCCCCAGATTCAATCAAACACAACAGTGTAGTCAGAACTTATCTCCTCCCGGAATAAAACACACAGTAGAAGAAGAAACAAATTGCTTGACACCTCATTAGCAATTGTAAGCAGACTCCCTTTTCACTCCAGGGTCTCGTTGGAGTGATTTGTGAGGCAGCTTTTCCCTCTCCCCTTAATGACCCACTTTTGGAAGGAGTTGGAGGCGACACAAGAACAACAGTGATTATTGGTGCTCCTGGGGTACACTCGTCCCCCTGTCTCTACCTGCTGTTGTTTCTGGAACCTGAAGCCTGTCCCAGTGCCTTCTGTGCATGTCTGGGGGAGGTTCAGAGGGCACAGTTGGCCTGGAAGGAGATAACCAAAGCTCGTGTGTCCCCTCAGAGCTCAATTGTGGATTAAGGTTGCCCAGCTGACAGGATGTCTGATGGAGGAGATGCACCACAACTGTTGGGGATGTTGTTGCTCCAGGGCTTGAGATGTTGCTGGCTGTGCTTTCCTGCCACAGATGAAAGAAAAGGAATAAACCTCCCCCCCCACCATAATGATCAATTTGTTCTTCCTTAATTAAATGTCCAGCCTCAGCACAGTTTGATCCCACCACACTTCCTCCACTGTCTTCCCTTCTCATCTTGGCACGAAAAGCAATTTAATTTAATTTCAAGACCTTTTTGTTCTTGCTTTTTTTTCCCTTCTAAACCCACCCTCCCCTCAGCCCAGCAGGAGATGCCTCTCAGGAAACCAGTCCCATGCTCAGTAATAACTCTGGAAATGGGAGCACATCAAACAGGACTTTGACAAACACAGTGACACTTTGAGGGAACAGTTTGTTATTGTGTTGGGGGTTTTTAATTCTCTGTGCCCTTTTTTCATGTCCACACACACAGATAATTCAGGCAGCAGCAAAGAGTCCCCAGAAATGAGCCCAAAGGGCAGGATTTGGAAGCCCAGCCCCAGGGGAATATTCCTGCTGTAAGGCAGCAATGGAGGAGAGGGAGTCCAATTGTTCGTGGAATTGAGCATTTTTCTCAACTGCCAGGTAGCTGTCCTGCCAGGGAAAAGAAATGTGACGGTGAATTTTTGTCTTGATTTGTCTTAAAATAGAGGAGACTAAACCGGGACTAAAAAAAAGAGAGAAAACTCTCATTTTTCTTCTAGTTTTGTAATTGTCTTTTATTGAGTTCTAATTTCCAGTTGTCCATGACACCTGAGAAAAACTTAAAAAATCTCTATTTCCTACATCACAAAGTGGAAAAAGTGTTTTTCTTGTTAGTGTAGATATTGATGGTCTGGCAGGTAAAAGATACTTGAAAGAAATTCCTTAATTCTCTTCTCCAAGGGCTGCTCTTACATTTGTCTTAAGACAGGCAGCAAACCCCAAACCAAGCAGGAAATATCCATGTCTTGTTCAGAGCTTCCAGGAACTTTTTAGGAAATCACAACAGATTAAATCCTGTTGTAATTTCTTAATAAAACCACTTGTCCACACCATTTGTCCCCAAAGCCTAGACATGTAATTTATGACCTGGGATCCTCCCTGTGTCAAGGCAAAACAGCAGGAATGCAGTGGGAATAATGACAATTTTTCCTACGTCTGTCAGATTTTGTCTTCTGCAAAATTAACCCCTGGGGAAATCAATGTGTGATTATATACCAAAAAAAAAAAAAAAAAGCCTGATTTGGTCATAGAGTTTAACACACTTCTGGTTGTCACACTCAGGGAGGTTTCAGTGGCTCCAGCTGCTCCCACCCCATCTCTGCCTCGGGGTGTCCCACACCAACAGCTACCTGGGCCAGGGAGTTCTCTCCCTCCCCTCCCACAGGAGTAACTTGGGCACATCCCTGGATTTCTGCTCAGCTTCTAGAAAGGAGATTTGCTCTTTGTTGTGAACTGGGGGGGTGCTGAGCAATGGGGCTCTGCACAGCTGGGCAGCCAGTTGTGCTCTGGCTGTGTCTCCTGAGGGCTTGCTGGGATTAAGGAGGGTGGAGGGAAGTCTGGTGTGCCCATGAAACAGGAGCTGACAGCCAAGAGCTGATAACTAATTTTAGAAGAAATACATGACCTCAATATATGACACATCTGCTCATGATGCAAAGTTTAGTGAAAAAAATCAAATTAAAGGTTAAAAACTCAGCTCCTGGTTCTGGGGTACAAAAACCCACCAGCTCTTGGTTCTGGATGGTTTCCAAGTGACCTAAAGGCTCTGTGAGTCAGTTATTAGATGACAATTAGCATTAATTTGATGTTACTCAATAGTCCATCTCTGGGTGAGTGATTTTGGCATCGACCGACAGATCATTTGGAGAATTGGTTATCAGCAGGGCTGCCCTGCACCAGGAGAACATGCCCTGCAGCAAGGCTGTACCCTGCTGGCAAAGGGGCTCTCACAAACCCTCTCCAGCTCCAGGACAAGCCCAGGCAGGATCCTCAGCTGTGGCATCAGCACTCCTGGATCTGCCTCTGAACTCCCAGCATTGCTGTGGTCATGCAAGAGGCTGCAAAGGCAAAGGGGGAGAGGAATCTGAGCCTCAGCTGGTTCCCCAGGTCACTTCATTGCTTAGATCAAGGCTGGCTGGCATCAGGCACGGGCAGGTATGAGCAGAGAGCTCTGCAGATGGGAAACCTGCTCCTGCTGGGAATCTGTGCTGCCAGCTCCTGGAGGTTCCTGTTGGTGCCAGACGAGCACCTGGCTGAGGTGGGACTTTTCGAGCTGCTCCTTCAAAGCAAACATCACCAGAGAGGGATCAAGGAGACAAAGGAAGATGGCAAACAAAGCAGGGCAGTTTCTAAGAAACCCTGGGGATTTATGGCCTCTCCACCTCATTCCAGGGCAAGTTTATTTGGGCTTTATCCGCTGCTGCCAAAGGGGAGCATCGGGACGGGCCGTGCTCCCTCCTGACTGTGCCCTGCTGGTGTTCCCCAAGCACAGCTGAGCCAGGGCAGCTCAGCAGGTCACACGTGAGCTGGTGCCATCCCCCTGAACTGGGGCACTTCCAGCCATACTCCCCTCTCTTCTCTTCCCACCCTCTTGCTTCTTGGTAGCCCAAAGGCTGCTCTGTCTGGCAGAGCTTTGGGAGTTGGGTTGCCAGTGGCCCCTCAGGGGCTGTTCTGGGTGGCCCTGAGCCCTGTGGGGCTGTGACCTGTCTCTGCAGTGCCCTGGCAGCACAGTCAGTGGTCAATGCCCTGCCAGAGGGCAGCAGCTCTGGTGCACCCTGGTCCCAGTGGGAAAGGGCTGGGGAATCAATGGGAACTGAAGCCCTTTTCAAACCAGCCCTCCTGACATATGGTGGGTGGAAATATCCCTTCATCTGACCCTCAAGGACCACCCAGGGGTTACTTAATCCTACAGTCCATCTTCTGAAAACCCACTGTAAGAAGGTGTGTTACCCTCTGAGGCAGATTGGGGATTGTGGCCAGGGCTAATGACTGCAAACTCATCTCCCCTGTGACCTTCCTCCTCACACATGGAGGCTTTCATCAGGCTCCCAGTGTGTGGATCACAGTTAAATGGCACTGGCATGGAGAGGAGGGACACCACCTCTCTCAAACCAAACAAATAGGTTGCCTTGGCATCGTTTAGGTTTTTCCCCAGCCATTTGAAAATGAAATGGTTTTCTGGAAAGCCTCTACCAGGATAATTCATGTCTTCATCAACAGAGCAAATTTGTCTTTTAAGAAAGAGGGCACAGTGAGCAAGAAAAATATTGTGGTCCAGCAAATGACATGGGGGTTTGGAGGGCAATTACAGCACCTCTGGTCCTTTGGCTGTTTGAGCAGGAAGGGGGATGCTGGTTGGAGCTCAGCAGAGCTTAAGGTAGTTCCACTGAAATGCTTGTCCATTGGTCTCCATTCCTTGCTGGGGCTGTGCTGGAATTCGCCTTTTTCCTCCTCCCCTGCACTCTCTTGGAAGAAACATCCTGAACATCTTATCTGATCTTCTCAAATTGTAGCATTGAGAAAGAACTAAAACTGGTCATGTTGGGAGACAAAATGCTGAGGGAGTGGGGAACCTCTGCACTGTGTGGCGTGGCCTCGGTGTTTGCAGTGGGCACCACGTGTGGTCACCCCTGCTGCTGAGTCAGCCCTTGCAGAGCTTTGTGAGCAGCCTTGAGAAATGTGGTGGGTGATGCCCTGGGTGGCAGAACGTGGTGGGTGATGCTCTGGGTGGCAGAACGTGGTGGGTGATGCCCTGGGTGGCAGAATGTGGTGGGTCATGTCCTGGGTGATGAATCCATGGCAATGCTGCTGCTGCTGCTGTGGAGCTGCCTGGTTTGCTCTCTGACTTTCACTGATGCTGAAGGACCAGCACATCCTGTGGATGTGAACTGAGGAAAGAAGAATGCAAATACTGAGGTTACACTGCTTGCTTTGATATGCTTGTTCCTGAAATTTATGTCAAACCTTCCTGGAGACAAAATGGAAAGGAAAATTTACACAAATCCCCTGCAAAGCAAGAGCAAAGAGCTCCCCAGCAGTAGTTCCCTTCCCCCAGAGGAAAAGTGGTTTACTCTGGAGAACACTAAAGGCCCAGCAAAATCAGATGTCAAACCTCCTTAACTTTCACTGGCTCCAAAGAAGGGTTTAATCAGGGAAATAAAGTGAGGAGTTGTGAGTTCCTTGCAGTAAACAAGTTAAACATTATTAAACACACACGTGTCTCTTTAAGGAGATGAATTGATTGTGTGTGTTTGTTTTTACAGCATTATTTAACCAAGGAAGAAAGAAAAAGACTCAGAGCTGATGCCAAGATGATATAGCTGAAACAAAGCCCAAGAAAAGATTTTTCCACTGTGCTCATTTTTTTCCCTAATAACTGTCTCCCATATCTGCCAATCTTAGGTCAACAAACACAGGTTGATTGACAAGTTAAAATGTTTAGCTTAGCCTGCAACTCATATAAACCAATTTAGAATTTCTAGTGCGGGAGGGAGATGTAAGAGAAACAAACACTATCCCTTCCTTCCTCGCCTGTCCCTGGAGCACAGCCCAGGGCTGGCTTTGTTGTGGGCACTGGTGGGTGACAGGGACATCCCCATGTTCTCAGCTTGGCAGGTGGGAGGGAGCTCCTCAGCCCTGCTGACTCCAGGGGCCTAAATGTCCTCCTGGGACTGCACAGGAGCTCAGGATGGAGCAGGATGGTTGGAATGTGATGGATTTCCATCCTCAGCTAGTTCTGGTTCTAAGGAAATCAATGTTTGCTGTAATGTAATCACATAACAACGGCTTGGGGAGCCTTGGCCTACATAATAGAACTGGCTTTAGTTTGTATTGATGGTGTTCCTTCCTCCCTAATGGTCTTGCAATTCTTTCCTCCCCCAGCAGCACTGAGGCAAAGAGTGTCTCAGACAAAATGGCTTGAAGAGCCTTGGCAGGACCTGCAGTGGAAACAACTGAGCCACCCCCAAAATGTGGTGTTGCAGAGCAGATCCCACCTCCTTCAAGAGATAAATATCAGGGGTTGAGTGCAGTGATTTTTAATGGATAGCTGAAAGATTTCCTGCTGCCTTACAGAGGTCCCTGGAGCTGCCTGTGGATTCCCACTGCCACCCCACCCTCAGCCATCCCCAAGGAGCACTCTTGGCTTTAACTTCTTTCCCTGTCACAGCAGTGCTTGAAAAGCAGATTTTAATCTTTGAATCAACTCAATTACCAGAGAATTTTCCTCCAGAATCTGAACATCTCCCTGTTACAGATACTGGAGGGTTCCATCTCTGTTTTTTTTTAAGCTTCTGTGTACACCTGCAGGTTTCCTGTCCTCCAACACAGAGATGTCAACCAACCCCACCTCCCTCAGAGAAGGAGTTGCCCAGTCCAGTTTGTGCCTGGTTTACCTTCTGTAAATATTTAGCAGCAAAGTTGTGGGATTCTCAAGATGTTTAAAAGATAAATCCACGTCACAGTAGCTCTGTCTCACAACGACATTGGCCTAAATTATAGAGTAAAACAAACAACCCTTCGAGCTTGGAGGGATGGCAAACAATTGCTGGGCTTTGATGGTGTGGGTACAAACGGCCTCTGCAGTTGACACCTCTGGTGATTGATGTTTTCTGATGCTCTGCGTTTGTTTTGCTCCCTCCCTGTTTGTTTTCCCACTGGCCTGCTTTGGACAGGGAATGCTGTTCCTCCCCATGGAAGTGCACATTTGGGCAGCCATGGACTTTGGGATCAAAGTGGAACATGCAGGCACAGCAGTGTGTGAGAGGTCCAACAGCACAGAGCAAGCCAGGAAAGGCAGGTGGAGGCATCTCCTCCTTACAAATGGTGCTGAGGACATCTCAGGGTAAAGCACTTTGGATCGAAGGAAGACTCTGATGAGAAAACTACCTAGTTAAGATGTCCCAGGTGGTTTTTTTATCTATTTTTTATCTATTAGTAAACCTCAGTGCTGCCTAATGACTGTCACAGTCAGAGCTAGGAATGCCAAGCTGAGCCAGGGACACTTTTAGTCTTCCATACTCGTCTTGCTTGAAAGGTACAAATTGGGGGACTCTCTGTCCTCCATAACTGTCCTCTCTGGGCTGTCCTGGCAGTACTGCATTGCTAATCTCCTGTTACCCATCCTTCAGCCGGAGAACAGAGCTTTCATACCTTTATGTGGTTGGGTCTTCTGTTCTTTAGCTCCTCAGAACTTTCTGTTGTGGGTCTGAGTTCAGTGTGCAAGTACCTCCAGAGATGCTTTGCCTTTCTCAAGCTCCCTAGCTCTTCTGACAGGCTCCAGTTTGGATGGTTTTGAGGCCAGGGAATAGGGAACTACAGAGCTGGAATTAACCAGCTGGTGCTCAGCCAACCACCCAAGGAACGGCCACATCTCCGCTGCTCCTGTCCGTGAAGTTTCCAGACCTGAGGCAGATTTTTCCTATCATTTTTTTTCCAGGAGGACACGGTTCACTTGCTGGGGAGGAGTCTGCCCTGCTACAGGGGCTATTCAACCGGCCCAGATGGGGGAAGCTCGGGGGCTTTGCCTGGGAAGAAGGATTTACCGAGGTTTTTCGCCTCTCCTGGAGGCTGGGTAAGGGTTGTGGTTTCCTCAGACAGGCCAAGGCAAGCAAGGAGTGTACCATGGGTCACTTCATGGCATGCAATGAATCAGGCTTGCAGTGGACTGAGGCATGGCCTGGATGGGTCAGAGCCTCTGTGTCCTGCCCACTCTGCTCTGCAGCACTCAGAGCCTCCTCACGCCCACCCACCCACACCCAGAGAGCACCATCTGCCCCCTCAGCCTGCTCAGGGCGTGCAAGTCATTGTCAAGATGTCCCAGAAGTCTGGCTGGAGCTGAGATGAAGCTGCAGCTGTGCTGGAGACACCTCTGAACAAAAGTGGCCTGTCTCCTTCGGGTGGATTTCCAGGGAAGGGCTTGCTTTTCATTTCCTTTGGATCTGGCTTTGCCTTAACAAAGACCAGCTTTAAAATAAAGATGTCTTACCACAGGATGGATGTTAAACCGAGAATAAAAATTACTGAGGTACTGACAGCGAGATTTGGGTGTTTTTATTAAGCTCTGTCTCTGCAGTAAAACCGATGGTTGTTGCTGGTGCCGCAGTTGTAAAAAGCCTTTCAAGTGCTGCCCCAGGTAGGCTTCTTTTATATGGCTTTTGTGTGTCTATAAATCAAAGATATGATTGGGGTAAGAACTGCATAAAGCAGATCTGGCTGGTGAGGATGAAGTGCCCATGAGGAGGGGGGCTGAAGATGTCTGGGCAGTTTTATGAGTTGTAGGACACCAAAATGCAATGAGTTAGCAGCTGAGGAGTTATTGGGTGATGTTCAGAGTAGTTTAAATTCCCTTCAGAGTGTTGTTAAACTGTTTCACTGTGCCTGACTCTGCTGCTGAGCTGGAAGCAGTGCCCTCCTTGCCTTTCCATGCCCAGTTCCCCTGGCAATGCCTCGGTGTGTGGCAGGAGCTGCATTGTCGCCGCTGGTTCATTCGCTCGGTTTGAGGTTTGCATCCCACGTAACAAACACCTTGTTTGTGGCCTGAAAACAAGGGTGGTTTAGAGCCATTTCCCTGTGCCAGCTGCTCTGTGGGCAGCTGGAGGGCTCCCAGCCAGGCAGACACCCTGTAATCAGATCACCACGGAGGAGATACGGGCGGGCAGGTCCCTTGAGCCCTGGGTTTGAGAAAGCTCTTTGTTAACCAACTGTTCCTCTCCCTCATTCCAAGACAGCTCCATCGCTGCTCATTTCCTCTTCCTATTAAGTGCTTATCTGCGGCTAGACACGAGCAGCTGGATAGAGACTGAGGGAGACCCGGCAAAGCCGGAGGCGGTGCCCTGGTTTGAGGATGCTGCAGCCAAGAGCCCTTTGCCTGCAGGGCTGGGGGGTGCCAGGGCTGCTCCGTGTGGGTGTGTGGTGCCCTCCTGGCAGCTGGGTGAGGAACGGGGTGGGCAAACAGCCTGCTTGTCCTCTAGCACAGGAGGGATGGACTTGCCTGGCGCCTAACACTGAGGCTCCAGCTCTCTCCCAGCCCACAGCTGGGGCTTCCAGGTTAAAATGGGACAGCTCAGGCTTCCAGGGAGAAATGGGACAGCTCAGGCTTCCAGGGAGAAATGGGACACCTCAGGCTTCCAGGGAGAAATGGGACATCCCAGCCTTCCACGGAGAAATGGGACAGCTCAGGCTTCCAGGGAGAAATGGGACAGCTCAGGCTTCCAGGGAGAAATGGGACATCCCAGCCTTCCAGGGAGAAATGGCCAAGGAAACCGCCTTGTTTTTCTAATATTCAGCATCAGCAAAAAACCTCATGAGTGGAATCATCAGCTACTGATGACTTTGCTTTGTTCTGTTCCAAGTTCTTCCACGGACCTACGTTATGGAAATACTCACTCTGTGCCCCAAAGAACAAACCACCTACATGAGGAAGAGACAGGAAATAAGCCAATAGTTTTGTTAGAGCAACACAGGGGATGATTTTCCTGACTCACACAACCTGATTTTTCTTTACCTTGAGTGCCTTGTCTAGGAACGAGTCTGCAAAAGGCAAACTCTCACCATCCTGCTCTCCCTGATTCCCACTGATTTCCATGTTTTTAGGCACCCACAAGGTGCATGGGGAAAATTCAGCCATCTCTTGAGCTCACCCAGGAGTTGAGATCGGATTAATCCCGTTATTTGATCCTCACCCCTTCCCTTGTGCTGGTAATGGAGCCACAGGGGCTCTCAGCTTTGGAGCTGCCAATCTTCCTTTATGAAATAAAAGTGTTATTTTTAATATTTTGTTACTTTCTAAGTAGGTTGAATGAGATTAAGCAAAATTATCACCTTCCAGTCATGAACTCCAATTTCACTGCAATGATTGCTATTCCCCTTCAGGATTCATTCCTTTCCCAGGTCAAGAGTGCACAGTAGCACTCTGGAAGCAATGGATTAAAGTGCTGATAGGAGATAGTTCCCCTTTTATCTCCTCAAGAATCTGTCTGATGGCTATTTTGGCTGCAATTCCCTTAGCACAGGGATTGCCCTGAAGTTTGCACACTTAGCCTGTTGGGTTTAATGCCATTAGTTGCTTAAGTGGGAGATGCTTGCAAAGATTTTTAACCATGTCTTTGCTTCTCCTTATCTGCACTGAGGTGAATTTCTGAGAATGGCAGTGCTGATTGGAAGTGATGCAATGTAAGTAACTTGAATTCTGGGTTCCTAAGAACCTTTAATCTTGAAGCTCCAAGATAAACAGCCATCTCTGATACTTGCTGTGCAATACTGAAAGCACCAAGTGATTAAGCAAAGCTTGAAAGTCTCTAAACCTCTGCAACATAATTGCACAGTGGTTGAAAATCCAGTTTTCAAATACAAAATAAAAGCAGAGCTTGGGAAAGCATTGGGTGATTTCCTTTCCCTGCCACGACTGAGACTTAGATGAGGTACTTTGTTCCCATTGGGACAGAAAATAATATTCACTGGTATATTTGCTCAAAGAACTCCCCTCTCAGCATTTCCAGAAATCCAATGCAATCCATCAGCTGGGAGGGGGACGGCGGCATTATCGTGAATGTGCCATTATGGGTCTGCACTGGAGGGAGCAGCCCCATGCTGTGCCCTGCCCTGTTTCCCTTTGATTCCAGGAGCCTGCTTGGGGATTATGTTGGGTTGCATTTCTGGCTTGCCAGGATCCTACCATGGCTCCAGGAGGGTTTTCTTGTAACAACTGCCCAGTTTCTATTCTTCAGGTTTGGTGCAAGGCCAGTGGTGGTCAGACATGTGCCTGCAGAGGCTGCTCGGGGTCAGGGCTGCTCAGGGAGGTTTGAGGGTGCCCAGACAGAGCCCACCATAAGCTGGTGCCATCTGTGTGGCTCAAGCAGCCTGCCCAGTGAGTTTAATTATCATTCAAACTGGGGCAGCCACTGTGTGTAAATCCTGGGAGTTATTGTCCTTGCAAAGGCAGAGACTAAACACAGACAACAGCGAGAGAAACCGGCGTTATTTCCCCTCCTGGGATCTGCCCCTCCCCTCCTTGCCTTGCTGGCACCTGCCTGAGAACAGGGATCTCTGCCCTGCCCTTATCCTGGGCAAGGGTCGGTCCCTGCACGTGGACAGGAGCAGCCCAGAGCCTCTGCCACAGGAGCAGCACAGGCTGGGCAGTCTCAGCTTCACCCAGTCCATCACTAGAGAGAAACAAGCCCCGCACACTGAGGTTACTGTGTGGAACATAAGGAAAGTCAAACTTTTTCCAGGCACTGGAAAAGATTAAGCACATATATGGTCCAGCATTTGTCACACAGCAGTCTAAATGAGCATCTGATAGAATATCAACCTTGTTACTGGGGCTGATCCAGTGAAATAACCTGGAATAATCCAAGTTTACAACCAAGCCCATTAAAAAGTGGTCTTCAGAGACTACAATTTCTGGAAGACATTATCCATCAGTGACCAGAGCAGCATCTGAGCAACTTGTGGCCTTTGCTCTTCAATCCCAGCTTGTGTTTAACTCACCAAGCCTTTGTGGCTGAGCCTGTTCACATCTTTATATCCTGAAATATGTTAAAGAAGATTTCAGGAAGAGTTAAAAAAAATTACTGTACTCAGGTGGTGACAGACCAGGTGTGACTTCTGTTGCTTAAAATGAAATTTATGGACCAGTGTCCAAGGCCAGGCTGGACAGGGCTTGGAGCAACCCGGGCTGGTGGGAGGTGTCCCTGCCCATGGCAGGGGTGGAACTGGATGGGCTTTAAGGTCTCTCCCAACCCAAACCATTCCATGACTCTGTGGAGAAGAAAACAATGAATTGCTGACTAACACCACAATGGCGTGTTACAAGTAGTTTTTTTAACAAATAAAGTCTTCTGAAATCCCAAACTATGGATTATTCAGATTCAGGAGTCAGATTTCTGTGGTGCCCATTATTCAGCTGAAATCCACCCCCGTGACTCACCATTCCCACTGATGTTTGCCAGTTGTACTGGGAAAATGGACATGTAGCAGCAGAGTGGGGAATTCACTGTGCAGGGAGAACCCCAAACTGATCAATGCAAAAGAATGAACCTAAAAGGCAAATTAAATTAGACAAAGTAAGAAATGACAAAGTCAAGGTGAGGTGACAACACACAGAGTAACCACAGTGTCATATTTTCCTTTTCTTCCCCCTCACAGCCATTCCTTCCTCATTCCACCCTAATTTTTGCCTTTATTTGATTTTTTTTGTGAGGGCAATAGACACATTTCATATATAAAAACAATAATTACAAAAATTATTTCCAAGAACTATTAACCATCAAGCCTGGAGCAGAAATAGTGGCCTGGGAATCAGATGATCCCCAACACTGGGATTAGGAAGCAGCAAATGGTCAAATCATGGATGGCGTGAGATGTTTGTTCCAGTTTCTCAGTCAAACATCTATTAAAAAATGACTATTGTAACAAACCCAGAGTCAGTTATGAACAATTCACAGGCACTAAAATAAAGAGCGAGCCAGAATTGTGAACAAATATTAATGGCAACAAATAAATCAACAAGCACCTAATTATTTCTATCTTCTCACTCTAACAGCACATTAATCTGCCCTGAAAGAGTCAGGGATGAATCACAGAATACCCAACTTTCCAAGTGCACATTGGATTCTTTAGAGCTGGACCACAGATAGGAGGGGGGAAAGAAAAAAGGGATTACTGGAAATGGTGAAATAAATTGTCTTGTGGTGGTTTGTTTACTCATAACATTTTCAATAAGAGTGGGGCGAGGGAAGGGAGGGGGAGCTGCTCCTGCGTGACCTGAGGAGCTGAGAGCAGCGCTGTGTTGGGGTCACTCCTTGCCCACAGAGGGAGATCAGCCACTCTGGAGGCTCAGATAAGATTTTGGAGTCAGGAACTTCCCTTTAGCCCAAGCATGGATGTGACTGTGCCCCTCATTTCCCTCCAAATGGCTTTAACATCTTGACTTGGCACTAGGAGGGGATTTTGGTTTGAACACAAGGCTCATTCTTAAGACTCCTGGCTCTGCCACTGACTTACTGGGTGCTTGGGCAACCCACTGCACTCCCAGTGCCTGCACTCAGGCCCCTCACCCAAACCCTGCACTGCTCCCATCCTGTGCTGTGTCACCCTTGGGCACAATGCCAGGAAGGGGCTGAATCCAGGGGGGTTGCACCCAGCACTGTCTGATCCCACCAGACACGGCTGATCTGAGTTCTGTTGGAGTTCAGCAGCAAGAACAGTTCTGATGTTTCCTCTCTTGGAAAGCACGAGGCTGGTCCAGAGCCCTGCACAAGGCAGGAAGCAACTGGAGATGAGGGGGAAATATCATGGCCAAACTTTTCTGAAACGATCCAGTACTTCTCCAGATCCCTAAAGATGTGGTTCAGGTTTTAGGCAAACGTTGTGAGATGCTTTTATTTTCTTTGAAAGGGAGTTTGCCAGCCCTCTGCTCGGCAGGGGAAAGAGAAGTGTGAACGAATCCCTCCGTCCCCCTTGGGCTTTCTCTTTCTCCCTGCAGGTCTCACCTGGGAAAGGTGAACAGGAGCATTCCCAGCCATCCCAGGGTGCTGCTGCCCGGCAGGAATTGCCAAGGAGAAGTGACTGTCCCCTCCTTCCCCAGCTTTGCCTCGCAAAGCTCACGGAACACATCGGCCCTTGTTGCCTCCACGAGCTGAAAGGGGTTTGTGATTCCAAGTCTCCTCGGCTCCCAGCACGACATGCCCTGGGTCAGCCCCAGCAATAATGTTTTTAAACAATATTGGGTTTTTCTTGGCAATCGGGGGTGACATTTTCTACCAATCGGGAGATGAGAAAAACTTCTAATAATAAGAAGTGATAGAATAACAGCAGTGGAGCCCCAAGTGCTCTGCAGCACAGGGGCTGTGGCACTGGGGGGGCACAGGGGGCTGTGGCACTGCGGGGGGCACAGGGGGCTGTGGC
>JAOXXN010026837.1:0-19132 GCA_026770055.1 Myrmophylax atrothorax
GCGTGTTTTTATCCGGACCATCACTCTCTGAGGCATTCCTTGCCTGCCAAGCTTGCTTGTGCAAGGTAATTCAATTCCAGATTCTTACTGCTGCCTCTGCAAGCTGAGAACCATTTCCTCTGCAAGAAGTCATCTCACCAGGCAAACTTCAGTATTATTATCCAGCCTCGTATAGGAGGATGATATTGGCAGTGCAAAGGCCCCTTGGTTCTGGGCTGTGTGCTGCCAAAAGGTCCTGGCACTGAGAAAGAGGTGGTTGAGGGGGGAGACCCATCAGATCTGTGGCAAAAGCAGTTCTGGGTACGGGTGTTAGAATTACAGTTGAGCTGTTGCAGACAGAGACTCCAGAGAAAGATGGTAAAAACTATGTGGAAAACCTCAAACTGCAGAAGTGAATCCACAGCTATTGATTTATTACTTTTTCTGTGTTAATAATCAAGGCCATTGTAACTATAGATATGTAAAATACATGTATATACAATTATAATGACCACTACAACGGGGTAAAGCTTTGAGCAACCTGGTCTAGAAAAAGGCTTCCCTGGCCATGGAAAGGGCTTGAAACTAGGGTTTCCATGGTTCTATCAATCCAGTGTGTTCTGTGAGTGTACATCAAACTTTCCCTTCAAATAACTGAATGCATACAAAGACATCAAGTTTTCCCATAATGTCACTCTTAGTGATGGTGCATTGAAAGGAAGGGAAGCTCTTGAGCTGGCTGCATGAAATTCAAGTTTCCAAGTAGCTTGCATGTTCAATTAGAGCAGTTGTTTGTCTGCATCTTGATGGAGAAAGGCAGAAAGGAGAGGAATCAACTATGTCCAGCTAAGGGATACAGCCATTGGTCTGGTCAAATATGATGGTGAGAAATAGGTGTTGAACAGAGTGAGAGAGCAGCGCTGAGGGACAGTGTGCTCTGTGTTTGTCTCTTGTGTCTGGACCGAATCAAGGGGAAACTTTTTTTCTGTGATGAGCCAGAATGGTGCTGGTTGTGCAGTGGCTGAAGCTTAGCTGTGTCCGAGGGCCCTGCTAGGTGGGGCTGCAGGTACAGTGACATGAGGAGCTCACTCTCTTGCAGTAATTGCCACAACATTTTTCCCCTTCTGTTTCCTCCTTGCTTTCTGACCACTGCAGCTTTCAATTTCTATCCAGCGTTACCTTTTAACCAAGAGTTGTGTTTGTAATGCTTGTTTTGTCTCTTCTCTCTTTTCCTATTGCACTAATGTTGTCATTGATCTGAGGCCTATTTGGTTGTCTCAAGGCAGGGCCCTAATGGCATATTTCTTCTTAAAATGGAACCAAATCTCCTGGAGCCTGTAGCAGTAGCCCAGTGTGTCATGCTCTTGGCCAAGCCTGTTCTGGTCTTTAAGAGCTGACCTGAAATGCAGCATCGCTTCTGGGGAAGGAGAAAATGGATCTCTTGGCTCTCCCATTCTAAGCTCCATGTGATCCATGGGTTTGGGTCATGTAGGTTTAGGTGCACTGCAGTGACTGCCACGTGGACATTCCAGGCTCTGTGTGTAGCGTGTCCCTGGAGATCTCGAGCCAGCCTCCCTGCTTGAGGCAGGGAGTCCTCCAGCTGCAGTTTAGTTGCCTGTTTGGAATGTGGAAGAGCTCAGCAGAGATGCTGGCTCAGCACCTTGTGCTAGTCCTTTGCAAAGCCTGCCATGAGAGCCAATGGCACACAATGGCTCCTGCTGCCTTGCAGTTCCAGACAGATGATCCTCGGCAGTTAAGGCCAATTTCTGCAAACACTCCTTCTGATCTAGTAATGAGTGTGTGTGTCTCTAACAGGTCTCTTTGAAACCAATGAAATTGTTCACAGCAGAATGCGTGCCCACAGACACACAGCGGGAGGAAATCAACCTTTAGAGTTCCTTTTTGACTTTTGAAGCAAAGCTTGGATGGCATTTACATAGTACAATGGGCTGTGCTTTTGTAACAGAGATGTTGAATATCTGTTTTTTCTCTTCTAGAGCAAATTGAGAGTTCATAATGGAACCCCCAGACAACGGGAAGAGAGACGATAGGTAGGAATTCACTTGGTGTAATCTTGACTTTCCAGGTGCTATGAGGAATGTTGAGATGGTTTCCAAGAAAATAATACCCCCCCTCAATGAAAGGATGATAATCACTGAGTGGAGAAGTAAGGGAGGACTGTCATGTCACAGAGAGTGGCTTTCTGAACATTTCGGTCTTTTCATTGCTTCTGTTCCAGACACAGGCCTGGATGATGTTATGATATTCCACCCCACTTAGGTACAGAGAGGCAAAGGGTGCCTCTGTCCAGAAATGTGGGAAGGAATGGAAGTTTGAATACACCCAAAAGTGAGATTAAGACTCAAACAAGATCCAGTGTTGGTATCCAAAATGATAATGCAACAGTATTAGCTATAACAGAGGCAGGGAGAGAAGGGAGAAAACTAGAGAAAAGTGGGAAAAGCTAAGAATAATCACAAGAAGCAGGGAAAGTTTACCAGCACCATGAAGTAATTGCTGGATCTTGTCTTTGTTATTGGGTGGTGGGGAGATCGCGATGGAGTCATTCTGTGGCCTTTGGTCCGTGAGGTATAAGCAGAGTTGTCACAGTGTGTGTCAGCCCCATGGTGCACCCTAGGGTGGGAGTGAGTGTGTGTGTGTGTGTCTGTGTGGGTGTGTGTCTGTATGGCTGTGGGTTGTGCGTCTGTATGGGTGAGTGTCTGTTTCTGTGTCTATGTGTCTGTATCTGTGTCTGTGTATGTACCCTTGGTGCCTGCCATCCATGCTGTGCCTGTGGGGAAGGTTTCCTGGCTTGATCCATGTGGTGCAGTGGACAATGACAAAGCATGTTCTGTTTCTTCAGCTCTTGACACGTCATGATGTCGTGGGTCATGGTACAGTCTTTGCTCAACTTGCTGAACCAAACCTCTTCCTATTGGAGCCAGTGCACTACCCTTCCCACCTTGGGCTGCATTGAGCATTGGAGTATTTTCCTGCTTCAGGCTGCAACAAAGCATGATTTGGCCTTTTTTTAGGGTGGGGATGATGTGTGCAAGTGTTTACTTCTTGTGGGACATGTTTAAAGGTGATGAGGACTGAAGTGCTGTTTCAGGCAGTCAGTCAGTCTCACCTGCCTCTTGGAACATTCAGCGTTTTTGGGTTTTCCTGGTGACACGTCAAGTGTAGACCAGCTGCAGCAAGTACAGCCCTAGTTTTAACTCTCACATTCTGAACTGTTTTCCCCCTGAAGAGGGATGGAGTGGGACTGTGGAGTCCCCAGACTCCCAGGCTTCCATGTGGTTGGTGTTTTGCTGCTAAGCCTGGAGGTTAAGTCTCCCAAAGCTTTTCTGCAAATCAGTAAGGAAGGGCTTTGGGAGTGCTTTTGGTTTGGAGGTTTTGTGGGTTCCCATTCTAGAGAAATGTAAATATCCAAGCTGTTAGTGGAAGAGGTTCCTGAAGGACAGCAGCTGCGGTTTGCCCTGCAGATTTGGCAGGAGCAGGGTCTGGTCTGTGTCCGTGCCTGCACGAGGGACGGCTCCCTGGGGCCGGGCAGGCGGTGTCTCTGCACAGGTTTCCCCTGCGGGCACCTGGCAGGCTGTGGAGTTCTCCTCTCCTCTTGGCACAGGTGCACACCAGGCCTGAGCTGTCTGTGGTTCTGTGAGGTTTTGTGCCTCGCTTCCTAACCATGACCACAGGGGAACTGTGCAGTGTTATGAGTTTCAGCATAGGCAAAGTTTTCCAAAGTTTTGAAGAACTTATTGAGAAATACCCTCAATGGCCAGGTTAAGATTGGGCAGAAATGGTGTCTCCACAGGTGGTTGGAGACTTGTATTAAAAAGCTGCAGCCTTACATTAAAGAAGAGGCCATTGGAGTAAACAGCAGATGCTTCTGGTCCGAATGAGGAATGTCATCTAGTTCAATACAACTTATTTCTTTGAAACAACAGCCTCACAGTATGAGAGGAGGCAGCTCTGCCTCTCCTTTAGGGATGTTTGCAGGAGCTGATTCTCAGGGTGGCATTTGAGAAAATTTCAGTTCTGGGGAAGACAAGGCTCTTCCCTTGCAAACTGGGGCACTTGAGAAGGTGAGGCTATGAAGAAAAGTCTAGGAGTGAGTTTTCGGGCCTTTTTATAAAGCAGGCAAAGGTTCCATCTTTGAAAGCTGCAACGTCTTTAAAATTGGGGATTCTCATTTACTCTCCGGTGGAGAGTTGGTGTAGAAGTCTAGGAAGAACAAGATTGGCAGTTTCTCAGATGGGTCATTGCAAGTGGATCTGCCAGCTCATGTGCTTATCAGCCTCATTAACTTCTTGTCAATTTAGTTCACAAATAGATGGGAGGATAGTTTTTCCTTTCCCACCCATCTTGATAGATTGTGTCAGGAGTAGAAGTTACTGGGACGGAAGGATGCATGCTGTACTGTATAAATTTGTTGATAACACTGGTGTCAATCGTTCATCATCCTTTCTCTTTCTGAAAGCTTGTCCAAGAAGACCAGAGACTTGCTTCGTCTTCAGGCGCAAGAGAAGAGGAGAGGGGAGGCTCTAGAGAACAAAGCCTGGTCCTCCAAAAAGACTCCTCTCTTTGCAAAACCCTACAAGGTAATGGGAGTGGGGTGCAGAGGGGAAGGAGAGGAAGGGGAGCTGTGTCTTCTGCATGGGGTGCAGCACACTTGAGCATGGTACATGCAAACACAGCATCTTCCTGTCTGCGTAACTTCCATTCCTCAGAGGATGTGCTTAACTCTCTGTTGGTTGTGCAAGAGAGCTATGGACTTGGAATTGGTCTCCTGTAGTTTGAGGGAGAGTGCTCAAGAGCAGCTTGGCTTGGCTGCATGTCTATCTGCAGCTGTGGTTCTAAAAATGTGGCTTTGATGTTGCTGCTCCTGAAGGCTACAGGTGCACCTGCAAGCTTGTCTTGGAATGACTGATAGTGGCTGGAGCAGTTCCGTTTGCTTTGGAGAGATTTGCAGCATCAACGTGAGCTTGCCTAACTTCATTCGTGGTGATGCATGGTGATTCAGTGAAGATCCTGAGGAATTTCTTTTCCTGAGCTGGATCTCTTGGGATGCTTTTGAAATTTCCACCTCTCTGTTTTTCTTTCACAGACCAATAAAAAGGATGCGCTGTCAAGGCGCATTCGGGAGGTCCTGGGCAATTATGAGGATTTCAACAAGTACATGAGACATAACTGTCACAAGGTTATATGGCATCGAAGAAAGTCCAAATCCAGGTCACCGACCAGGCCCAGAAGTCATGAATCGACCTGCAGTCAAACAAAACCATTTCAGGACTTAGTGACAGAACCAGCACTTGAACCACCACAGCTCAGGCCTTTCCCAGAGAAAAACAAGTCCACTGATGTGCCGTCCATAGAGGACATTTTGAAGGTAAGTGCTCTTAAAGAAGAGATCTCTGTGTTTGCTGATGTTTTGCATGCATTAAAGGAATGGTTGGGGAAACACATAGCACTCCACTTGTGTTTGGCTGTTGCCATTGCTCAAAGTGTGTTGTGGGATGTGCTGAGGAGAAGTAAAGATAAAAGCCAGCCTGAGATAGGACTGGAGTTGTAAGTTCAACCTTTCTATCAGTATGGGAGTTTAATACAGTGTAGTTCAAGAGCCAGACTGACAAGGCATGGGAGACAGTCAGAGCTGCTCCCTCATCAAGTCAGGGGTTGCCTTTCCTGAGTGCCCTCCCTCCAAAGGCACTGG
This sequence comes from Myrmophylax atrothorax, assembly GCA_026770055.1. NCBI lineage: Eukaryota > Metazoa > Chordata > Aves > Passeriformes > Thamnophilidae > Myrmophylax > Myrmophylax atrothorax. Next base: position 5,693 of record JAOXXN010026837.1, read on the forward strand.
GCACGCTGCCTCGTGTCCATGCTGCCGGCCCCAGCAGCGTGGCTCTGAGCAGGACCACGCACCCAAGTCCTTCCAGCTGCCTGTGCACAGCACTGCTGCTGGGCTGCTGCTCCTTCACTGTCATTGCAGTCCCCTCTGGTACAAAGCCAAGGCAGTCTGATGCAAAACTGTCTCCACTGTAACCTGGAGTCAGGGCTGGCTCTGGGAGCAGTGCACCAGCTCCCAGTGCCTGGGTCTGAGTCTGTGTCACCCCTTCCCTGCTCATGGTATGAAAATGCCCTCTGATTCCCAGGCCACTGGTGCTGATCCTAAGGAGACAGTTCCTTGATGCAAAATGCTGTCTGGAGACCCTGAAGTCCTAGTGGAGCAGTTGGCTCCTGGGGTTCCCTTCCTTCACTGTCACTTTGCCAGTGTAAAATCCTGATGCCTCAATTGCTCTCAAGAGGCTGTTGTTGGGGCAGTGCTAGAGCTGAAGGGCAGCTGTGCACAGCTGCTCACTGGCTGCTGTGGGCTGGTTGGGGTTGCAGCCCCAGGACTCCAGCTGGATGTCCGGCATCCTTTTGTGTTTCCCCAGACAGCCTGTGTTCTTGCCTTTTAGGAATGCATATCATTCCTTTGGTAGACACCCCGGGGCAGCATGTAGAGAAACACGAAGAGGGAGATCCCTCTGAGTGTCTGAAGCATGAAACTTCCTCTGTGTCTCTCAGCAAAACTCCTGATAGCTGCTTCTCTCCATCTTGTTCCAGGAAATGACCTGCTCCATTTTACCTGCCCTGTCACCTCTTCATTCACCTGCTTCCAAATTTGCATTCCCAAGAAAGGTAAACCAGCCTCTTTTTGCCAGGACTTTTGATAAATTACAAGAGACCTTTCTGCCTCTTGCACGTATTTTCATCTGGTGTTTGTATCCAATGGATCTTGAGTTGTGAAGGGGTTGCTTCCAGCACTTTGTTTTCCTCAGAATTAGATGCAATTGTGCTTTTGAGTGTTTGGAGTGGGTTGATATGGTGGCAAAATTACCTTTCCTCTTTTCCATTGTTTTAAGGAAAGCTTTGGATTTTTAGAGTTGTAAGACTTTTGAGCCCAAGGAGGCGAACGTTGAAGTAGAAAAACCATTTAGTTTTTCTTGTCAACAAAGACTATTTGCTGACTGTTAAACTGCTTGGCACTTCTTGTACATTTTTTCAACACTTCAAAGATGCACACACCCCTAATGTGCCAGCAACATGATTTTGGTGGCAGGAGCAGTATCATTTCTGTCCTTGCTAAGGTATGTCAGGAAGTTAGTGTCTTGGACAGTTCCAAGTCAGACTCTGACAAGCCAGTCAAAGTGTTTAGTACAGCAAGTAACACATGGCAACCAAATCACTGGTAAAGTGCTGATATTGAGAGAGAGCTGATTTATTTCATTCACATTTGGTGCTTTCTTTCTAGGAAATGGGTGGCTCTGTAGTTCAGAATCAAGGTAAGCAGAAATCCAAAGAAAAATCACCGTTATTTATGTATGGACAGGTAATTTTTTGTGTGTTGGGGACAATATCAGATGTTTACTTTAGTTAAGAAGCGTGATGTCCTTTGCTTTGTTGAAGAGTGATGGATTTAGAAATGGCTTTAGAGACTGTACACATTCATGACCTAGAAATTAAGGTCACAGTTTAGCAAAGGACAAGCAGTATTTCCTTAGGAAACCCCATGGAGTGAGGAGTGATCTCAGAGGCCAACACAAAGTTGCTTTCCAGTCTGGTGCTCTGAGATCATAGGGTGAGTGAGGCAAATTAAACCAACCTATTCTTGTTTGATGTACAGAGCAGTCTGGTGCTGCTTCAGGAACACTGCTGAGCTGTCAGCCAAGAACATCGTAAGTAACCACACTCTGTTCCCACCTCGACTGGGCTGTTACTTAAAAGAACCTGGAATGCATGAAAACTCCTATTACTTGAGGATTCTAAAGCTTCAGGTTTTATCAGTCTGATTTTTCTTAGAAAACATGAGTGCAGGGAATTTTCCCCCACAGAAACATACTTATTTCCTGATGGACTTACAAAATGGTTTAGGTTAGGAAAGATCTTTAGTATCATCAAGTGCAACCATTAAGGCAGCAATGCCAAGTCCACAAAATCATGTCATGATTCTACTGACTGTGTTAAAACCAAACTCAAACTGAAGAAAAAGTCCCAAGTATTAAGGATTTACCCTTGGGGACCAGTGCAGGCCAAGAGCATGGGAGTCTCTTCCTGTACAAGGATCAGACTCCTTCCATCCTGCAGGGTGTGCTGGGTGGCCTTTTGTGTGGAGCATTGCCCTCACTGAGCTTGGTCTTTGCTGCCTGTAGATGGCAGCCACTGCTACTGACCTGCACTGCCAAATATCCCCAGGTCACCTGGAAAGCAGAGTGAAATGCCTGGTTGGGAGTTACCATTTTCCCACCCATTCAGGCAGGGACAGGGTTTTGCAGACTGAATGTGCCAAAGGTTCAGAATGGATGGGGGAGGTTGGTGTGTTTTGGCAAGCACAGCCCAAATTGTTCAGTGTTAGGTGCTTGAGAATGTGTCTGCCTAGGGTGATATTTATATTCTGGTTCTCTTTCAGCTGGCTCCCGGAAGTCCTTCAGCTCAGTGACAGTGAGGACAGCGATAACAACCAAGTCAGTTCTCCATGTTGTAGACACCAGGCCCACACACGTGCCTTGAAATCATCTTGCCTTGTTGCGTTGTTCTGAGTTCCTTGGGCTAACTTTTCCTCCCCTCTCCTCTTTGTTTTTGTGAACAAAACAGGTTGTTGAAAAGCCACCTTCTCCATGTGCTCCTCCATGTTACAGGTGTGTTCCCAAACTATTAGCAAGTAAAACAAAGAAGGAAAACAAGCCTTCTTTTCGTATGAGGGAGATGGGAAAGGGTTCCTGGTGTCTCCTGTAGCCACAGGCTTTGGTTTCTGACTGGCTGAGGCTGCTGTGAAAACTTGGCTTCAGCTGTGTGGGGTTTTCCGGAAGGCTCCAGTTAAAAATGTCTAGTTCCAGGCATGCTGGAGGTTTCCTGTGAACCAGAATGGTAGTAATATTTGCATTGCAAAGCAGGAAGGAATGAAATCCGATAAATGAGTTGCTAGGGTAGAAGATTTGGTCTTTGCTGCCTGTAGATGGCAGCCACTGCTACTGACCTGCACTGCCAAATATCCCCAGGTCACTTGGAAAGCACAGTGAAATGCCTGGTTGGGAGTTACCATTTCACCACCCATTCAGGCAGGGACAGGGTTTTGCAGACTGAACGTTCCAAATGTTCAGAGTGGATGGGGAAGGTTGGTGTGTTTTGGGAAGCACAGCCCAAATTGTTCTAGGCTTGAGAATGTTTCTGCCCTGGCTGATATTTATCTTCTGGTTGTCTTTCAGCGTGCTCCAGGAAGACCTTCAGCTCAGTGACAGTGAAGACAGTGATGACAACCCAGTCAGTTCTCCATGGTTTTTACACCAGGCCTTGAATCATCTGGACTTGTTGTGTTTTTCCGAGTTCCTTGGGCTAACTGTCGTTCTGTTTCTTTGTTTTTGTTAACAAAACAGGTTGTTGAAAAGCCAGCTTCTCCACTTGCTCCTCCAAGACACAGGTTTGTTCCAAAACTACTAGCTAGACCAAATAAGGAGAGCAAGAAACCTCCTTGCTAAATAATCAGGGGATGGGAAAGGGTTCCTGGTTTCTTCTGTAATCACAGTCTTTGGTTTCTGGCTGCCTGTGGCTGCTGTGGAAAATTGGCTTCAGCTGTGCGGGAATTTGCACAAAGCTCCAGGCATGCTGACATTTTTCTCTGAAAAAGAATTGCATTTCCCCAGCTGTTGCCTTCATTTCTCCTCCTCCCCTGCACCAGTGTGTATGCAGATCATGCTGGAGCCGATGGGATTTCAGTTGCAGTAGCGGTGGGTGAGGGACGAGTCCAGTTGTGCAGGAGGCAGTGCAAAGGAGCCAAGTGGGTGAAGAACAGCAAAGGGTTACGTAGACTCGAGGGGGCTGTTTCAGCTCCTCAGGATAAGGCAGCTGATTGGAAGCACTTCCTGCCATATATTGTTAGTCTGAAGAGTCCTGTGCCAGCATTAGAGGAAGAAAGTTGGAGAACCTCCAAATTCTTCCTCTGAGAGTGCACTCACCCACATTTTTGGCTTCACCAAGTAACACAGAAGTTAAGCGAAAACTTAAGGGAGAGAATACAAAACTGAGAAACCATCCTGAAAGTTGTCAGGCTTTGTTAAGATATATTTCTTTTGAGGATTGGGGCTTTCAGAAAAGCAGTAGCCAGTTTCAGTAATTTTTTTAACTGTAGTTGGCTAAATGCACCTTCAGAATGTAGCAGTGATGTCTGCTTACATATTTGTCTAACTGGGCAGAATTATTCTCAGAGGTGCTTTTTGGTTTGAGTATGGTAATGTATTCCTCTGGCCTTCTCCCTTCTCCTCTCATTGCCAAAACATGGGGTTTGGGTTTTATTTTTGAATACTGTCATGTCAATATAATAAGTAAGTCACTTTCTCTCATGCTCCTTTCTAGTTTTATCACATGGCAGCCACACATTCCCCCACAGTGCCAGCCCAAGAGTGTGGTATCATTGCAATCCAGCAGCTCAGAGTCAGCGAGCACCAGCGACTCAGAGAGCTCCTCCTCTTTAGACAAAAGTGGCTCACAGAGCTCTTCAGGCTCAGACACCAATGACACAGAGAGCTCCTCAGACTCAGACAGCAGTGCTTCAGACACCTCTTCAGACTCAGAGTTCGGGACCACCTCAAGTGACAGCAATGTGAACGACCCTCCAAGTGCACCAGCACCTGAGGTGAATATAAAACAAAATGTAGAAGCTGCTTAACACAGCCTCTTGCCTCAGCCACTCTGCTGTCTGTGTGCAGGCAGGACAGGAGACCAAACAAGTTTTCAGTCTCTTGCACGTGTTTTCATCTCATTGACCATTTTGGCCTTTTCTATTTAGTCCATCCATGGTGCTCAGGGAGAAAGTTGGTGTATGTGATCTGTTGGTTTATAGTCAGTGCTTCACAGGCCAAAGCCCAGAACTTTAAGACCTCTAGGCAATAATCTCTGGGCTTTGGGAAGTTGCACTATGATGGAAACAGCCCATAAAGGCCTCAGTCTTGAATCCTCTTGTCTTTTCTTTTTTCAGCCTGAGCCACCAACTTACAATATGTGGCACTGTGTCAACTGTCTGCCCAAGCTGAAGCCACCAGCAGTGCCCACAGCCAGTCTCGGTGAAGTTGTCCCTGGGGATGGATGTGAGGAGGGCAATAAGCAGGAGCGGGGCCTCAGCAGCAACTCCTCCCACAGGAATGCTGAGCTGAGGGAGCCTCAACACAACAGCTGTGCCCAAGTGGCCAGGGCTCCTCAGGACGCTCATCTTCCAACCAAAAACAACTGGCAGAAGCCTCCTGTGCATGCCCAGGAGCCCTCAACCAGACAGCCTGTGGGAATCAAAAGGCCCGGCAGGCCCCTGGGGCACGAGGGGTCCAAGAGACAATGGAAGGAGGAGAGCCACTGATCCACTGGAGATGAGAGACCAGTCTTCCAGGGAGAACATCAAAGAAAGAGTGAGGCTGGAATCTGCTTCTAGAAAAGACCTGAAGCCAACACTTCAGGAGCACTCTGAGAACAGAAAGGGCTCCCACCAGGCCAGCGTGAAACAGCCCTTTCCTCACAGGGTGAAGAAGTTGCTCTTGCCAGTGAGACACCCCTCAGCTCCTGAGTCTGTCAAGGCAAAAGAAGAGCCCAGTGACCTGAAATCACTCCCTCGCACCTCCAGAACCAATGAGGGTCAGAAGAGAGCAGGGACCAAAGACCTCCCTCGGGAAAGGAAGCAGGACTTGAAGAGAAAAGCCATGGACAGTCCTGAGGAGCCCCATGGAAAGAAAAAGGTGAGAGGTGGAAGGGGAGGTGGGTTTCTACAAGGACCAAGGTGGTGTTTGAAATACTCCTGCAAAGTTTGCACTTCACAGGTTGGGAGTGCAGCCATTATGATCCTGCTATAAAGGTGTTTTCAAACTTCTAAAGCCAATGTGAATCAAAACTTTCCACAGCTGTTTCTCATTGGTCACAAATGCCCTCCTGAGCAAATGAAAAGCCCTGTACACTGTCTAACATGCTTTGGTGTTTGGAAACATATTTTGGTCTGTTTTCTGGAAATCCTGATTTTCTCAGACAACAAAGCCCCAGCCCTCCTGTCAGAGGAGCTTTTGGCAGCAGGCTGTGTCTGCATGGGGCTGGGTAACCCCCCTGCAGCACTGGTGGGTTTCTCCAGCTTTCAATCCAAGCAGAGCTTTGTGGGGCAGTGGTGCTCCCTCCCCGTGCCATCCTGTTAAAAGCAGTGGGGCACCTGAAGGACTTGACATTTGGATGAATTTGCATAAAGCTTGTTGGGTTTTCCCTGGACCTTTGGAGATGCTGATGCCAAAACGATAGCTGTGTCCAATAAGGGGCTTTCCATATCCCAGTCTTCAGAGTCCTTCCACTCTAAGGGTCACTTTCCCTTGTGTTACAAGACAGCCCTTTATTTAGCTGAGGTGGTTGTTGCTCCCAAGTGTTTTGTGGAAAGCTGACTCCCAAAGGGAACTATGACTATACCTCCAGCCAGCTGCTTCAGGTGCACAAAGAGTTGGCTGCAGGCCCTGTGCTGGATGAGTATTCCCTGGGGATATTTCAAGGCCTGGCTACCTTTTTGCTCCTCGTCCTCAAAGAGCAGGTGGCTTAGCATAGGTGGGCAAATACCCTTTGTTCCTGTGTGGGTTTTACTGAGTTTTGTCATTTTCTGAACCTCCTGTGTTTGTGGAGGAGAATTGAGAAGAGCAGGGGAATAGTGAAAAAACTTGAGAGAGCAGGGTCAGGGACAGCTGTCAGACATCCTGTGTGGCAGTGTGGAGATCAACGTGAAAAACAACTTAAGGACATGATCTCCTTGCTGGAGCCTTGTCCTGAGCACACATTGCCAGAGACAGACTCTGTGCCAAGCACAGCCGACTGATCATCACAGTGTCATAAACCTGCAAGTATCCCAGACATGAGTACAGACTGGGACAACTCATTGAGGGGAGCCCTGCAGAGAAGGATTTGAAGGTTCTGATGGAGAAACAGCTGGATATGACCCAGCAGTGTGCGCTTGCAGTCCAGAAAGCCAACTGTGTTCGCAGCTGCATCAAAAGCAGGGTGGTCAGGAAGTTTGGAAGAGGTGGTTCTGCCCCTCTCCTCTGCTCTGCTGAGATCCCATCTGAAGTGCTGCATCCAGCTCCTGGATCCAGCCCCGTCCCAGGACAGATGAAATGCTTATTTTCAGCAATGGAAGGGCCTTACTTTTGACTACTATTAGTAAGAAGAGGTTTAGCAGTTCCATCCTTGCCACTGCAAAAACAAATAATCTATCCAAGCAAAACTAGATACATTGTCATTTTTGGTTACATGTCAGTGAGCCTGAAATCTCTATCTCTTGTGCTGCGGGTTTCCATTTCATGAGTTCCAGTATCTTATTTTTTCTGTTTTCAACCAGAAGCAATCAAACTTAACTGCATTGCTCTGTACTTTGTGTGAACTTTCAAAACCTGAGTGATTTTTTTTCCTTTCTTCTTCCAGTTAGAGGAGAGAAATATGAAGATTAGTCCTCAGTAAGCAGAGACTGCAATAAACTGAAGTGAGTATATAGCAGTGGGATATCAGAAAGATGCAAAAATCTAAGTCTTTCTTCAAGAGGGTGAGGTGAAGAGTTCTCTCTCTCCTGTCCTAATATCCCAGAGTTTGCTTCTAAACATAATATGCCTTCTGGAACTTCATCTGCTGCAGACTTGCCTTTACATCCTAGAAGCAACCAGTCCAGAAAACAGCTGTGTAGGCATAGGTGGATAAGGGTAGAGAGCATTCCCCTTCTCCACTAAAATCAGCTCCTTGTCTTTGTCTTTTTTCTGTGTGACCCAACGGACACACAAGCAGTGTGCATTTTGAGTCCTGACTGCCTGGAATTTCAGGTGGCTTTGGTGGCCAGGAATTTCTCTTTATCCCAGTGTAGCATTTGCAGTGCTTCTGGGAGATGTACTGAACTTCTCCCACAGTTTACACACCAGGGTACTGCCAGGATTTTGGCCAGTCATTTTTGCTTCAGTCATGGGCTACTGCATTCTATTCCTGCTTGCCTGGGACTTCACTTGGAGGTGTTGGCTTGGACTGGTATGTAGCACTGAGCTTTGTGTCCTGACATCAAGAGTAAACTGCTTTTCTGCAGAGAAAACACTGACGTACTCTTAAAGACTTTGAGGCCAACCTTTAGCTGGGGGAGAGGGTATTCCAACAGCAGTAGCGATGGAAGATCTTTATTCTGGAGCTCACTCTTCCCTGATTTTCAGTGAAAAGGAGCAGCTGTTTTAGTCAGGCTCTGGCTTTTGGAGTGGGAAGGATGAGAAGCGTTTTTGGGGTGAAAAGGCTCTGGATCAGGTCAGGGATGGTGCTGCACTCTGTGTAAAATCATCCTCTGCGGAGCATCAGCTGTGCCAAGTAGAGAAGCTGGGGAGAATGTGTGCAGGGAGTAGGGACCATCCCAGGGGAAAAGTGGGCGGTGAAAGATGGGGGAAAACTGTCCCATGCACAGCAGAATCAGGCAAGATGTGCAGCATCATGCCTGAGCCTTCTCACTGGGTTTAACTTAACCTCCTCCTCTTGTGAGGCTGCAATCTGTGCACTGGGATTCACTGCTTAGCGTGTTCTTGCAAACCTTGAGCTGGCAAGTCTGAAAGGAACAACTCAGTTGAATTCTGTCAAAGCACAGACAGGATACGTCAGGGTGAGTATCTCTGATCACAGAAGCTTCCATGTACCATAAGGGGCAGAGAGAGGCAGTGCTGCACAGATTTTAGTCACTGTAATTACCCCCTCATTCAGCCAAAAGCAGCAGTGTCGGAGCTTTTGTGCAGCATCCTGGTAGTCTGGTTGCAAGCACTGGCTGCAAGGGCAAGTCCTGAGCCTTCTCCTTGAGAAGCAACTTGTTCCTTTGTTGTTGGCTGATGAAGATGTGTTCTCTAACACACAATGAAGTCCCCGAAGTTTCATTTTGCTTCTGTTGGATCCTCTCTATTAACAAGTTGTCTCACACTTCCAGGGGAATTAAATTGGAACTGGTAGAGGATGTAAATTCAGTCTTTCAAAAATCCCTACATTCTATGTCCATGATATTCATGCTTTGCTTCCCATCTCCAGAACATTCAAACCTTTGTTTGAAACCCAGAAGAAAGATGTGCTGCTCCCACCACAGCCAGCCATGACTCCTGCACATCCTGCTCCAAAGTCAACACACATGACCTGAATGAGACACCAAACCGAGAGCGACCCAAATCCTACTGAGCCGAGAGCGACCGAAATGAGACAGAGCCGAGACTGACAATGGATAACCCCAGGGATCCTTTGTTTGCCAGGCACTGGAGAGTGAAGGGAATGAAAACAGAACTGTCCAAGGGCATCAAAGGAGGTATCCAGGAGAACTGGGGGGATGTTTCCAGCAACCCATGGGTGCTTGGTGATTTTGGTTAGAAACACACTCTGAGATTAGCAATGGTTTCTGATTGTAGGAAACTGCAAATACAATATTGTATCAAAGTGAGTGTGTTTAGCAAAATAAAGGGTACCTTGCTTAAAACTAAGAAACAAGAAACACATAACACACATAACACCCAACAACGTTGTTGTGGTTATGTATGAGTGTGTTAGACCAGACTTTGCACACTGTATTAGCTGGCTTCTAACTGCTTGATTTTGCCTGCCACTGTAGTCACTGTAATGGAGAATCAGCAATTGTTGTGTGGTTAAACAGGCAATAAGTGGGAATGGATATTACCCATTCCTGCCTTGGCTAGTGGCCATGAAAAATCTTCTGCCTGCAGCCTTACTGCTCTCTTCTTGGTTTAGGCATATCTCTCTAACCAGATTTCTCTCTCATTTTTTCCCAGGAGCTGCAGGGGATGCCAAACAGCTTTCCCAGTGCCATCTTTGCCAGAAGTTACCTCTCAGCCAAGGAGGCCCTTACTCAAGTCTGAAAAGTAAGTGTTTGTTTTACACCTCTTGTCTGCAGTTTCTCAAGACAGCAGGCAAGAATGGCCTTGCAGCCACCCCGGCTTCTGCTTCTTCATGAGCACTTCTTGGAGGGAAGATAGAGGCAGGGATGTGTGAGACCTGCCCTGGCAGGGCAGCACTGGCTAAGTAGCTTGGCTTCTGAGTAGCACTTGAATTTTGGAGTCCTTGCTGGGCATGTGAATCAGTATTTCCCAGCAGCAATTCCTAGAATTGCTGGGGTTTTATTGTACAGTTTTGTCATTAAAGAAGTTATGTTCTCCTGTGGTGCCAGCACTGGTGAATCTGTAAAAGCTGTAGAGTGGGTGCAGTTCAGCCTGTAACCTGCCATCCCACATGGCCTTGGCAGGGTCATTTTCCATGAAAGGCAAAGTTTTGTGAGCTCCTGTGGGTGAAGGGATGCATTGCAATGATCTGTTGGCAAACTTGCAAAGGAATCAAGCACGAGGTGCTGTAGGAAGGCTGTAAAAGTCCTCACACTAATGAGGCAGCTGCTGAAATTCAAAAGACTTTGCAAGTCCCCTTTGAAGAAAGTAACTCATTTGTTGACTGTTCTCTGTCAGCTGTGCCTGTTGTATGAAACCAACCCAATGTTTTCTCTCTCCCTCTCTTCTTCCAGAGATCTTTGCTGAAGTCAGCAGTGAGACGTGTGCTCTGGTATTGACCAGTAGCCTGACCGCCCTGTTCCACTACACCAGACAGGGATTACAGTGGCTGAGAGTGGAAGAAAAGACGCCTTAATTGTTTCTCCAGCACATTAAATACCTTCAAGTTTGTTGCAGTTACGAAGCCATAGAAACTTAGAAGCTTAGTGTAGTTATGTTTTTGAATTGTTCGATAAAAGCACTTTAAAGTTTTTTGTAGTTTTGATGCATTAGGAACTTAGAAGCTTAGCTTAGTTATTTTTTTGAATGGTTCATAAAAAGCATATCAAATTTTTTTGTAGTTTGTAGCCTTAGAAAATTAGAAAATAAGTTTAGCTATGTTTTAGAATTGTTCAAATAAGCACCTTGAAGGATTTGCAGTTTTGAAGCCTTTCAACATTAGAAACTTAGTTTTACTGTGTTTTTGAATTGTTCAAAGAAGGACCTACAAGCAAAACTATTTTAAATAAAGTTGAAATTTCCTGGTTCCATTGGGAAAACTTTGAACTGTGGTTTTTTGGGTAGTGCTCTTCTGCCTTGAGAAAGAAGAGATGGAGGATGGCACCTGCCTTTGAAATGACCAAGTGCAATTCATGGTCTGAATGGCCAAATGTATTGATAGTCTATATACATTTCCATTATGAATAACCAAGAGGAGAATAATCATACATACTGCTGACAAGGAGATCTGCCTCCAGAGGTTATTATGTGACTTCCCACAGTCTGCAGTAGTTGTTTGCCCAGAAAACATGCCAGAGGAGTGTTTTCCAAGCAAGGATGCAATTTTGGAGTCTTGGTTCCTCCAAATAGTAGCCAACAGCATTGGGTGACAGTAAAAACAGCAGAGAGATCTGCTTTGCTTGCTTTCCAACCTCACCCTCTTGCTTTTGTCAGCCAGCTGATGCAGCTGGGGAACCCTGTGCCTGCTGTGCTCTAAGTTCACTTTTTGAGTCATTGTTGCTTTGGTTCTCCTTGCTGTGCTCTCGTGCACATCCACGCCCCTAGCACTCCAACGGTGTTACTGAGGATCTTGCTCAGTTTGGGCCTTATAAGCCTCAGGCTGGGGTGGCACAATAACCAGGTGTGTTTGGAAACAGCTCTGGCTGTCTCCTGTGGCAGAGGGATGTCACTCACAGTGAGGATTCCTTCTCGGACTGCTTGTTGTCATTTTGGTGGGTAGGGGTGGAAAGGTGCACTGGGGTCACCATGATGGCTTGGACATTGTGCTAAGTCTGAGGGCTTCCATGGGGAGGAACTAAGTGGCTGAATGTGGAACATAAGACAGATTTTGCATGTGGGTATTTGCCTGCCACCATTGGTGCTCTCAGTGAATATCTAAGAGCAGGATTTAGTAGCAAAGTACTTCCTTCAGGTGGGAGAGAACTCACGGGCTCCTTCTCAGCCATATGGTAGGATGGGCACAGTGACTGAGAAACGTGTCAAGGGAACACCAAAGGGAATAATTAGCTGTTCGCAAGCATTTTCTGCTTGTCACAGTAACAGTGAAGGCATCATACACAGCATTGGTGTGCTCAGTAGGATGACACCCTTCTGTACTCAAAGATTTCCTGCTGTGGGACAGCAGCATTTGCCGTCCTCTTATCTAAAACTGGTCCTTAGCCCTCTGCTCCCCTCTCACACCCCTCGCCCTTTCTGTGAGAGACCTGTGGGAGCAGTGAGGAGAAGGATGGTATCCCAAGAACCAGTGTTTACAAGAAAGAATGATCTCCCTTTCCCCTATAATTTCATACTGTAGGACCAGATCTGCACATGTGTAGCAGTACCCCCTTTGTAAAATACCTGTTTGTGGGTTTGAGGCTCATGGAAATGGACAGAAAATAAATACAAGCAAAATGTCTGCATTTCCAAAAGGACTTTCTATAGAAACGGGCCCCTGCCCCGTGGAAGCCTGGAGTCATCCTGCTTTTGTGAGGAGGTGGCAGGAGTGTGCTGCGGCTCTGCCCTGGTTCCCTCGCCTGCCCTGGCAACACAGGACCTCTGGGATCAGGGCTGGGTCTTCCCACACCTTCAAGGGACTCGTCTTTTATGTTCACTTTGTTGAAAGCCTTAGTGCATTTCAGGGATAACCCATCCTAACAAGTGGAAGGAAAGTCCATGTTCCTGCACTTTGACCTATCAGACTGGCCTTGCACTCCTCCTCCCTGGAGCAGAGACTGCTCCCAGTAAGCCAGGGACAGAGGCTCAGCATTGACTGCTTTCTTCTCAGGCAGCGTGGGGGTGCTCAGCCAGCCTGAAGGCTGATGTGCACTTTGGAGCTTCATTATAGACCAGTGGATCAATTCTTTCTTATGACTTTGTCTTCAGACAGCACCATTTTTAGTATCACCATCTGAGGAGGACAAAGGAGGGTCCCTGCTGTGTGAAGCCTGGTGTCATCCTGCTTTGTGAGGTCTAGTGGAAGTTGTCCCTATCCACAGCAGGGGAATTGGAACTCAATTGTCTTTGAGGTCCCTTCCAACCTAAGCCATTCTATGATTCTTTGAAATTATAGGAAATTTTTAAAAATGCATCATAGTTCAACCTAGAGCTGGGTCAGGAGCCTGCAAATGTTGGGAAAATGCTCATTGTTTTCACTTGGGCCTGTTTATGGCTTTAAAATGAAAACAAAAGCAAAACCAAAACAAACAAAAAAAAAGGAAAACAAAACAAATAACAAAAACCCAAACAAACCCCATAAACAAACAAACAACACCAAT
>JAOXXN010028247.1:0-19011 GCA_026770055.1 Myrmophylax atrothorax
GATGTTCCCAGGGGGATAATCCCGGAGAGCGCTCGGGGGATGCTCCGGGCGATGTTCCCGGCGGGAAGGGGGGATGCTCCAGACGGTTCTCGGGGGCGCTCGGGGGGATGTTCCCGGGGGGATGCTCCTAGAGGATGTTCCCGGGGGATGTTCCCAAGGGGTGTTCGGGGCGATATTCCCGGGGGCGCTCGAGGGGATGTTCCCGGGGGTGATCGGGGGGATGTCCCCAGGGGGGGCCCACTCGAGCCCACCCTCTCCTCTGCCCCCCTACCCACCAGAGACCTGGGGTTGAACCACGGAGGCGTCGCGGCAGACGGCGCCGCCTGAGCGTTGGAGAAAGCGCCGGCAAAAAGGAGCGGATCGATTAAACGGGAGTGGAGCATCGCACGGGGTGGGGGTCCCGTGATTGCCTCACCCCCCCCCGGTACCCACCCGGCTGCAGCGCCCAGGGGGGCCCTGCCGTGAGTTTGCCGTTCTCAGCCTGGCGGAGCGGCCGCCGCGGCCCGCGGGGAGCCCATCATCGAACGGCGGCCGGGGAAGGCAGGTGTGGTTCTCCCTGCCCTGGTAATCCCATGGGAATGTTTTTTCGAGGAGTGTGGGGGTCCTTTCCCACCCGCGGAGGAACCTTTTCCCTCGGGGTCGCGCTCGGAGGAGCCCCGGCGCTGGAGCATCCCCGACGGGGCATCGGGAAGCCGCGCACAGCCGTGACCGCAGCCAGCCCGCATCCCTGAGGGGCTGGGAGAGGCTTTGCCAAGAAAAATATCCCCCTTAGAAGCGATTCCCCTCCACCTGCTCCCCGCATACCCCCGCGACTCTGCCGGGCTGCAGGACAGAACGAGAGGATGGAGCATCGAGTCCCGGCCCCTGCGGGAATGTGCCCGTGGACACAGCGGGGATGGAAAGGGAAGAGAGGAAAATGGGAAGGAAACAAAGAAGGGAAAGAATAATGACAAGAAAACGAAGAAAAAAAGGTAGAAGGTGAAGGGAAATGAGAAGACAAAGAAAACGAAGAAGGGGGGAAAAAGAAGGAAAGAGAGGTAGAAGATAAAGGAGAATAAAGAGGGTAAAGACAAAATAAAAATTAAGGAGGGGGAAGACAATTTTCAAAAATGAAATTCAGGAAAAGAAAAAAGAACAAAGGAAAAAATAAAGGGAAAATAGCAGAAATTAAAAGGAGAGGGGAAAGAGAGAGGATAAGAAAAAGGGAAAGCAGAGCGGGCGGGGAGCGGCTGCCTCAGGAGAGATGCGGATGGGGGTCCCTAGTAATGACACGCTGCAAATGCTCCCTGGAGAGCTCAGCTCCCTGTGGAGCCCCAGGGACAGCGCCGGGGGCTGCCCGAGCCCCCAGATCTGCTCCCCCGGGCCGAGTCCACCCTCGCCCTGCCCCGAGATGGTTTCCATTTGCTCCGGCTCCTTGTTCCCTTCTCCCTCCCTCTTTCCCTGCTCATCGTTGCGAGCGCCGTGAGCACAGTGCGAAGTGGAAATGCATTTAAACCCCCTTTATTTTACCAATATTTTGTAAGAGCTACCAGACATTCGTGTGTATTTTTACGCCTGTCGTGACAGAGGCACGATTTTGCATCGTTCATTCTGCTGAACAAAAACAGGATCAGCAGCGGGACAGAGATCTCCAGAAGTCTTTATTTGAATTAAAAAAAGAAAATAGAAATATCAGGGATACTTGATAGAAATATCAGGGATATTCCTCTACTGCAGCAGCTGGCGATTAGTGTAGGTAAAGGCAGGGGTTCCTGTGTGTTTCACCAGTATTTATTCCAGATTATTTATTATATAATAATAAAATAATATTACATTTTACAAAGTAATACAGTTATATTACTATATAGTAATATAGCCATATATAATATTGTTATATTATAACTCTGTTGTATTATTATCTAATACTACAACACTAGACTACAGTATTCTATTATTTATTTACTGTAATTCATTACTAATTCAGGAATACTGTCTCTCTCAGAGGAGTTTGTGGAGTTTGTTTTCTGTCAGAATCAACCCAAATTGGAAAATTCTGTCGCTGTGGGATCAGACACATTGAAAACGGTCCAGCAAGTGCAACACTATCTCAGTGCCTGTGCTTTGTGTGTCAGAGGGAACACGAAATTAATTCCGACAATATTTTTGCTGCAGCCTTCTGGCATGGACTGTATGCAGGGAGTTGGATGATTCTGCTGCTGTGCCCCCAAAAAAGCCTTCTGTTTGCTGAAGAAAAGGGTTTGAGAGCTAAACCAAAATAAAATCCTTCCGCAAAGCTCCTTCTGAGACACTTTGCTTGATTGTCTCTTTCAGGTTGTAAAGGCCACAGGTTGAGTAATTAACAATAATTCAGCTTTATTTGTCAAATCCAATTTTGCTCTGTAAAATACGCCTCTGCCAGAAGGCTCCTCGAATCCAAACGGGGGGAAAACACACCAAAGCCCCTCAGATTTTCTGACTTTGGATTTATTTTCCCCTCTAGAGACTACAGTTTTTGATCACAGATTCGTAACATGAAAATGCGACCTTGGATCCTTAACGTAAAAAAAAATCCTTGTGTAAAGCGTTGCTGGTCTGAGGGCAGCACAGCTTTTAAATGAAAGAAATTGCATGAATATATCCTGTCTTTCTTTTTGTCCTGATTTTCCGCCTCAGACCCATTTCAGAGCCCTTGAAGTCGCTGTTCGTGGATTTGAAATCTCATTTCGTGCCCCGAGCAGCTCGTAAGGAATGGGAGGGTGTTTAGCTCAGTCTGAAGCCGCCTGGAGGTGCAGGGTCAGGGACCATCCCCTTTCCTTTTCAGGTATTGAGTGTTAAAAATACAAAGTATTTTGGGAAAAATATGAAACAATCTCAGAGGTTTGGGGACAGGGACTGCCTGTCCCGGCTGGCTGGGGCTCCGAGGAGGGGCAGAGCTGAAGGCTGTTCCTTGCAAAGGCTTCATCCTGCTCACCGACATCTGGGAGCCGCGTGCAGGGGACGGGCTGGCAGGAGCAGCCTCTGGATTCGGCAGGGCTTGGAATCGAAGCTGTGGAAGCCGCGATCCCGCAACCATCGTCACTGCCTGTGGCATAAACACATGGCTCAGCCTCTGCCTCTGGGCTCTGCCTTTGGGCTCCTGCCCCTGCCTTTGGGCTCCTGTCCCTGCCTTTGGGCTCCTGCCCCTGCCTTTGGGCTCCTGGCTCTTCCTTTGGGCTCCTGCCCCTGCCTTTGGGCTCCTGGCTCTTCCTTTGGGCTCCTGCCCCTGCCTTGGGGCTCCTTCCCCTGCCTCCTGCCTTGCTGACACAGCACACGTGCCCTGCACAGCATTCCCTGTGGAATGGCCACCCCTGTCCTGCAAACACTCATCCAGCCCCAGCTGCAGAGGTGCTGAGAAGCCACAGCCCTCGGGACTCTGCTGGGAGCTGTAGGTGCTGTGAGGGACAACCAGCAGCTTCTCAGATGGAGTCTTTGTCTCCTCCCTTGCCAGCTGCCCTCAACAGCCTCAGGGTCACAGAAGTGTAGACTCATTTAGGTTGGAAAAGACCCCTAAGACCCATCAAGTCCAACCTGACAGACAGTGCCTGTCTCTCTTGGGTGAATATTTCATGGGTCCTACAGCACTCTAAAAGAGAAACAAAACTCCCTCCAAATATTTTCCTTTAGATTAAGGTCTTGCTTAGAGTTAAGCCCATATGGAAACCCTGGCCTAGGTGTAAATCTTTGCAGGATCAGCTTATTAACCTCTGCCCAGCTCTGCAAACAAACGCTGCACGTGCTCCCGGCAGCGGGGCTGAAGGGCTGCTAAACCTATTCCCTTTGTTTTCTTATTGAAATGGATTTCTCCTGGCCACAAGCGAGTGGGAAGGCCTCAGGCTTGGCAAGGAATGGGATGCTGAGCTGTGCTGGTGGAAAAACACATCCCACAGGCTGCAATAGCACCGGGAGGGTTGCTGGGCTTGGCACAGGTGGCCCCGTGGGGAGGGCAGGGAATCTCCTGCTGGAAAACTTTGCAGATGAGATTGGGGTACATTTGCTCCCCCTTCAGTCAGCCAGGTTTTATGGCATGGATCCATCCAGCACATCACCCCCTGCTCCCAGAGATGGTCCTCTCCTGGATTTGTGGGGGATCTTCTTATCCAAAGGGAGTCCAGGAGAAGGACTGCAGGGGGAAAGGAGGGGAGGTACATCAGGCTGACCTGAAAGGCAGGAATAATAACCCATTATCTCACAGAGGAATAACCTGCCCTGCTGTTCAGCCAGCAATGGGCTCCATCAACCCAGTGCCAAGGTCTCACCTGAGCCAGGAGCCTGTGGCTGCTGAAACACAGCTGTGAGGGGGCCGTGCTGCCTCCTCCCTTCATTTGTCCCCACAGACAGCCCAGACACGTCTCACAAAGAACAGACATTCCCATCAGGTTTGTTCCACGTCTGGCTGGTGGTGGTGAGAGACGCAACAGGTTAAATGTTGCAGTGCTGAACATCACACCTCCCTTGCAGCTGTCCATGGCTGGGGCCACACTTGAGAGCCCTCAGCCAGGGCCCTGGCTCAGGGATGTGCTCAGCAGGTCAGTCCAGCCAGCCCAGAGCTCCACGGAGCGGCTCCAAAGCAGTTCTCGGGGTTCAGAGCCATTTAGTGGCAGGTAAACTCTTTTCAGGGATCATTTCCCAGCAGAAACTTGTATCAGTGTGAAAATGTGCCAAGGTAGCAAGGCCAGGGTGAGGTGAGCAGCAGAGAACGTTAGAACCATCATAAAGACCCTGAATAATCATCACAAAACTCTGTTTGTTTCTCCCTGTGTGGGACACGGGGGATATAAAATGGGATTTACAGCACGTAAAGCTGTGAAGAGCTGCCTTGTCCTCTTCATTCAGCTCCTCCAGCCCTGAATCCCCTGGCCAGGCACCACTCCAGTGATGCTCCCTCTGCTTCCCATTCCTGCCTGCACGTGCTGGCAGCTCCTTCTCACACAAGGCCCTTTAAATTCAGGATGGAGGGTGCCAAAAAATACCTTGTCTTCACTGCTCTGCCTCCCTCAACCTTCAGGGCTGGCAGGAGACAAGGAAAATAACCCCAAAAGTACTTATTTATGGCTCTGTACCTTGTTTTCACTGAAATCTTTCTCCAGGAGGAAAAAAAAAATGTCCTTTGAGCAAAATGGATCCTTTGAGCAGGTGTGTGGGGTTGAGATAAATGTAAAAGATTTCAGTTTTCAGATCGGCTTTTTTCACAGATGAGATAAGAGAAAGTGGCAGGAAAAGTTTCACATTCATTTCAGGGAAAAGCCAAAATGGTTTTTTACCTTTCTGGTCCAGGTTTGATGGGAAGTGCTCTGTTAGTTTGCTTTGAAAGAGGAGGAAAAAACCTTCCAGGCTGTTTCTTTTTAAATCCTTCCTGGAAAGCAGGCACAGCATTTTGCTCTTGTCAAACAAGACATTCATGGCACCGACCTGCAGCTCTGGGGAGAGATGGAGTGGGAGATTCCATCGTGTGGGAAGCCAGGGAGCCTCCATGGATCTGGCTGCTTCTTCTCCCTGTGGAACCACATCCAGGAGATCAGCTCAGAAGGCTTTAAGCAAGGCATGAAAGAGTGTGGGTCAGGTGAAGGCTGCTGCTTTCCTGGAAGAGCAGCAAGCCTTGGAATGGGAACACCTGGGATGGGACCTGCAAACACAGTGGCTCCTTGCTGGAATTCCCCCTCTAACTCCAACGCTGCCCCTGCAGGGAAAGGGCCTCTGTGGGTTACGGTGTGTTATCGGGAGTGTGCGGTGCCAGAAGCCCTCGTGGATGGCCTGGCCGGGAACTGGGCTAAAATGGGAATGAAATTTCACATCTTGTACTGGCAAGAGGCACATGGAAGTTCAATTGGGAAAGGCTGCTCCCAAACAATACTCCTGCCACTCACTCGGCGGCACCGCGAGCCGAGCGCTCTCGGGGCACGGGATCCATTCTGGTTCCCATTTATTTGCTGGAATTGTGGGAGATGTCAGGAGAATTTAACACACATGATGCAGGCACATGAATAAGCTGGATCCTTTTCTGGGAACAAGCATTCCTGAGGCTCCATGTGGTTCCCCATCTACAGAGACGGGGGTATTTATTTCAGGCGATCTGGACTCCATTTCAGGCAGGGAAAATCCCACCGAACCCAGCGGAGACATTTCTGCTCATGTCAACAGAGCTCAGAGCCCCACTCAGGAATGCACTTAAAACACATGCTTAACTTTAAAGCCAGGCTTAAGTCTTGCTTTTGGTGAAAGATGAGGAATTCAAACAAGCGTTCCTGTGCTTACCTGGCTCCGAGCTTGGCTGGTGTTCAGGGCAGAGCGAGGCCAGGCTTGTAACAGAAAACTGCAGGAACAGCCCATGCTGGAAGTTTTGTGGATCCAGGTTGTCTGTCTGCATAGCTGGCCAGCACCACAGATAGAGGCAGAGCTCTGATTTCCCAGAATGGTCTGGATAAACAACCTGGGTGTGCCCAGCCAGCAGCTCAGATGGATTTGGGAACCCTCCCAATCTTTGTCATCACATGAGGTGGGTGATTTTCAGCACTGATTCTCCCTCATGCCCTCCACAACCTCTGCCTTCCCACCTTCACTCCTTGCTGGCATCAAAACACCATTTCCTCTCCCAAAGCCTGGTCTGGGCCAGGGGGTGGAGGAAGACCCCCAGGAAGTGGAGGAAAACCCCCTGGGCCAGGTCATTGTCCCCCAACACACACTTGTGAGTGACCCAAAGCTGCAGGAGCCCTTTGGCTCCACATTCCCCCCCAGGGACCAGCTGCTGCCAGCCAGGATGCAGGGAAAGGGGAGCATCATCACCAGGGAATAACACTGACAGCTTAAAATCCAAGTCTGCAGCTCAGGCAGGGGCAGGACAGGATTCCCTGGGATGGCAGGGATTGGGATGGAGGGACTGGGAGAGCACAGGTGCAGGAAACCCTCTGGAGAGACAGACATCACCTTGTGCACTTCTATTGGGGATTTATTTTCCCTCTCCCAAGCCCTCACACTGCTGGAGGAGTGACCTGCACCAACATCCAACACCTCTGGTGATTAATTTCCTCGGGACTAAGTTCCTCTGATTTAAAACAACAGATAAGTGCTAATAAGGGGGGATATCCCTATCCTAAACATGGTTTTGGCATTTACCATTTGAAATAATTTATATTCTCTGGTCTGGTGGGTTTGTATCACCAGACTTAATGACTGTTTCTGTTTAATTTTCAGATGCTTAATTGCAGTAGAACACTTCAACACCATTAAATTAAAACAAGCTACCAGCTTTTCCTTGCCTGTGCTGCTGGCCTGGCTCCAAGGGACATTTAAAGCAACCTCAGATGTTTTATTCCTGCCACACAGGCTGCTCCCTTCCCAAAAAGGAGCTTGTGTGTGTTGGGGCAGGGGGGGTGCCTAAACCCACTGATGGGGGAGCACAGAGAACAACTCCCAAACAGGGATGAGGCTGTGCTCCCTCCTCAGGAGCAGATTTTTGGTACCCACCCATCCTCACACTGCCAGGGAAAGGGTTTAGGAGCCAGAAGAACCCCAGAATGGGAGCAGGTCCCAGGGAGGAGCCATCAGTCCCCAGCCTTGACAGCCTTCCCCTCTTCAGCCCAAGCTCTGATGGAAAAGCTTCTGTTGGGGGCTTATCTCAGGCAATTTCACATCTTTGAGCAAATTTTCCAACGTGGAAGTACTTTGGGTATCAGGTACCTATTAAAAAGGAGTAAGAGGAAATGGAGCCCCTCTATAAGTTAATATTCCTGGGTAATGGATGTTTAGAGTTAGTATGTGTCTTTGCAACATCATTCATAGGGGTATTGTTTGCTCCTGACAGATTTTCTTTTAAGATTAATGTGCTTATGAAAACCTTGTGCCCTGCTGCATGAGCAGAGCTGGAAATCCATCAGCAATACCATGGTCATGACACAACGCCGGGAGAGCAGAGCAAATGACAAACAGAATCTGGTTTTTCAGAGACCGGAGGAGAAATGATGTGAAGCCAAAGCTGGCCCCTGTCCAGCCACCCTTCCCGTCCTGCTGCTGGCACTGCCGGGGAGGAGGGAGGGGGTAACAACCCAGCCAGGCAGGGAAAGAAAACACAGTTAATTGGGGGGTAAAAATAACCCAAACCTGCCAGCGCTCGGACTCTTTTTAGCAAACAAGCACATGGAAAAACTCATATAAAGTTGAAAGACTCTGGAAGCCAAACATGCTTGTTAGACACATAAATAATTTCATCGGAGATCGGCGGAAACAATGCAATTAGGGGCGAGCTGCATCCAGCACGTTGGGATTGCATCCAGCTGATGTGGTGCATCCCTGTGCAAACTCAAACATCATGGAGCACGCCCCGAGCTTCTCTCAGCTGCCAAAGCTGGGCAGATCTGGGGGGGGTTAATGGGTTTTTAGTGTTTTCTCGCCTGACCCGAATTAGACAAGACAAGGGACTGGTCCCTTTGCTGCAGGAGACAAACCAGCACAGAGAGGGAACACACTGGCTTAAGTGGTACAGGATGGGTTTGGAAGCAGGGGAGCACTGCAGGAGGTACCAAAGCATCGCTGGTAGGTGATGGTGGGGCTCGGCCTGCCTGAGGAAGGAGTTGTGGGAAGAGGGGATGCTCCTGTGCTGCTCTGTGAGGTTGTGTCCATCCTTCCCACACTCCCAGAGGCTTTGCAGGAAAACAAATTGGTTTGGGGAAGGGGAAGAAGGAAACAGGGGACATGGGGAGGAAAAAAACTTAAATGCTACTTGGGCAAAGGTGGCCTTGTCTTCACACCTGTGTCCTGGGAAACTGTAGGAATGAGGAAACCATCCATGTCCAGCCAACCCAGGGGCCACGGAGGCCAAAATCCTCCACCCACCCCAGTCTGGGCTGGGAGAGACCAAAAAAAGGCTTAAAACAACATTTGTGCCAGGTTACCTGATCCTGGTGTGGGGATGAATGTGAGAACAGCCCGGCTCCAGCCTCTTCTCTCCTGTCTGATCGTTATCTCAAGAAGAGGCACAATGGGCTGTTTTCCTGTCTGTTACAGATGTCTGAAAAATAACACTCAAAATTAATTTCCTTCTCCAGAGTCCTTGAGAAATGGGCAAACACAGGAGGCACAAACCCAGCTGTCCACACTCCTCACTCTGGATCTGCTCTGCTCCTGAAAACTCCTCACCCTGGAATTAATAAAGCCTCTCATAAACCTGAACATGACTCATTTTTCTCAGAAAGTCCAGTGGCTGAAATCTCCTGGGATTGCCTCCCTTCTCTCCTAGGAGCCTGAGCAGCATTTCCAGCTTTCCAAGGGAATGAGACTGACAGGGGACATCCATCCATCCATCCACCCCTCCATCATTTTGACCCACATTTCTTTGCCACCCTCCCACTTTGCCATCCCCTGCCAAACATCAACAGCAGCCTCAAAAATACCATTTCCAATCACTGGGACACAGAACTGGCAGCAACCAGACTAGCTGTGTCCCTGCCCCAAGGGAGGGACTCCCCTGAGCAGCCACAAGGACATGGGAGCAGGCCCCAGAACTGCTTACTTCTTTGTCTGGAGTAATTTTCTCCAGCGTGGGCTCAGCCACCATCCTGCCTGCAGGTGCTCCCCACTGCCCTTCCAAAAGGCAGTTCCATGCCAACGAGCTTGCCCTGGTCAGCAAAAGAGGGATGATGAGCCCAGTAAGGATGAGGGAATATCCCAGGATAATGCAGGGGGTGGGGGGGGAAGAGACAACCCAAGTGCCCTGACAGGGCAAACTCCCTTTCCACCAGCCCATGTTACATGTCCATGGTCAGCTACTACTCCCTTATCTCTTATTTAGGATATTTGAGTCCCAAAGCACAGCCTGGTGGAGGCTCAAAGCCTGTTTCCCAGGACAGAGCAGGTCTGGGAGGGCTCTGGTTGCTGCTCTGTCTCTTTTCACTGTCCCCACCATCACTTCTGGGATGGACGTTGGCAAAGCTGGGCTGGCACAGCCAGGGCAGCGCAAGGACGTGGAGCCACATCCTCACCTCGGCTTCTCCTGGAAAATACCAGCAAGCAGGGGCCTGTTGGGCAGGAAAGGGACCCCTGAAGGAGATATCTTTCACCTCTTTGTGACTTCTTCCACAAATACCCCGTCCTTCAACACCTTTTTGTTGACAAAATCTTTGTCAATACAGCCTGAACTTCAAACTTGATCCCAATCTCCTGGCGGAGGGGAACCGGTTGTGCCAGAAGTGCTGCTGGAAGAGGTGTCTGTGTGGAAACCCTGCCCTGACACAGGGGGGTGGCACGGGATTTGCTTTCATAAAATCATCCAGGCTGGAAAAGACCTTGGAGATCCAGCCCAGCCTGTGCCCGATGCCCACCCTGTCACCCAGCCCAGAGCTCTGAGTGCCACATCCAGTCATTCCCTGGACACCTCCAGGGATGGGCACTCCAAACCACCCTGGACAGCCCCTTCCAGTGTCTGACAATCCTTCCTGTAAAGAAATTCCTCCTGAATTCCCTTTGTGGAAGGAAATCTCCCCACGTACATGTGCAGATTCCACCCACCTGGGTGTGGGATGTCCGAGGTCCTCAGAAGCTGCAGGGGCTGTTGAGTTGCTCCATCAGGGCAGTTCTAACATGAGATTACCTTTAAAGTGCTAAAATTCTCTTTGATACAACACGACACAGGGAATAAGGCCATGGCTTTGGCAATCCTGCTGTCCTGGAGGTGGTTTCAAGGTCCTGGGTGCTGAACCTGCTGGCAGCACCTGCACCTTCATTCCAAAGAAAAGGCAAAAGCAGCAGCAACTTCAAATGGCTCCACGTAAAGGAGGAGAAGGCAGGGAGCTTATACTGAGAAAAGCAGCAAACAAATGTCAATATTTACAGATGTAAAAATACAGATACTTATATTAAGCTTTTGGGTATTTTTTTCAGTGTTACATTTAAGGAGAAATGGACCAGCAGAGGTGAAGGGGTCACCTTTATCTTATCAGCCTCATTTTTGGAAATGTAAAGGTCTGAAATTTGGGAATGGAGATAAAATTCACCAAGGTCTCTTTGGCAAAAATTAAAACATTTAAGGATTGTCAGCATGTGCATTTTTGGCAAGGCTTCAAATATTCAAAAGAAGCAGGGGGGAGGAAAGTAAATTGTTCTCAAAAAATAATTCCTCTGGTGAAAAGAGGTCAGGGCTGAAGTGGTTTTTGGGGGGAGAGGCTTTGGGGTGGCTACCAAAGGGAGGCAGGTTGTGTTTCCACCACAGCTCCAGGACAGGTCAGGGCACAGCGAGCCCGTGTCCGAATGGACTGGGAAGTCTCCTGAAGTGGGAAAAGAGGGGGGAAAGCTGAGAAAAGAGGCAGAAGCGGCTGCCGGGCCGGAGGGGCCGCCTGCGGCTCCCTCTAGTGCCACTTCCCAGAGGTGCCGGGTACCAGGGATGTCTCAGCCCGGATCCTGGGGCGGGAAAACCTCCTCTGGATGGGAACAGTGAGCACAGCTCTCCCCATCCCCTTCTCCAGCCCTCAGGACACCGTTGTGTTGACCCTTTGCAAGCTGGTGTCACTAAATGCCCCCGAGCAGAGCCTGCAGGCACCTCCTCGGGGACCCCGAGCAGCGCCGGGCAGCACATCCTCCTCTGGCACATCATCCCTGCCAGGATCCTTCCGGGGCAAATCCCAGAAAGTGTTAAAAGCCATGGGAAGTGAGATGCCCCAGCTCTGGGGACAGACCCGGTTTTATTCCTGTGTCCCTGCCAACACACACAGAAGTGCCACATGGCAAATATTTGCCCTGATTGAGGAATAAACAGTGTGGCTCATGTGTGTGGGCAGCACCCAACTCCAGGGCACAGCTCTGCTGCTGCAGGGACCCAGCCCAGCACCCAAACCCAGGGCACAGGGCACAGCTCTGCTGCTGCAGGGACCCAGCACCCAACCCCAGGGCACAGGGCACAGTTCTGCTGCTGCAGGGACACAGCATCCAACCCCAGGGCACAGGGCACAGCTCTGCTGCTGCAGGGACCCAGCCCAGCACCCTAACCCAACCCCAGGGCACAGCTCTGCTGCTGCAGGGACCCAGCACCCAACCCCAGGGCACAGCTCTGCTGCTGCAGGGACCCAGCCCAGCACCCAACCCCAGGGCACAGGGCACAGCTCTGCTGCTGCAGGGCTCCTGCATAGCTCCCACCTGCAGGCTCAGCTCTGCCTCTTCAACCCCACCCATGTCCCCTCCGAGGGAGAGGGGCAGTCACCAAAACCCTCACCACGAGGCAAGAGAGGGTGTCAGGTGCCAAAGATGAGCTCAGTTGGTTAAAACTGGGTTGTAATAGTGCCAAGGTCATGGATTCAATCCCCTGTGTGGGCCACAAGAGTTGGATTCCATGATCCTTGTGGGTCCCTCCAGCTCAGAATAGTCTGGGATTCTGTGAAAGCAGGAGCCCTCCAGGCCACGGCCAGCTCAGGGACGGCCCCAGACATCAGACCTGTGCCCAGAGAGGAACAACCTCCTCCCGCTGTGCCCTGGGGGATGCCCACGCCTCGGGAGCAGCCTCCTCCTCTCCTCCCGCTGTGCCCTGGGGGATGCCCACACCCCAGGGGCAGCCTCCTCTCCTCCCGCTGTGCCCTGGGGGATGCCCACACCCCAGGGGCAGCCTCCTCTCCTCCCACTGTGCCCTGGGGGATGCCCACACCCCAGGAGCCTCCTCCTCTCCTCCCGCGGTGCCCTGGGGGATGCCCACACCCCCCGGGATCAGCCTCCTCTCCTCCCGCTGTGCCCTGGGGATGCCCACACCCCAGGGGCTCCCAAAGCTCCATGTCCCGGACTCAGCGTCCCCGCACGGTGCCAGCCCCACCCTGGCCCTGCACAGCACCCTCCTGGCCCGGAGCTGGCCGCAGTGACCTCGTGTGACAGGCGGGGAAAGGGCACGGGAGAGGGGCACTGAGGCCTCTCTGGGCACCGAGGGGTGGGAAGCTGGTGCTCCCGCGGCCCTGCAAGGACTCCGCTGCCACCAGCGCTGCTGCAGCGTCGCAACGCGCCGGGAGATGGCAATGTCCATCTTCGTGTCCCTGCGCCGGGAAGGAGCTGCGGGGAAGCTGCCCAATAAAGCCATTACACCCAGGAGCCCCCAGCCAAGTCCTGCGCAGGGAAACACCTCCTCAGCGTCTCTAAATGAGCGGGGATTTATCCTTGTGTTTAAAGCAATAAGGTGTATTTGCCCTGCGGTGCATTATCTCCCTCTGTCTTCTCGAATAAACTACAGAAAATTAGAGTGTCCCTGTTATCTGTTTGCTATCTGCCGTGGGATTAGAGGCTTCATGAACTAAGCTTTGAATCAACAATGTTTTATTGGTTCATGTCACTGAAGGCTGGTTACGACCGAGCTAAATAAGACATCAAGCCTCCCTCCTTCCCTCCCTCCCCCTGCTGGGCTCAGGCACTGGGGATGCTCACACGGCTCCTCTTTTTGGGGAGGGGAGAGCAGAAGGGGGGTTGCATTGAGGTTTCCAGCATTCCCTCCCTTCCATGGGGGCTGAAAGACCCGAGAAAGGAGAAGGGAGTGACGGCAGACCACTTGCAGCTGTCGTTAAATCCCCCCTCCTCAGTCATAAAATAGACTGAAATATAGAATAAAAAGGCAACCTGGAAATCTGCACCCTCTTTTCCAGAGGTCCCTGTCACACCGGGTTCCTCTCAGCTCTGGGAGAGGGAAGTGAGGTATATGCAGCAAGCACAGTCACAGCAGAGCAGGAGGGCAAAGGGATGGGGCTTGTGACCTCTGAATGTCTCCCTGACCACCAGGATGGGCAGGAGAGAGTCTGCCAATCCCAGGGACACGTGGCCAGCCAGTCTCCTTCCCCTGCCCAATTCTGAGCGAGTTTTGGCTATTTTTTTAAAGAGGTGGTGAAAGGGTCATTCCTGAGGAGGCCCCAGCCTGCCTGCAGCAAGCTCAGCCCACAGGCAGGCGCCTTTCTCCAGGTGACATCTTTGGGTTTAAATGACGTTTCCCAACCCCCCGGAGATGGCCCAAGATGGGCAGCTGGGTCTGAAGCCATGATGGATCTCGGGTGTTGAGCTCCCCTGGTCCCACACAGCCCAGAGGCAGAGAAGTGCTGAAGCAGCACATTTGCTGTATTCCCCCACAGGGGGCTTGGCTGCCTCTCCCGACTTTCTGAGGAGAAAAAGAAATGTGGAGAGTTGATCTTCCATAATTGTAAAGCAAAAGTTTCTTAAATAGGGAACAGCATCACTACTAGGGATCCCCACATTCCCCACATCATATAAGGTGCATCTCCCTTACCTGGCTGGGAGGGAAAAGGAGACACTTACTCCCAAAAAACTGCCTGCAAACACTTTGGTGAGATTCTCCTTCTCCTCCTTCCTACTCTTCCCCCTCCCCCCCCTTTTAATTTTATAAATGCAATTCCATCACTCCAGAAGTCAATTGAGGGGTGACAACGGTGCACAAAGTGTGCAGGGTTGGGAATTTGTGCTCGGAGCGTGGCTCCAGCTGGAGCTGCAAATTCCACCTCCCAGGAAATAACCTTTGGATCTGTGCATATAAGACATGCAGCCAGGCTGCTCCCTCAATAAGATGTCCTTACTTAGTTTTTCTATTACTGTTATCAGAGAGGATCAAACCAGACAGATGCATTTACTGTTTTCCATCAAAAGATAATAAAAAGAAACAGTTTATAAAATCAGATTATATGAAAAATTGCCTAATGATTATAATTTCTAAACCCGCTGCTGAATAATGATGTATTCAAGAGTTGTCATCGAGTGATGAAAGAAAGCTAATATGAAAGATTTTCCCTCTGAAGAATGACTACAGATGAATTGCACAGAGATACAATCCTCCGATAAAGGACAATAAGAGCCTCGAGAACACTTAATAATAGACTACTCAGGATGAATTGAGTATTGCAATAAAAGCCCATAAATTAAAAAGTTTCAAAATGATTTCTGATAAAAGACATGCCAAGGTGAAATAAGAAAAGGAAAGAATCCTTCAAACCAACAGATACACTGGCTGCAACACATTAGGTAATGGAAAACACGCTCTATAAACTCCAAATAATTGGTTTTAGAGAGAATGCTGTCACACCTCCTGCACGGCAGGATTTCCTTGGAAAACCTCTCCTGTGAGTCAGACTGGGGTGTGGAGGGATGTGCTCTGGGTGATGGGGCGGCTCAGCTGCTCCCATGGGTGCTGTGCTGCTGAACCCCTGCCAGGAGGAGTGCAAGGGGGAAGGACAGAGCTGCAAGGAGAGGAGAGTGTGGCTTGGGCATCCACCAGCCCCTCCTCAGCCCCAGGGCCCCCCAGCTCCAACCTCCCCTCAAAACACTGAATCCCATTAGGCTTTGCAGACTTTTAACATGCAAGAGCTTCCCAGCTCCCAGAGGCTTTTCAGGCCCTCTTGGGTGTCAGCTGGGCATGGCACAGCTCCCAGAGCAGCTCCAGGATGCTCCCAGTCTGTCCCAGTAGCATGGCAAAGCCAAACACAACCACACCTGTGATGACCCCTGGCTGCTGCTGGGCCTTCCTGGCTGAGCCAGGAGCCCACACTCTTCAGTCTCAAAGGCAGAGAAGGACAGAGGGTGTGACTGCAGAGTCACCCTTCCCTTGGGCATCTCTGGATGCCCCTGGCTCAAGCACTGAGCCCGTGATCCTGCCAGGAGGAAGGTGGGAGATGGTTTTGCCTTGTGCTGCATGGTCTGAAATGCAGATCCATGCACTTCAGCCAGCCCTGCTGCCTCTCTGTGGCACAGGGACACGGATGATTTATTGGAAGCTGCGCCAGCAGATATTATTCATGTTGGAAGCAAGGAAAGGTCTTTGATATGTATCTAAAAAAGCTTCAAATCCATAAAAGAGATCAACTTGTATGAATAGTGTCACCCAGAGTAGAGATGAAACTCTCAGACACATCTTCCTATCACATAACACAGCGTAGGACAACTATACTTAAACAATTGGGCACTAATTTCACTTAAAAGCGAACTCCATCACCATAATCCTGTGGGAGCAGAGCTGCTCTGGGTGTGCTGTTAAGGCTTTGTTTGCTGTGGGTGCCCACACTGGTGTGCACACCCCACCAGGCCCGGCTAAGAGCAGAATTCTCTCTCAACCCCACCAGTTTTGGCTCAAAATTCCAGTCACCCCCAGGCCCACCTCAGTTGGGCAGTGAGAGAATGACAGGATCTGTCAAGGAACCCTTTAGTCCAGAGTGAGCTGTTGCATCCCCACAGGTCTGCTGCCAGCACTGGGATTAGACAGTGACTAATTACAGCTTTGTTTCCTTTAATAAAGAGACACCCAAGCATTGGGCACAACTGCAGATGAAAACAATAATCATAAAGCCTGCCACTAAACGTCTGCAATTAGAGCATTCACTATTAATTGTGCTCATTAACCTAGCACACAGAGCAGCTGCTGGAGAAGCAGCTCCAGGGCTGGCAGTATCATGGAGCATCCCTGAATTATCCCACTGCAGGACCAGCCCACGGGGAGCGATGGGAGTGTCTTCCCCAGATGCCACAAACAGCAAAGGTGGGGAAAGGGGGGGAAGCGGATTTTGACACTCTTGAGCACCAAAGGGTTTGCCGTCGCTGGGAAAAGAGATCCCTGGGCCATGATTTCTCAGTTAAAAGCAATTATTTATGGAAACAAACTCAGGCCTACAACACCCAACAGTGGGCTGGAGTCCTCCCAGAAGCCAAGCCCTGAAGGAACAGAGCCAAGGCAGCACATTCCCATCCAGCACATTTTCCTCCAGACACCCTGCATCCAGCTCTCCCTTCCTAGTGCTGCTCCTGCCCAATTTTGGTTTGGTTGATTGGGTGTTTTTATTTATTTCCCTCAAATTATTTCTATTTTTAACTTTCTAAACTCCAGGAAAACCCTTTAACTTTCCTGTAGACTCTCCAATTCTCACAGCTCGTTCCCAGAGAACACAGCACAACAAAGCCCGGGAGCCCAAGCACCTCTCAGTAAAGCACCCAATGTGCTTCCAGGGACAGCACAGCCCTGTTCCATCTGGCAGCCAGGGCTGGAATTAAAGGAGAAGGAATTGTTTCCTAATTTTTCCTGTCTCCAGAAGGATCTATCTTTATGTCACCTCGTTATTGCTCCTGCACGAAGCTGCTACCGAAACCCAGCTGTGCTGGAGGCAGAACAACACAGAGAGGGAACAGAAGATCCCTTAACATTTCCATCCCAAACTTTCTGCCCTTGCTTGTGCTACCAGGCTTTATACACCCACAGCCACGGGGTCTGCTCCTGCCAAATGCTCCTAAATCCAGGGGTGCCTGAGGTACAGATAACCCCCGGCCCCCAGCCCGTGGAACACAGCACTGGGCACAGATTTCAGCTTCCTGACCCCACCACATCCCCTCCGAGCCCTCAATGCTCTGAAAAAGGGGCTGCCCCAGCTCTCCAACTCCAAACTAGTCTCAGAGCCCTTTCTGGGAGAGATTCAGTCCCTTTCTGCTTGGCTTTCTTCACCAGAATATTCATATTTTCCCATCTGCGCCTTATTTTAAAGCCCTTTTTCTCCCTTCCTTCCTTTTTTGACAGAAAATGTGATGCTTTTGTCCCCATTCTTTCTCTGGCTCTGATCCTGTGAACAAAAAATAAATGCCAGAGCATCTGAAGTGGCCGAGCAGTGGGTAAAACCCTGGCTCCCTTGAAACGGAGAGTAAAACACCCATTCATTCCCCTCCGCCGCCGCCTCACCCCGTGACTTCAATGGGACAAACTCACAGGGCATAAAGTTGTTTGTTGTCCCTTAAATGGCTCCATTGTCTATTGTTGGGGCCCTTTCCTGAGCTCTAAATCTTCCTTTAGCTCTGCTCTCTGCCTGTCCCAGGGCCCAGGGAGGACAGACACCCTCCCGCCACAGCGAGCGCCTTCGCGGGCTCCCGGCGTTGCTCGGAGCGAGGGGATGTTTATCCCAAAGACATTTTCTGCCCTGTTTGTCAGGGGTTGGGCTGCAGCAACGAGCAATAACCTCATTTTCCCCCCAAGGGAGAATAAGGGGTGTATTTTGGCAGCAGGCTGGGTGACCCCCCACCTGTGTGGCTGCCTCCAGTGCCATCCACCTGCACCCCAAGGCTGCAGCTCTGTCAGCTCCTCCAGCCCCCAGCCAGGCAGAGCTGGGCTTTGCTGTGCCAAATCCTTGGGACTGGAAGGGACTAAGGAGAAAGAGCTTTTGCTAAGAGTACATGTTGCTGAATACATTAGGCATGGTTCCTCTCCAGAGCCTCGTGCCTGCCGAAATCGGAGATAAAAGGTCCTTGTCCTCCCAAAATCAGCTGCCTTTCGAGAACAGGGGAAACAAAAATATCTTGGAGCAGTGGGCCAAGCAGGCCTTTCTGGGAAATCACAGAATGCTTCGGGTTGGAAGGCATCTATAAAGCTCATCTCATTCCACTGCCTCTGCCATGGGCAGGGGCACCTTCCACTATCCCACGTTGCTGCAAGGCCCATCCAACCTGGCCTTGGATGCTTCCAGAGACGGGGCAGCCACAGCTTCGCTCAGCAACCTGTGCCAGGGCCTGATCAGAAGAGACTTTCTTCTAATCCCTTATCTAAATTGATCCTCTCTTAGTTTTAAATCAAGTTTAGTTTAAAACCATTCAAAAAACCTGGACCCGGCTCACTGTGAACTATTCCAAGTGCCCAAATCCAGCCCATTTTGAGGGATGCAGAGTTTCAGGTACAAGGTTGACATTCAGCTGCAGGGGAACTGGAGAAGGGACACCTGTCCCTCCGCCGGGCGACATTTCCCTGCTCCGAGTTGACTTGGGAGGATTCGGGAGTGGTTTTATTGAAATGCCCTTTGTCGGGCTCTGCGGCTGCCGCTGGTGCCGGGGCGAGATGCGGGGAGCGGCCACACGGTGTCAGCGCAGATCGCGACATCCTCGGCCCCGCAACAGAGCCCCGCAACCGAGACCCCCCACCAGAGCCCTGCACCAGAGCCCTCCATCACAGCCCCCCACCAGAGCCCTGCACTGAGAGCTCTCCACCACAGCCCCCCACCAGAGCCCCCCATCACACCCCCA
>JAOXXN010031397.1:0-18789 GCA_026770055.1 Myrmophylax atrothorax
CCCGAGGAGGGAAGCCGGGAGCTGAGTCAGCGGAGCAGCCCAGCATGTTTTCCCGGGAGCACGGCTTCCCTGCCGGAGCCTGCGGAGGGTACGGACCAGGACCGGGAGCGGGAGCGGTGCCCGCGGCCGCGGGGCCGGGCCCGGCCTTTCCCGGGCAGGGCGGGGGGACGGGGCAGGCGGCGGTGCCGGCGCTCGGGGCTGGGGCAGCAGCAGGAGCCCCGCGGGCTGGCTGGAAGGGCGGAGAGCCGAGGAGGGGAAGGCGATGGCTGTGCCTTGGCCCGGCAGGTCTGGATCTGGCTGTGGGCCCGGAGCTGCCTCCTCCTCCTTCCCCTCCTTCCCCCATCCCCTCCCGGCCCCGCTCTGGCCGGGGCAGACAGGCCGTGAGGCGGCAGCGGGTGCTCCTCTTCCTGGAGGGAAAGAGGAGGGCTCGGCGGGCTCTCCCACCGCCCTGGGAATGGGGGATCTCTCCGGCTGGGACTTCTCAGGGTGTGGGAGTGCGAGAATAGTTTCCCTCTGGAGTTCTCTTTTCTCCTGCCCCGCGGGGCAGTCCTGGCGGGGAGGGAGAGCTGTCTGGATCCTCCAGGCCCTCTCCATGCATTGCCCCCCTCCTCTGTGGGCAGCTCGGACAGGGGGCACGGGCTGCCCACGGGTGGGAGCAGTGGCCTCTCCTGCCCCACAGCCGGGAGAGTGCGGCTGGAAGTGAGGTTGTTCCCTACGAGGAGTCAGGGTCTGTGGGCAGAAAGTTTGTGACCAGCTGAGAGAAAGCCATGGTTCCTTCCTTCCCCTAGTTCTGTCTCACTAATTCCTTCTCTTGAGTTTCAGGAATTGGGGTGTGAGCGAATGTCAAAGCTGCCCAGGTGTTTGAGAGTGGGGCTATTTCTGTCATGCCTTCAGCTGTCTTCACCTTATACCTAACAATCATATTTGGCAGAGCAAATGTGTCTCTCCGAGAGACAAACAAGCGAGATAAAAGAGCAGAAGCTGTTCCTTATGAGAAGTTGTTGCCCAGAATTTTCCTTATGAGCATTTCAGGCCTGCTCTTGTTCCACAGTGCCTTCAGTTCTTCTGAATTGCCTATCACCTTTAGTGAGGGTTTAAAAAACATTATTGTCTCACTGTCTTATCAGGCTGTGACGCCAGTTATTATCCTGTCATTCCAAAGATAGCTGCAAATCATGCTGTAGTGTTTCTCCTACTGGAAGGCTTCCAGATTAGCAGATGTATTTATGCTAGCTATACACCTGCTTCCCTCTGAACTTCCAGGAAAATAGTTACCTGAGTATTTGGGGCACTTGTCTTCTCAGAGTGTAACAAATCCTCTTTACCTCTAGAATAATATATGAAAGGATGTATGAAATTTTGTCAAATTCAGTTTGTAATTTTCTTAGAACAAATATTTGCATTGACTTGGTTATTGGACTGGCTCAGCTATAGCAGATAACAATTTTGAGAGCTGTATAGAGGGATCCCAGGACTGAAATAACAGAGGATGCTGCAAGACAGGGATACAGGGCATGAGCAGTGTTGTGTGTGTGCGTAGATAGTGGCTTAGAGGTCTGCAAAGGTTCTTCCCGCACTGTTTCAGAATAGAGAGTGGAGGCTTTGGCAGTGAATCAGCAGTACCTACCTTTAGTTTGGCTACCCACTTGAAATTAATGCACTGGTTAATGTCACTAGCAAAATCCTAGTTTAGACTTCAGCATCTTCCAGGCCCTTTGCTTCCCCTTGTTGCCATTTCCTAAAAATCACAGAATCTCAGAGTATTCTGAGTTGGAAGGGACCCATAAGGATCATCGAATCCAACTCTTAAGTCAATGGCCCATACAGGGGATTGAACCCATGACCTTGGCATCATTACAACCAAGTTCTAACCAACTGAGCTAATCTCAATAAAGCTTCAGCAGGTATACCTTTGCACATAAGTATTACACTCTCAGACTGCAGTTGCTTTTCTTTTTCAGAAGGATTATATTCTTCATTTTTGTGGTGAAAGAGTTTGAAGTTCCAATTTGAAAAGAAGTATGTTCTCTCTGTAATAAAGCTTAGTGTTTTTCATTCCGGAAGTTAAAAGTTCACAAGTAGATTTTCAAGTAATAGTTATAATGACCTCATGTTTTTATGGTATTTTATAAAAGATAACATAATACCTGAGTCATTCTCCTGGATTTCCAAAGTCCGTTGGCACATTCCTAATCTGGGATAATTACAGAATTTTGAACATCTCGAAATGTATGATAAGACTGGTGATTTTGGTATCTGCTGGACTCATTTTGTCAATAGAACTGTACTAGGATTCAACAGTAAAGGAGCAGTTGCTGCACAAAGGTCTCCAGTCAGTCCGAAGTGTAGAGAAGAATTTATGGTGAGAGAACAGGGCTGGTACAGGTCGCATTGATCTCACATAGGAGCTGCCAGATTTCCATGATGCAGGTGTGTATTTAACTCTTTACTGAATGATTCAGCATTCATCCCAGTGACATGCCAAAGAAAACATTGTAGCGTCCAACAAGGCCCCCAGGGTGTCCAGTTGCACAAAAAGTTCAACTATTACACTTCTTCCTGAAAATGAGAATTATCAAATTAATGTCTTAACTTTTTAGGGCTCAAAGAACAGAAACTTCCGGTTTTTAAAAGAAACAAACAATGAAAATCTTTCATGTACTGCTTTGAACATAAATTTTGCTCATCCCAAACATGCTTCAGTAAATGAATAAGATGATAAATAAAGCATGTATTAGTACCATAGTATTACTCATTTAAAACACATTTGCCATCAAATTATTTCAATGTTTATTTGAGCTTGTCGAGACTAACTCCTACATCTCCCTTCCCAGATATTTTATGCCTTTAATCTCTAGATGCATTACATAGATCTCTCTCATTTGAATTCTAGGATATGGGATTGGAAGAGTTGTGTTACTTTGCGCAGATGAGCATATATGCAAGTTACATGATGCCATTGGGCCACTAAAATAAATTGTGAATTGTCAGAGAAGTGGTGAGCATTATGATCTTGGAGCTTGCAGTAGATCTGGTGGCCTTCATGATTACAGAAATATGTTGTACCTCCATGCAACAGGGAATGTAGCCACTGGTTTCAAAGCAAGAGTCTGCATGACTTACAGATACTGATCTCTTAGCATGGAAGCTGTAGCATTTGTGCATGTAGTAGCTAGAGGATAGCAACTCTTGATTGCAGTATATGATTATTATATGCATTATGTGGTGATTATATGGCTAGAGACATGTGGTGTATCTCAGGGCTCTGTCTTGGGACCGGTGCTCTTTAATATCTTTATCAGTGGCGTAGATGGTGGGATCGAGTGCACCCTCAGCACATTTGCAGATGAAACTCAGTGATATAATTGACAGAACAGAAGGAAAGGACCAACCAGAGGCACCTGGACAAGCTTGAGAAGTGGTCCCTTGAGAACATTCAGAAGTTCAACAAGTCCAAGTGCAAGGTGCTGCACCTGGGTCAGGGCAGTCCCAGACATGAAAACAGACTAGGAGAAGAGCTCATTGAGAGTAGCTCTGCAGAGAGGGATTTGGGGATTTTGATGAGTGAAAAGCTGGACCTAAGCCAACAGCCAAAGGTATCCTGGGCTGCATCCCAAGACGAATGGCCAGCACATTGATGGAGGTGATTCTGTCCCTCTGGTCTGCTGTGGTGAGACCCCACTTGCAGTGCTGCATCCAGCTCTGGAATCCCCAGCACAGGAAAGGCGTGAACCTGTTAGCGCAGATCCAGAGGAGGCCACAAAGACGATTTGAGGGCTGGAGCACCTGTCCTGTGAATACAGGGTGAGAGAGTTGAGGTTGTTCAGCATGGAGAAAAGAAGGGTCTGGGGACAGCTTACTGCAGCCTTCAAGTACTTAAAGGGGGCTTACTGAAAAAGAGCATGACTTTTTACCAGGCAGGTAGTGACAGGACAAGGGGGAACAGTTTTAAACTGAAAGAGTAAAGATTTATGTTAGATGTGTAGGAAGAAATTCTTTACTCAGAGGGTAGTGAGACACTGGAATAAGTTGCCCACAGATGCTGTGAATGCCCCATCCCTGTCAGTATTCAAGCCCACGTTGGATGGGGCCATGAGCAGTCTGATCTAGCAGGTGACATCCTTGTCCATGGCAGAGGGGTGGGAATTAAATGATCTTTAAGGTCCCTTCCAACCAAAACCTTTCTGTGATTCTATGACCACATAACAAACATATTCATGATTGCTTTACAGAGTGGATGAGTCTTGTTGCTTGCATTAGAAGGCAGTGCTTTGTTCCCAGCCCCACCTATGTGGCCTTTACCATGGCTTAAAGCCCAGTTGTGACTGCTAGTAAAACTGTGAGTGGCATGGAAAGTTATACAGCAGGAGAGCTGCAGCTGGCAGTGAGACTGTCTGTAGTGCAGTGGGCACAGGAATAGTATGTATGTCTTTTAAACTATGGTGCATTATTTGTGTTGCTTTTCATTTTCTCTTCTATGAAATGAAATAAAGTGCTGCTGCTGTTTGTCCACAGTACCTCTCCAGCAGAGCCCATAGTAATAATGTATTTTCCATAGCGGGTGTGCTTACAAAAGCCCACGTAATCTCCACGTTGGCTTTACCAGCAGTGGTAACACAGAAACGTGCCTGCATCTCTCCTGCAGGGTGTATCAGTTCTGCTTTCATGCCATCTCTGTTATGCTTCTGTCTTGGAGACTAATACCCAGGTTGTGGCAGTTGGGACTGTCCTTTAGATGCCGATTTCAGTGATATTTCAGAACTTTCATCTCTTTTAATATGGTTATGAGATCTGAACACAAAGCTTCTTGTGAAACCTTCTTGTGAGTCTTTAGTCTGCTGCAAATCCATGGTGGAAGAGGAACTTGGCAAAGACAGATGATTTGGCACATACATGACAGTTGTGAGGAAAATATTGTGTCTGAACAGAGACAGAACAGTCAGGGCCATAAGATTTTTGCTGTTACATCCAGGATGTTTGCAGGTGGTAAGTGGTAAGTTAAGACATCTCAGGGATTCTCACAGGAAATGACAGTTTCCTCATAGGTAAGAAGTACTCTGGGGAGAGGAATAGTAAGCAGAGGTAAAGGAGACGCTGCAGGCAAGCACTGGTATCTTAGATTCACTAAGTGTTAGAACTTTTTTTCTTCCTTTTTTTTTTTCCCTTCTGCCTCTGTCTGTTGCAGGAGGTCTGAGGAGGTGGTGCAGTGCTTCAGCGATGTTATAGACTCTCCCACAGAAGGCTTTCCATGTGCCCTCACTCCGGCTGTCCCCAACAAGGTAAAAGCAGTCAGTGTCCCTCTGGCTGAGGGTTGGAGTATGCTTTGAACAAAAGTTATGTGTGCAGAGGGAATGACTGAAATCAAGCTCATGTGCATGCATGTCTTACAACTGCAGTTGCCCACTTCTGTGAGAATCCTAAACTTGTTCATTTAACCAGTTCTTATGCCATACTGTGTCAAGTCAGTCTGACCCACTGAACAAGAGAAATTGCTGATACTTGTCTGACCAGGTTTCAGCTCAGGCTTTTGCAGTACAAGCCAGAGACAATTTGGCCAGTCGTTTTGTCCATGCTGTCAATGAGGGAAGAACAATTTCATTGGGTTTTCAGTGAGCAAGTAGTTTCTTTGCCAAAACATGGAAGGAGCTGTTGGCTCCTTCAATGTCTGGGTTACCACAGAGGATAGTGTTAGCTTCTTCAAATGTTAAATTATTTTCCCCTCTTGTCTTTTCACAGACTGTGGACTTGTTTGAGATGATTGAAAAAATGCAGGTAAGGAGAAGTAATTCTGTCAGACTTTGGGATCTCTTTGATTTTTCATAGCCAAACAAATAATCAGCTGCTATTTGTCCTGTCACTTCACTCCTGATACCCTTTAATTTGGGCTTGCAGTATGTTTAGATCTTTTGGGCTCAAGCTCCTGTACCTACTCTTCAGTGGGATTTCAAAAGGGTATTTCTGTGTTCGTTTTTCCAACCAGCAGGATGGAAGCAATAGACACAGATCGTTGTAAAATTCTGTCTGTTTTTTGCAGAAGTGTGATTTTGAGAAAAAAATTAAAATTGCATTAAGATACCTCTGGCATCTTCTTCAGGAAACCATCTTTCTCCTGGGTAGCAGGTACTAATGACAGGTGATTAATGGGATGCTAACCTAAGTGCATTTAGCAAGGTCAAACAGTTTAATAAATAACTACTGTAGGCCCCATCTTTAACTTTAGAAAGAAGGGCTCTGGCTTAACTCTTACATCTGTGCATTTAGTTGCATGTATTGAGTTATAAAATAGGGCAGAGTTGAGTTTTTCTTGCTTTTGCTCTATCAAATAAAGAAATAGTAATATAATAATATGTTATATGTGTTAGATATCTAACAACAAAGTCTTTAAATTTTTCACATTACCTGTTTTCAGGCATCACCAATGTTTTTTCTGAGTGCTGCACCTGCTTTAAAATGCTGTGGTTAACCTTGACCTATCGTAATGCACAACATGGCACATAACTCTTAACTTTCATTATGTGCAGGAATTTAACTTACCAAAACCAATTAACTTCTTTTCTGGAATTTGGGTGGTCAAATTATGAATATGAGGAAAGTGCAAGACTTTAGTGGGACCATAAAGATGAGGAGGTGAAATGTGGCAGCAAAATGCTGAATATAGAATTACGAGGCTGAGGTAGTATTTCTCCGACTACGAAGGAGGAGTGAGAGAGGGAGGGGCTGAAGGTATATCTGCTGTATATTCGTGTGCAGACAGACACAGGCCTTGCAACTACTGTACTGACATCCAAACTATGTTTGGGATGTATTCTCAGTGATTTAGAATAACAAGCTCTGTGAGTGTGCCTGTCTCATTTCATTGTGCTGGCATGTAAGCTTGGGCATGCAGTGCTGCTTCAGTTCAAGCACATGTTAAAAGATACGACAGTCCTTTCCAGGCCTTTTGAAATCTGTGTAAAGAGGAGTCACTAGCAGATGTCCCTTACTGGACAACTGTTGCTTAAGATTCTCAGTGTTTCTCTGCTCCCAGTTTACCATATGAAAAATCTCTGACTGGATTTGCACCTCTTTAGTTCGATAACAGGGAGCTGATGAGAATTTCCAACATATGCAGACTGCTTAATTTTGCATTTATGTTGTTTTCTTAGGTACCCATTGTTAAGACTGTGTAGTGTTTTGGTTTTTTCTAATTTAGCTTGTTTTGTCATCTGACTTGCACTAGGAGCATTAATGCCTGCTGTTTAAGCATGACAGAAGTTTTTTGAAAGAAGAGGTATTTTCCAAAAGAAATAACTCCCCCAATATTTTGTCTTAATATTTGCTGTGAGCTTTCTTTATATTTTTACTAATTTATTATTTTTTCTTGGTTGTTTTTTTTGGCTTTCTCTTTCATTCCATTTGACTCTGACAAGCCTTAAATTTGTTGAAGCAGTCTTGAAAATGAAATCTGGGATTTTCCTTGGCAATCAAAATAAGCAAAAGGCAAAGCAGGAGACTTGAACATTTCTCCTGTAAAATAACAGCAAAGCTACAGAGTAGAATTGATTTTTGAGTACCCTTAACAATTGGCTTGGGGTATAATTGTTTGACTGACAATTAGCATAGCCATTTTGCATTACATGTGATGAATTAATAGGTAAAGTTGTGCTCTCTCTTTGAAATGAAACCAATCCCTGACACCTGGAAGAGAAGTTTGTCTTTTTTCTTTTAAATTTTAATAATCATTACTTGGAAGCAAATGGACTACTGGCCACTTTGTTAAGGGCACTTAGGAATATGTTGTTCCTACATTGCTTTGCGGTGCAAGCAGCTGAAAAACAAGGAAATTTTATTTTAGCCAATAAAACCAGATTTTTCAGGTCTTCACATGTTTGTGTAGCCAATCCCTCTTCACTTAATTTCTTTTGTTCACCACCTCTCTTCTCCATTCATACAGTTTCTGCATATTCTTCAGTCTTCTTTTCTCACAACTACCTTCATGTTTTTTTCCTGTATCCTATTTTGTATCCAAGTTGTCTGCTTTGACCTAGTCCCCTCAAGGCACTGCTCTTTCCCAGTAAAAATGTGTGTGACTGTAGCATTGTTATGCCATGTTGGACCTGACTCTGGGTCTGGAGAATTTTTTCTCTCCCATTCATTCTTTCATCCTGCTCGTGCCAAGTGTTTACCCTGTACAAGACCCTGGGATTATCAGATTCCCAGATGATGCTGTCTCTGGGATGCTACCCAGGGAGACAGTGAGTCAAAGCCTTTCCTTAATGCAGTCCCACAAGCCAAACTGGACCAAACCAGAAGGAAGTCTCAACAGGTGGCTGAGACTGATGTAGTTTATGCCTCTCCTTTTTGAGGAATGACAGTGATCCTAACCAAGTTGTTCTGCCCATGCTTTGGCACTTCCAACACTTTACGCTGTAAGTTTCCTGCAGTCCTGGCTACCCTGTAAAATAAAGCTTTGGACTGTACAGCCTAGGGCTGCTTTAGATATTTGCCAGTATTTTAAGCATTGCTCTAAAGGAGAGGTTGGCAGATTTAGACCTATGTCTTCTACTCCCAGGCTACCAGGAGCTCTGTTAACAGTGCAGAGTCATGTAATGTGCTGGTACATTCCTCCACTCTCTGTAGAGGTTGTGATACAACAGCAGCTCCTTTACAGCAGCCCAGGAAGTTTTCCCTCAGGCCTTGCTGAGATAGTTGTCTCCTAGCAGGACAACCTTTGCCACTGAAAAGTTTTTTCAGTTATCAGATCTGCCAAAAATGTCAGGGAAGGGGAGAGAAATATTAGAAAATTGCAGCTTCCCAATCTTCATTTCCATGTGCAGAAAGCCCATGGTGTTCCCACATGTGAATGGTGACAAGGCACATAAGCTGCCTGATAAGAAAAGGTTGTCTTGTTTAACACTCAAGACAAGTGTTTTTTACTTCCCTGAACCCTGCTCTGAGGCTCTCTGTGCTTTGCCTGACAGTATCTTCAAGGGAGAGGGAAAAGTAGAACAGGAATGAATGGTTGGAAATACTGTTTATTTGCGTTCTGTCTTTACCTCTTCCACTTTTTTTTATATTGCTTGGGATAGGAAATAAATCAGCTAGAAGAGATTAGAGAATCAAATAAGATAATCAGTCTGGGAGACTACTTTTAATATCTGCCACCTTTCTGCTTTCTAAGAGATGTAAGGTTGGGGGTAGCCTTACAGTTTTAATGCCAAAGTAGGGGACTAGCCAAGTTCTACCTTTATTGCTCCTGGTTATTCAAACTTCCAAGCTTGCATAAAATAGAAGATTATACAGAAAGACAAAATATGCATATTGAGGATATGGAGAAGGACACAGAGGGTAAGTGAAACAGACATGCTGAAACATAGGATTCACTGTCTATGACTTTATGTTTCCAGGGGAGTCGTCTGGATGAACAAAGATGTTCCCTTCCAGCTCCTCTCAAGGTCAGGCCAAGTCATTGTTGCCTCCTAAATTGCTGAGAATGGCAGATAATTACTGACCTGGCTTGTAGTGTGTTTTCACCTTGGAATGAACAGGGAGTCTACAAACATCCCAAGAACACAGATACACTTGCCTTTTTAATTTTATTTTTTTTCCTAATTGCTGCATTCACCTAATTGGGTGAAATTATGTAGTTGAAATAGAATTAACACTTCTCTTTTTCTAATTTAATGTTCCAATAAGTGTTTTTTATTATTGACAGTCTTAGTTTTGCCTAAGTAATTCCTTAAATTTATTCAATATAAGAATTATAATGATGTCCATGAAACCAGATTGC
Source organism: Myrmophylax atrothorax (assembly GCA_026770055.1). NCBI lineage: Eukaryota > Metazoa > Chordata > Aves > Passeriformes > Thamnophilidae > Myrmophylax > Myrmophylax atrothorax. The sequence goes on from JAOXXN010031397.1 coordinate 9,770, forward strand.
ATTTATTTCAGTAGTCTGCTTGAGGACTCATAGAGATGCTCCTAGAAAGCTGGTCTGTTTTGCTCAGTATTAGGCCAGTAAAACCAGATTCCCATCTTTAAGTTCTCAACTCTTTCTCTCCATTTCTTCAGTCTCAGCTCAGGCCCAATAACCTTAAAATCAAACTTGGCCTTGATTTAATTCTTGGAATAACCTTTAAAAAAATCCCATAGAGAATTTATATAGCCCAATTCTGTCAGAGATAGTCAGTGCTCTTAGTGGTGATGGAAGGGACATCCAACTGCCATGAAGTGGCTCAGATACTGCTCCTGTTTCCTCAGTCATGCCTCAGCAATGTGCAGTTGTACTCCACAATTGCAGATCTAGCAATGGAGATGACACAACCTCAGTCTTGCTGTACCATTCCTGCTGTCATCTCTGTCTGCAGAAGAACAGCAGCTGTCTAACACTGTGTGGAAGGAAAGGAGAGAGGCTGACACCCTTAACCACCTCCAATTTGCCTATAGTTTGGCTGTGTCCTCATTTTGCATGCCTGTATTCTGTGTAGTTTCAAGGAGGAAGATGGATAAAATCTGACTCCTAAAGTTGTTGTTCTCAAAGTTCTATATTACAATGCTGAGACCTTGGAAATGGAGTCTAACCTTGAATTCTAAAGTAAAACTCTAAAGATGACCTGGGCAGAATGGAAGCTGAGGGCACAGCTTGCACCGTCATGAAAGCATAACACTTTTAAATGTATCACATGCTTTTGTTGATAGTCTCTTCTCATTTCAGACAGAAGAGGAGTATATTCCTTACCCCAGCATCCACGAGGTGAGTTAGTACTACTGTTTTATTCTTGGACTTTATTGTTTTTTCAGCTTATTGACCTTCCAGGCTATTGGTCTGTCAGTTTTGATGCTCTCTGTCCTTCTGAATAGGTTTTACAAAAAGGGTGGCCATATCCGCTCATTATCTTACCCCAGTTTGGGGGCTACTGGATTGAAGGGACCAGCCACAACCTCTCCAGCTTGAGTCCAACTCTGTCTGATGTGCCCTTTCCCTGGAGTGGTAAAGTGAAACTGGAAAGTGACCCTACAGCCAAGCTTTACCGCAAACATTTTCTGGGAAAGGTAAGGGAGCCTTCTTTTCCCACCCAGCCTCGACTGAAATGTTTCTTGGGCTTTTTCTGATGGACTTAGAAATGACTGTGTAACTGCTCCATTTCAGTTCCTTATGATGCCTTGAACTAATGTAAGTAAGATATATACTATGGTATGGCCTGCATTGTGTTGAGTTGGTCCTGTCCCCTTGTGAAATGTGCATCATCCCATGCACTAATAGCAGAGAAGGATTTGCACAGGAATTGGTTATAAAGAAGGTATTTTGAGGCTCCTGTACAGATACCAACCTTGGGATGACAAGGGGAAAAAAAAAGTGTAATAAAATGGGAAATGGAGTGTTATTATTTTAGAGGGGACTTCAGCACTGACAGTGCAAGCCTCTCAGTAGGAAGCAAAATGGTCCATTTTCCATGATGTATGGTCATTGTAGAATGTGTATGATTAAACTGAACTGTGTGTTTTATAGTTGTTGATTTAAGTAAGTTTTGTGCTAAGTCTTCCTGGACTTTAAAAATTCCAATTTGACACATAGGGAAACAGAGCTTGGTTTCATAAGTGTATCTTTCAAAGTATATGTTTGCTGGCGGGCCAGTAAGGTCCATCTGTGTTGGCCTACTTAGTGAGTTGGTTGATTACTGGACTGGATCTAAGGATGGTATTTGCCATCAAGAACAAGTGAGACAAGCCATGATTTTTTCTGAGATACAGTTCATGGCGTAAGGACACAGGAAAGCTTGACAGGTGTACTCATGCTGCATCTTGCTCAGTGATCTCCCTCAATAGCTGGTCAGTAAGTTCAAAAACAGGAATTGGTGGAGCTTTGAGCAGGTCCCCAGCACTAGCTGTGCTTGTTTGAATGATCTTGTGTAGTATGCACCACTGAAAACTGATATTAAGGTAAATTATGGTAATTAGGTAAAAAAAGAAAGCCTTCCTAGGGATTTCCTTTCAAGACTGACAGATCTACTGTGCAATCTGTTAATGGGCATTTATCCTGTAATGTTTTGGAAGCTTTCGGTATGCCAACTGTAACTATTTTTCTGTCGTGGTAAATTTGGAGTTGTGCTTGAATGCTTCCAGAGCCAGATAACGTGAGAGGCAAACTGGGATATGATTTTTTCAGTATGATTGGAGGATTCACTGCTGACTTGGTATCACAAAACAGTTAACGGTGCAAGGGACCTCTGGAGCTCTTCTGGTCCATACTGCTGCTCAAACAGGACCATATAATCATTTTTCCTTCCAAATGAGATCCAGGATTTCCTGTATCATCAGGCTTTGCATTTGCAACCATCAGTGCCTCAGTACTACAGAAAATCTACTCTCTCCTGTATTACTCCTTCCAGCATTTTGTTCTTTACCTTAATTAACATGAATGTGTGTCCGTGTTCAATTAAACATGCAAGGTTTTTGAGCAAGCCAGTGTCAGAAAAGAACAAGGTGAGCAGGACTTTTGTCTCAGAAAACTCTTCCCGTGGATATAAAACTTTACCCATGGTTTAAAAACTTAGGTAAGGAGGGAGCTCAGTACTTTTTCTCTAGATGAGTATTCCTTCAGTATAAAGTTTGTGATACCAGTGATTTTGATTCTGTGTGGGTTGGGTCCTTTTCTTGCTGATAACATGGGAAGATTATTTCAGCAATGTCAAGACAAGTCTCTTTGAAGCTTTGAATAGTGGCAAAAGATTCTTAGCTGAAGAAGAGTCCAGAAGCATCATGTGATGGGAGAGGCATAGCCAAACAGGTTAGGGAATATCCTTTAAAAAAGATGGGACGTTAGAGTATTGTGTGGTATTACAAACTTAATATGCATGCCTGAGTTTTGGGTGTGCATATCTAGATCAATCAACTCGGACAATTTTGTTGACTCTTTTTGCAGAACATTTTGTAGCAGACCCTTTAAAACAACCATCAAGAAAAAGTGCTGGGACACACAAGCCATAGCTCAGTTTCTATTCTTTGCATCTTGGTCTGTCTTTTATATGGCAATTACATAGTAAGATTTATTCTGCCTGTAGGAAGAAGGCTGTAAAACCTTTCATCTTATACTGTGGGAATAATTCGATGTCTACTTTGTTTTTCAAAGCTATAATAAAGAGACATACACTGAAGCCAGGAAGGATTTAATAAAAGTATACATTGGAACTGCCAGTCAAAGAAAGAAGTGCAGTTTCAAAGAAAGAAGTGCAGTTTCACAAGCACTTGAAGCTGGCAGTGCTGATGCCATGCAGCTTTCTTGCTCTGCATTCATATGTGATCATGTATTTCTCCATTATGCTGTTCTTTCTTTGTGCTGGTTAAAGTACTGTTGCTGCAGATGGCAGATGTCTTAGTAGCTTTATAACTTCTCAGGCAAACTGTCAGCACTCCTTTTGTATTCTGTTAGTCTTTTCCCTTGGACCCATGGAAGATACTTAATTGTTTTTACAGAGGTCTGTTTGAAATCCAGACCTTCCTTTCAGACTGCATTAAGTGTTACAGATACTACTTCTATGGCTGAACAAATTTGTACCTCTATGTAGGTCATCTCAGCTCCAGGGTATCGTGTCACCACTGAGTATCTTCAGTATTAACCACAAAGCCTTTTGATGGTTCATCTTTTTAACTGCAGGACAGCTGTTGTCCATTGAAGGACTCTGTCTGCCGTCTGTTGCCGATGTGTTTTCACAGAGAAAGAAAATCACAGAGGAAAAAGAAAATCATAATTAGGAAATTACAGGTTTATACATACATATGATTACTCAGATCTCAGTTTAAAACCCAGGCTTACATTCAGGATCAAGCTACACAGCCAGAGTAGCTTTGACAAAAATTCAGTTATGTTAAGATCTCCATGAATTCTGGTGGCCGTTCCCTTGTGAAGATTGCACACTTTTGTGCAGCTCTGCCCTGTTATGTTGCTTGCAGAGCTGATAGCTCAGTCTCCAAAACCACTGAGATCCCAGTGTGTCAAATCTGCTGTGGTCTGGCTTGGATGTCTCACCAAAAGGTGTCCTGATTTCTGGTGTTTGCAGCTCAGTGTTACGTTTGGCTGCAGCTAACCTCGGCTAACCTTGGCTCCTCTTCTTTTACTCTGCCTTCTAGTCCTGACTTTTGTTGGCATTGTGCCATATTTAACAGCCCATCTTGGGCATCTGCCCTAGCATATGACTTCTTTCTTTTATGGGTTTTGATTCTAGACTTAAACTGACCATTGAATATGTCCATTGAATCTACCTGTTACTCAGCTACTCTGTCTTTCTGCCTTTAGTCACAGTAATTACTGCACCTGATTCTTGTTCACATCCCAAAAATCCATTAGTATCCTGAAAATCATGGTCAGAAGAAATAAACTGTCCCATGTGGCTTCCTTTGATTTCCAAACTTTTTTTCCCCGTGTATGGATAAGTTCAGTCACTGCCATTGACTTGTGTGACAGATCACACTGAACTTCAATGACTTGAACTGCAGCTGAAGGCCATATTGCTCTGTTTGCCTCTTTGCTGCTCTTTACTTACAGCTTATCTTCTTCAGACCCTCTCGTTTGATCAGCCATGAAACCTTTTGCCTGTGAGTCAGTAGCAGGGCAGTTCTGCCTGTTAGGTTTTTTCTGTCTTGGAGAGGAAGTGAAAACAATGATATCTTTTAATACTTAAAGAAGTTCAATAGCTTCATTTTTCACATCAAGGTTCAGCGTAGTGACTGTAGTCTTAGTTATTCCTTTTTTTGTTTCAAGGAGAGGTTTGGTTTATGTCTGTAAGCTTCAAGTTGGATGTGTCGGCAGAGATACCAGAGTATTTCACTAGATGTGTCATTTATTTCACAGTGAGTCAGAGCTATGACTAATATAAAAAAATTGTGTAGACAGCAAAAGGGAGTCTTACCAGTGTATTGAGAGAGGTTGCAATCCACCAGAGCCAGAACAGAGCTTCTGTATTTTCTAGACAAAAGGCTGAGGAAGGAACTGACAGACTAGCAACCATTTTGGATCAAATTACTTTTTGCTCCCATTGAGTTCTTATTAATCTATTGTGTCTGGAGTATTCCTTTCACAAGACACATTCCAAATTGTGCAAGTTTTGACTGTACAATTGAACACAACTTACTGTCCCACTTTTGTGTTATGCATGAGGATGCTTTTATAGTGTTTCCTGTGTTGCTCCTTCCAAATCTGGCAATCCCAGTTACTGGCTTTATTTTTTCTGGTCATCTTGTCAGATTGACTCTGTCTTTGATTCTTGATGACTGGATGGCAGAACAGCCCATTCATTATTTGCAAGGGTGTTTTATCTCTCTCTTCCGTTTAATTTGACCATCACAAACAATTTGCAGTTAGGCTGAGGAGATCACTTCTACAAAACAAACAGCATAAACCCACTGGTATACATGAGGACGGAATCTGTGTATGTACTCTGTACCTATACAGAGTACTTTGATTTTATCTTTCAGGTAAGTTGGTGATGGGTAACACCATCATTAGAAAATACATCAACAAGCAAGTTAGCAGTTGGTGCCTCTTCTCAGTGAAACAGTTGACAAGTGGTATTTGGGAATCAAGCTCCCCACTGAAGTGTGTTTTATCTCCTGGGAGCATCTGACTTCTCAGTGAGTAGACCGAACTGCTTTCCCCTACAGAACCACAAGTGGGAAATCCATCTGGATATCTTGAGGTGTGTCATCTGGGATTTGGAAAATCCCAAGATGGGTCTATAAAAGATACTAAAAGAAAGCCTTCATTTTTTTTTCTGTTGCCTAAACTGTTCTGCACTGCAGGTGCCTGTGGGCACATTCCTGATCCACTGTCAGCAGATTACTGTATGACTTTCTTCTGATTTTCGTGGTCCCAAGGCATAAGGAGATAATTCTGCTGGCTGTAGGGTAGCTGAGATGATTTTGGTTTTGTGAGTCTCTGTTTTGTTTTATTTATTATTATTTTGCTTTGCTGTGAAGGAGTCTGACCCCCGCTTTCATCACTGCTAGCTCAGAATTACCATACCAATCTCACTGTACTCCCCTGGGTTGAGGTTAAATACTGAAATGTACTACTGCCCCTTTCAACAGAAGTTCTCATTATCAGCAAAAGATTAAGATACTAATCTAATCAAAAGAGAATTGGATCCCCTGCATGACATTTTCATTGGTCTCTCTCTGCTTATAAACCTCAAATCCATTAAGTTTGGACTGTTTGCTGAAAGCATAAATTCAGTCTCGGTGCTTTGGTCAGAGTTTAGTTGCAGCCAGTTCTGAAAACTGGCCATAAAGAAGTTGTGCACCAGGACAATGGGAATGATCAAAGCATTTCTGCGTGATTCCATCTATGTAGTATTTTCATTGTGCTACAGGTTTCCATTCACATCCTGTGCCAAAGGCTTTAACCTTTTGAGATAAGAGGTTATATATCAGTATAGATTATATATCAATATATAATATTATATATCTGTGTAGGCCATTGGAATATGCTGTGTAGCCAGAAAAAATGTTTGATCACAGCCACTTACATATAGAGACTGTAAAAATGTTGGCATTATGTTTCATGGTTTGACCGAATGACTCTTTCCAGGCACATTCCACTAAAGCTCAAGAAGTGTTAGTGGCACTGCTGAGAATACCTGCAAAGTGTTTACTTACTGACTATATCCTTCCTGAGATGTGAGCGCTCATAGAGGTCAACCATTTGGCATAATGATCCTTACTCTCTTTCTATAGAAAATTCCCACAACGACATCCAGTTGAATGTGCTGAAGAGCACTGCTTAGTCATGCAGAGTCTGAATGAATTCAGGGAAAGTTCACAGAAGATACAGTTTTATTTACAAGAAACTCGATTTCTTCAAAATGTGTTGCTGAATGTTCTAATCCTATTCCTTCTCAGGAGTCCTTCTGATGTTGGACAGGTGAGGAGCAACTGAATTGACAGTGGATGCACTCTGACTGATATGCTCATGCACTGATGATCAAGTGGGCTGGAAGACAGCATATGCATGTCTTCAAGCATGCTATTGCTACTTAAATTAAAAATCAGCTAATCTTGAGTGACAGGTTGTATGCAAAGAAATCCAGTAAACTTATCTGGGAAGCATGTTGGGAATAATGCATTTTGGCTTCCTATTTGCAGGAGCACCAGAACTTTTACTCCAGTGACATGTCCTTGGGCTACCTAGTACTTTCTGTGAAGTATGAACAGATAGAGAAACAGGAAAATCTACGCCTGTTGCTGAGGTAACAGTGCCTGTTGTTGAAGTTGTGTATTACTCTGCTGTGTCTCGCATCTTACACTGAGCTTCTTCTGCATAGATGTGGGTGTGAATTTCATGTCTTTCTCCTGGAGAGGACTGCAAAGAAACCTTTGAGCCTTTTTTTTTTCTTGCCTTCCCCTCTAAGTTGCTCTCAGCAGTTTCCTTGAGGAAGCTGAAGTGATGCTTGCAGATGCATCTTTATGGTCCCTGTGTAGTATCTGTTCTTCCCTCAAATAGAGAGGTTTTCTGTTTATCCTGTTTGCTTAGAGACATGTGAGTACTCTCTAGGAGAATATGGATTCCCTAATGGAGGACAGCCTAGCCCAGACTTTGTCCCTGAGATTAAGGCTCTCTTGAAGGTGAGCTAGAACATTCCCTAAGTTCCCAGGGCAGCCATAACCTTTAGGGCTTTCACAGAGAGACGTTACTCAGAGAGAGCTGCTGAATGAACTAGAGGAAGAACAGAGATGGATCTTACATAGGTGAGATGCAGGCTGCAGAAAAGCTTTTTGCCACACGATGGGCTGGATGAACTTCCAGTAGGCAACATGCTACTGGAACTAGCTGACATACAGTTGCTGCTGACAAGGATTTGTCCAGGACTGAGGGAAAATACTGGTTGCATAGGAGTCAGTTACAAGAGAATCACTGGTGGGCTTCCTCCACTGTATGCAAAGAATGCTTCAGAGTGCCAGCAATTATCTTGGAATAAAGAGAGAGCCTATTTATGAGCTGTGCCTGGGAATGTTTACCTTAGCCTAAAAACCTTCTTCCATGGAAGAGACCAGGGAAGAACAAATGAGTACTAATTCCTCTATAAGATATTTTATTATATGCAGTATTTTTTGCTCAATAGCCTGTTTATAATGGTTTGAAGAGTATTCTGGCAGCCCAATATTTCTTCTTCCATAGAAAAATATTTCTCCTTAAGTATACAAATCCTGAGGAGGGAGGCTTTTCTCTATCAGCTTTCTGGAACAATACTACACCAGTTTCTACTTCCTTTACTTTGCAGAGATCTGCTTTCCTAGACTGTCTCTAACAGATCTTTTACACTCTTTCAAGCCCTCATTGTATGATCACAGGAATCCCATATTCTGTGTCCATGAATTGTATTTCAACATTTAGATTTCTGTGAAAGCAAATTGGGGCAGGGTTGGGGGAAAGCCAAATATTTCTTTAAACATGAAAAGAATGCAATGGAGCAAAAGAGTCAACATTCGTGTTTTGTCTTCCTCTGCTCCCTACTACAAGTGATGAGCAATAAAATGTGAAAGTACCTCATTTTTCCAGTGATTATATGCACCAGGGTTAAAATTAACCCTTTGGAATTTACTGCTTTAAGCATACTCTGAAGAAATGGCTTCTCTTTCTTTAAAGAGACAGTGTCACTTGTGTTTTCCCTTCAGCCATGTCTCTAATGCCTTTTTTGTTCTGTGTCAGGACTCGTACTGGCACCAAACATGACCTAATCCCCATTTCCTGTCTGAATGAGTTTCCCAATGCTGTCCAGATGGCAAAGGTGAGATTCATGCTTGCCTGTTTGTCTTAAGGCCTCATTCTTCAAGTTATTTTCACCTCTGTCCTCCCATTTCCCTCTTTCTCTACTATTCCCCAATCAAACTGTTTTATAGTTCCCTTTTACCTCTCCATTTAGCTTCTCCTCCTTCTCTTACAATTTTAGCTCAGAATTTTTGCCTGGA
>JAOXXN010032596.1:0-18704 GCA_026770055.1 Myrmophylax atrothorax
GGGGGCTCCCCAGGCCCGCGCGGCTGCACCGGGGCCTGCGGCGGGGCCGTTCTGGGCCCGGTCTATGGCCGGTCCGGGCCCGGTCTCGGCCCGCAGCGCTCCCGGCGCTGCCCGCGCCCGCACCGCCGGGACGCGCCGCCAGGGGGCGCATCCGCAACGCCGACACCGGAGCGTGCGCGGGGCGGGGCTTGGATCTGATTGACGGGTGTGACAGCCAATAAGCCATCAAGAGTGGCCGCGGGGCGGGGCCCGAATTTGATTGACAAACGTGACAGCCAATAAACTATCAAGTTGTGGGGTGGGGGCGGGGTTTGGTTCTGAGTGGCAATTGTGACATCCAATCAACCCTCGCGATGAGGGGGTTGGGGCGGGACTGGCTCTGAGTGACAAGCGCAGCAGCCAATGGGTGACGGCGGGGGCGGAGCGAGGGCGCTCCCGTCACGCTCCCCTCACGCTCCCCTCACGCTCCCTCAGGTCCGCAAACAAGTTTTTTCCTAATTAGCTTTAATTTTCTCTCGCTCTCGAGGCAGGATAAGCCCGGCACGGCCCCAGCGGGTGGGGCTGGAGGTGGACATTGGCTGTCCTGGGAACGCCGCGCGGCACATCCAGGAGGGAACCGACGGAGCAAAGCGAGGCTTTGTGAAATAAACCCCAACCGGGGGTTTGGGGGTCGGGACAAACCACCCTGAGGGAAATGCCCCTTTTTGTGCGTGGCTGGAAGTGCCAAGACTCGCTTTGGCCTCACGGAGCTGCCCCAGGGAACAAACGGGGGCATTAATATGGAAAATGCCGCGTTTTGGCCGTGCCGAGGGAGGGAAATGGGAGGGGGTTTGTGAGGGGAAAGGGAAGGGCCGGGAAAGGCCTGAGGGGGTACGAGAGACATCCTGCTAAATACCATAAATAATTGCTATTGTTATGTGTTGGTATCGTTTGGTATGTGTAACATGTAACACATGATCTATTTTATATATTTATATTTTTATATAGCTTTATTTATTATATGTAAATAATGTAAAATGAAAATTCCTTAAACTTTTACCTCACCTGAATGGTAATAAAGGAAAGAGCAAAGAATCCCTGTGTGATGTTTTTAAAAATAAATAATTTCTCCTCTGTGCTGACAAAATTTCAATCAAATAAAATCTCAATTTTATTGTTTAAAAGAAAGCACTGAAAGTGCAGGGAGAAAATGTTGGAAGGCTGGGAATTCTTTATCCCACTGCAGGTGTGACGCTTCTGCTCGGCTGCCACGAGAGGGACACAGAAGGAAAGCAAAAGGAGCTGGGAAAAACAACCAACCCAAAGAGCGGCTTGGGATCACAGCAACACACACTGGCCTTTTGTTTGGGGATATCTGCTGGGATCCCAACATTCCCAGAGCTCCCTTCATCCCATATAATCCTTAAAAAGCTCCCCAGGCTTCGAAGATGTGCTGATGAACAGGAGGGGCTGAAGAGGAGCTTTTCCCAGAACTTCATCATCTCCCTCCTCAGCTTTTCCCCCTTGGAATGTCCGTGGCAGGGACAGGCAGAGCTTGGCTTGGCTTGGCTGGAGGTTTGTTCCATCCTGAGCTCTTGGAGCAGCAAATCCTGCAGGGCTGGGAGTGTGGAGAGGGAATTTTGTTTGTTCCCATGGAATTTTCACTCCTTAATGGCTGAGGGTGCAAATGCCCTGAGAGCTGAACCCCCAAAATGCCTCCGTGGGCCATCAAATCCCTGGGAGGAAACACTGAAGGGTTTGTTGGGCTCCTGTGGAATTCAAGAGCACAGTCCTGGTGTGCTCTGGAGTGGGAGTTTTGCACTGGGGGTTGAGGATCTGCAGTTTATTAATCCTTAATGGCACTCAAGGATTTAATTCCAGCCCTGGGGAGACAGAGCAGGGGTGGGATTGGGAGAATAATGCTGGGAAAAGGGCTGGTTTGAGGAAAATGGGAGGGGAAAAAAACCCTATTTTTTTTTTAAATTACAACTTCATAGACTTCAGTCTTAACACATTTCTCTGCCAGGTGTTTTTGCAAAGATCTCTCCAGTGCACAAAGCCCTTTAATGATTCCACAAGCTCAAAACATCTCAGAAAGGTGTTATTCTGGACATTTAAGAGTCATTCTGTACATTTAAGAGTCATTCTATACATTTAAGAATAATTCTGTACATTTAAGAGTCATTCTGTGCTTTTAAGAATCATTCTGTGCATTTAAGAATCATTCTGTACATTTAAGAATCATTCTGTGCATTTAAGAATCATTCTGTACATTTAAGAATCATTCTGTAAATTCAAGAATTCCTTCAAGGTGCCAGAATTGAAGTGCAGTGGGAAATGCAAATCCAGCCTCGATTTCAGGGGTATGAACAGAGAAGGAGAGAAAATTCGGAGGAAAAAAGAGCTTTTCCTCCTGCTCAGGGGAATCTCAGGCCTTTCATCCCTCAGCAGATTGAGGGATGTTTCTGTTTTAACTGATTCACCTGCAGGGTCAGTTGTGGGTATGGAAATTAGTCCCAAAACAAGCCGTGGAGACACAACTTAAGGCAGTGATGGGAAAGGAGGAGAAGATTTGGACATTCCTCAAGTGATCTGGAATGAAGGAGGTCCTTGGAAATTCAGCCATGAGGGATATTAAAGACAACATCAATATAGGGAAGCCAGGAAATGAAACTCAGTCAACCAGTTTCACTGAGCTAAAGGGGCACTAAAAAGCTAATGAATTGTTACAGTGTCGTTTGATATGAAAAATTAAAATATTATTATAAATATGTGATGTTAATAATAAAAAATATGGTATTTGAGTCTAAAATTTGAAATCCTTTCCTCCAAAAATGTATTAAAATCCTTCCTAACTCCCTCTCCTTGGAAAGAGCTGAAGTGGGTGTCCATCCTGAACGTTAGCACAGGACCTGGATTCAAGGAATTCATGTGGGAAATACCATCTTAGGAACAGAATTTGTGGCTTTCAGTGGGGTTTTTGGTTGCAAAAATACTACATGAAGTGATCAGCTTCTCCTTAACTGGCCCCAGAAGTTAAAGATCATGAGGAAAAGGCAGAGTTTCTAAAACCCAAACAAAGAAACTTCTCTGGAATTCATGGATATATTTGAGAAGATATCTGAGAGTGTCTGTTACCCATTAAATCTGGAAGGAGGAGACTTGTTAAAAACACTCATTTTCCAAAGGGGCATCCACGTATCTTTAAATGGGATTTCTCCAAACCAGATGTTGTTGCATCTGAGCTTAAAAACAAAATGTTGAAGGTCTTGATTGTCCATGTTTGGTTGAATTCCTGGCAGTTCTCCTGGGCAGATGGAGGTTATTGAGTGTAATGGAAAATCCAGGCCTTCACAAAGGGCTCGGGGTGTGCTGGAAGTTGCTCAGTTTAGTGGAGAAAAAAGCAAAAAGTGGTGAATTTTCAGGTGTCTCACTGAAATTCAGGAATACTTGGGAGTTGTGGCAGCATCACCTCTGACCTGGTGGCACCTGATTTGTCCCCAAAGCGTCACTGCCTCCCCCAGGGTGGAATTTTGGGGCAGGCAGCTCAGCCAGGGTTAAGCAGGATCTGAGAGGAGAACAAACCACTTGCAAACCAGTATTTTTTCAGTCCCACCCTGGCTTTTCCTTTGCTTTTTGCTGAAGAATAACATGCCTTCTCTGCATCCAAAGCAAACCCTTCCTCCTGCTGGGAGAGAAGTCTGTTCATCTGGCACTTGCCTGAGGGCTGAAGTGCTGTCAGCAGGGCAGGGTTTGGGGTTGGCTGGGGCACCTGCACACACGTGGGGGGTGTGCTCAGCCAGTCCCTGCAGCTCCAGCACTGCTGGACTCAACACCTGCAGCCAGCAAGGCCTGAAATAGGAACCATTCCATGTTCTGGCCTCCAGTTCTCAAGAATTTTTCCCTCTGGCTTTCAGCTCGTGGTTCCTTTTGGTGTTGGACACAAGAATTCGCCAGCTCAGCCTCACCTTTTCATTGGAAATATGAAAAGTTTGGAAAACAAGGAGTGGGAGGAATTCCACCCTTTCCCAGCAGCAGATAAAGGGAAGGTTGGTGATATGAACAGCTGATTTATCTTTATTTCTTCCCTGAAAGAAACTCCCCCACAGACCTAGAACCGAGGGAAACCAAATGTTTTGGGTGTTGCATTTGTTTTGCCATCATGGAAACCCTTCCCTGGGCCTGTTTGTGATGGTTGGGGGGGTGATGTAAAGCACGAAGAAATTGGGTGCCTGAACCAGCCTGGGCTCAGGGCAGGGAGAAGCTTGAAGTGGAAAGAATGTTTTCTTTGCAGAATGTTGTGGATTTGAGGAGGAACCAGGCCAGTGCTGAACTCATGAATGGCTGCAGTGTAGTTGTGTAATGCCTTCCCAGAAGTCAGGAGCTCCTTGGAAATGTCCCCAGGCCGCTGGTGGGATTTCATCCAACAGAGTGTGGAAAGATCTGGAGGCCTGTGGGGTCCCAGATTTTAAAGGTGTTGCTGAGAGTGAACCTTTCAGTTGATTATTCCACCAGCTCCCTAAACACAGAGGGCTCAGAACAGGATGGATTTGCCCCTCTGTGCTGGAAAGGTTTCCCACTGGGAGGTTGATGCTTAGGAGTGTCCACTGATAAAGGTTTTCCCTTTTTCGACACAGTCTCAGATCCTTCAGGAGGGATCCTCCCACCCCAAACTGGTGGTGCTGCTTCCTGGGTGATTTGGGACCCCCAACCCCTCAGGACCATCCCTGGATCCACCAGACTTCCAGCAGCACTTCCAAAGGAACCCTCTTGGCTTCTCCCTGTGCTGGGTGAGGAGCCAGAGCTCCCACAGGACAAGGCAGCCAGCAGGACAAGGAATGAAGAGCAGGAAAGGACCTGGAAGAGCCAGGAAAAGGCAGAGATCAGCACCCTGTGCCTTTCAAAGGGATGCCAGTTGGGATTCACCTTCCAGAAGTTGCTACAGGTGCTCTGATGGGAGTGGAGTCTGCTGGAATTCCAGGACTCCAAGAGAAATCCATTGTGAGCCCATTCTGGAGTTTGGAAAACTGTGACCTGGGGCTGTTTTCACTATAAAGGCAATTACTGAGCTTGATTTAGGAGCAAACAGAAGTTTGCAAACCATTTCTCAAGCCTGGTCCAGAAATCCATGAGCTTTCTGTCATGTGGAGGAGGCCCAGGACACAGGATTGTTTTTTCATGTGGTTGTTAGCAAGTGTTACTAAGAAAATGAAATGTTTCACTGGATCCTGCAGCTCTTTTCTCAGCCACAGGACCAGGACAGAGCAAAGGTGCTCTGGGAAGTTCTGGCCTGGAAAGGACATTCCAATCTCAGACAGGACACTGGAGTTTTAGGCCTCACCACAGGAGTGTGTTCCTTTGCTGGAAGGGATGATTGCAAAAGGGACATGGAGAAGGTCTGGAGAGCAATAATTCTAAATAATTCTAAATAGCACTTTGGGAATTATGTCATTGAAACCAAAAAAGGGATGCTGGACATTGGGCAATGAATTCCTTCGGAGCAAGAGCAACCCAGGGCCACCAGCCAAGGTGGGGAAGAACTTCTGCAGCTCAGAGCAATAAAGAGCCTGTGGAAAGTCCAAAGCATGCAAGGTCATGGTGGAGCCATAGGACAATAATCCTGAGGCAGCTAAATGACCTGGAATTCTCTGGGAGCTTGAGGGGTTACTGGGAAAAGGAGGGGAGGAAGGAGTTAAACTCCAGACAAACCGTGTGGCTTCATCAGTTCATGAGTGTTGTCAGAAGCCAAATCTTGGGACAGATGGAGCACTGGAAGAGCCTGAAGGATTGGTGTGATCCCAGAGGGATCCCTGTGATCCCTGAGCAGTCCCTGCCATCCCAGAGTGGTCCCTGCTATCCCAGAGCAGTCCCTGCTATCCCAGAGTGGTCCCTGCCATCCCAGAGTGTTTCCTGCTATCCCAGAGTGTTTCCTGCCATCCCAGAGTGTTTCCTGCCATCCCAGAGTGGTCCCTGCTATCCCAGAGTGGTCCCTGCTATCCCAGGGTGATCCTGAGCATCTCAAACCAGCTCCAGTTGAAACCTGCCTCCACCTCCTTCACTGAGGAGGCCAAAAGGCTCCAGCAACCCAAGGGATGTTGTTCCTGTGGACTGGACAAACTGAGGAGCAGCAGCAGCAGCAAACACCCAAACCCTCCTCAGATGTGCTGCTGGGGCTCTCTCTCTGCAGGGTGGCTCGTGGTGCTGCAGATGGTCTGCAGTGGTGGGTGACCCTCAGGAGGGGGTGTGGGAACAGCCCTTCACGTGCAGTTCTGCATGAATTCCCACCAACTCAGCCATGAAGAGCTGAAGGGTTGTAGAAACCTGCACATGCCCTGCACATTTGGACCTTTGTATCCTATTTGTTCCCAGTTCCACTAGAGGCCACCACAAACCTCAACCGGGAAAAAAACCCAAAGAAAGAAAGAAAAGCAGCAAAGCAGTGGAAGGGGCACCTGCAGCACTCCATGGCCAAGGCTCCTGTTTTATGAGGAGAGTTGGAAGTGGAACTTGGATCTCTCCAGAAACAACTTCTCTTCCCGCTGTGTTGGGAGCAACTCCCAGCTGTGTCTCGGAGCCAGGGAGTGATCTCAGGCTGTGAGATCAGATTCTGCTGAGTGTACAAGGTTAGGCATGTCCCTTGCTCTTTCCAGAAGTTCTGCTCTCCAAGCCATGCCTTGGGATTTGATTTTCTCGGGAAATATTGGCCCTCTCAGGAGTCTTTGTGTGCAGAGACTCAGCTTTTAGAGCTTGGCTCCTGCTTTGCCAGCTTTGGTCATCCCTCTTTGTTCACCTGAGGCCTGGGGTTCCTGGAATTGTGTGTGCTTTCCTGGAAGAAGCTTTGGAGGGTGGAATGGCTTGTGCAGAAAGCCTTCAAAGAGACCCCAGAGATGTCCAGGAGAGAGACAGGGCAGCTGGAGTTTGGGGAGAGCTCTTGGATTCCACTCTCCTGATTTTCTGGCTGTTGTGGTCTCAGGAACTTGGTATCCCTCACACCCAACGTGTCCTGGCTTGGGAAAAGGTTAATGGAACATCCTGAGTTCTGTGCTGGCCACAACTGGACTTTATTGAAGGGACATGACAAAAACACAGAGCACCAAACTTCTCATTTCCATGTGGAATCAAAATTTATCTGTGGCCATCCCAAGTAGGCTGAATCCTGCCTTTGCAATCTTTGGATGGGAAGAGCAGTTTGGATGACTTAAGAACTGACTTTAGATCTTTACACAGAAAAATATTGTGAAAAAGAGTAGCTTTGCTTTTGAGGCTGTTTTTCAGCTTTGGGTGGGGTCAGCAGAAGGAATTGCCAGAAATCTCCAGAGCCAGTTCATTCCTGTGAGATTTCTGGGCTGATATTTTCTTGAAAACTCCAGAGGGTTGGATTGGTCTCCAGCCTCCATCCTTCTGGAGACATTCCCACCCCTTGTGAGCCATTTTTCCATTTCTCCAGGGGTGAGGAAAAAAAAAAATCCCCCAAACAACCCAATAGTCTGGATGATGTTGAATTTTCCTCTGAGTTCATAAGTGATGTCCAAAGAGGCAGCATTTTTGGACACAGCCAGTGGCCTGTAATGTCTCAAAGCTCAGAAAATAAAAGCTGTGTGTGAGCAGAGATGGGCCATAAGATGAGCTGAGGGTCTGTCAGGAAATCAGTGGGTTTAGGAGCCAGGGGCTCCTCTCTACAAGCCATGAACCAGCAGTTCCAGCAGTGCAGCTGTTTAATTGGACCCACTTTCATTAATTGTTCTGCCTTGCACTTTGAGGAGCTCAGATCCCCCAGCACTGTGTGCCGTTGGAGGGCTGTGTGGGGAGGGAGACCCTTTGCAGGAGAAGAGCTGAGGGGTTGATCCTGTTCCCCAACAGGGCTCTGATTTCTGCTGGAAAAATCAGCTTCCCATCACAGGAGGTCTCTCTCTGGAGACACACCAAGTGCTCCTGAGGACCATCCCTGTCCTTCCCCACCCCTTTGGGAACATCCCTGTCTGTTCATCCCACAACAGCCCCAGTTAGCCCTGACAGAAACCCATGGAGTGCCTCAGGCAAACCCTGCAAGGTTTGTCACTCTCTGCTCATCCTTGAGGAACTTGGAAGCCTTTTGTGGTCCAGCTTTTGGGAAGTGCCAATGAAGGAGGAAAAACAGTTCCAGGAAGGAGATTCCTTCCTTGCTTGAGCTCCAAGACCAGCCCAAGTGGGGGATAAGCAGAAGGGATGAGAAAGGATGATTTTGATGGGACATTAAGGCTCTGTTACAACAAGAGGCCCATTTTCTTATTCAAGATTCTCATTTTACATGACAAGAACTCTTCAGAGAACAATGCTGAGGATTTGCTGGTGCTTCCTTTCTCCCTCTGTGCCCTCCATGAATCTCCTCACTCCACAGCAGCTGAAAAAAGGCACCTCCCCTGAAGAATTCTCCCTGTCATTCAGAAAGGCTTTTCCCCCCCATTTCCCTTGTATAAGAACAAACCATATTTCTGCACACAAGTGTTAAATGACTGATATTAAAACTGAATTTCAGTGTGTAGCCTCTTCTGAGATGACACAGAGACTATTGCATTTAGTACTTGATTTCCCCCCCTCCTTTCCTTGGCCCATTTGGCATTTTGAAGGGTTGGGTTTGGAGAGAGTGGATTATTGCAGAGGGATCGATCCTTTCTTCCTCTTTGTACAAGTTAAATCTCATTTCCAGCAGGGAGAAGGTCTCTGCTGCCAACACTTGGCTGCCAAGATCCTTTTTACACAGCACCTCTTTGATCCTCAGTGTCCTGAAAAGACCTGATTGCTCAGGGGCTGGGGCTGCTTCTTTCCAGCTGTCCAATCCCCCTGGATGTCTTCCTTTTGGGTTTGGGTTTTTTTTTTTTTAATGTTAATTACCACGGAGAGGGCAACTGGGAGGGGCAAAACAGCCAAGTGAGTCAGAGAAGTGTCAGCAGAACTGGCATTGATCTTGAATCAACACTTACTTAAAAGCTACAGCTCTTTGCTGTGTGTGTTCAGGAGGCTTGAGCAGGTTTGCTCAATAAAAACCTTTCCCAGTGGTCCCTTGAGACTCCCAGGAAAGGGCAGCTCTGTGGTCAGTCTGGACACAGTGCCTGGTGCTCCTGGGGAAGGGAACTCACCACTCCAGACGAGCTGTGCCACCCAGACCTTCCCTGTGGCTCCTCTGGGCTGTGCCCACAGAAAGCCCAGCTCTGTCTCCATGCCTGGAGGTTTCACCCCTTGGCTCTCCCTGAAAAACAAGGCTGTCTTCGGAGTCTCCAGCCAAATGGGTCCCTTTCTGCCTGCCCTGTTGTGGCTTTGGCTGCACTCTCTGTCCCAGAGGTGTCAGTGGCCTGGTGGCATTAGGTGGGAATATTGTCAAGTTTTGGGGGTCTTCCTCACCAAAAGGAAGGATGGAAGTGTTGATGTTGTTTTGAAGCTGATGCCACAAGGCCTGTGCCAGCTGGTGGCCACTTTGAGGACCCCAGACCCCCCTCTGGGTCACTGCTGTGTGAGTGAGGACCCCAGACCCCCCTCTGGGTCACTGCTGTGTGAGTGACACACAAATGTCATCATTCATAACCCAAGATGTGCCTTTCTGTGGAGCTGCTGAGCCAACATGTGCAGCCAACAGCAGTGGGGAGATTCCTCCGAGCTCTGCCTGTCCTGTCCAGGGGCGATGCCAGATGTTCCTTTGGAGCCCACAAGGCTTGGGCCACGTCCAAAGCCAAGTCAGTGCTCCCTGAGAGAGCTCCCAGAGCTATTAAAGCGTGGCCGTGCTGTCTGCCCACCTACACGGGTGAGCTCAGAGCCCTCAGCACTTCCAGTCCCGGCTGAGGAGCCAAGTCCTGTTTACACCCTGCCCAAAGCCCCCTGGCTCACGGAATTAGGAGGAATTAGGAGGCCTGACCGCAGAGATCAATTAGACACATCATTTAAGGGGGGAAAGAAAAGCCAGGCTGCTTAGGAAAGCTTTTGCTTTTTGAGCTTTGCCATCCCGAAGAGTTTTGGTGCAGAGGGAATCTGTGTTATTGTCATTAGGGCTCGGGGAGGTGTTTTTTAGGAGCAAACTGCACAAAGGGAGCCCAGAGCCAAACCCCTTGTACTGGGAAAACCTTCCTCCTCCTCTGAACATCAATGAAGCTCCCAACAAGAATTCCCTTGATGGCTTAACCATCCCATCAGTGGGTCAAAACAGCCTTCAGTCTTCCCCTTTTTTCTTTTTCCCAGTACAATTCCAGTTAATTATCCCCAGTTTCCTCCATGTCTGGGCTCCCGCTGGCTCCTGGAGCGATAGGAAGGAGCTCGTTGTTGCAAATGAGCTTCACCCCAGCGCTGGAAACCTTCACAGTCCCTGAGAGAAAAGGGCATGAATAGCAAAGGAAAAAATGCGCGACGTTTCCTGCGAGGCTTTAACGACCCTCCTGGGGTGGGATTGCGACATGGGAGCAGTTCTGAAGATCCTTCAGCCCCCAGAGGAGGAGGAGGAGGAGGAGGGGAGGGAGCTCTGGAGATCCTTCAGCCCCCAGAGGAGGAGGAGGAGGAGGGGAGGGAGCTCTGGAGATCCTTCAGCCCCCAGAGGAGGAGGATGGTGAGGAGAGGGAGCTCTGGCAGCCTTTCCATCCCCATCTGTAAGGCTGTCACAGGAGCTGCAGGAGGGCATGACCAGCATGGGACACATCTCTTCCCAATCCCAACGTGCCACCTCTGTCCAGAGCCTCTGCTTTGTCACCATTTGCCTCTGCCAGCCATCAGAGACACAAACCAGGCTGGTGTGGAGGTTGTGGGACCTTCCACTGGCCTCCTGCCCTGGGTTTTGGGAGAGCCATGTGAGTTCCAGGTGTCTTCAGTTCTCCTCAGACAGGAAGGTGCTGACACAACCACTCAGGCATTTTGGAAGGGGTCAGGTCTTCAGTGGGGGACTCAGGAGTGTGGAATGTTTGACCTTTGTAGAGGCAGCAAGTGGGTGATCTGGACTCAGCAAACCACTGGGAAGTTCTGGACCTTGTTTGAAACAAAGCACGGTGTCCACAGTGATCTTGTTCCCTGCTTTTGGGTGCACTTGAAACCTGTGTTGTGGCTTTGTCACTGGTCCTGTGACTGGTCTCGTGTCCTGATGTCCCTGAGGAGACTCCCTGGGTGGAGCTACAGGTGACCAAACCCCCCTGGGGCCCACCTGGAGAGCTGTGAGCCAGTTCTGCGTCCTGTGTAGAAATTCTGGATCCCACCTGGTCTCACTGCACACTCAGACACTCCTTATTTCACAGAATCCCAGAATTCCAGGATGGATTGGGTTGGAAGGACCATAAAAATCATCCAGTGCCACCCCTGCCATGGGCAGGAAGACCTTCTGCTGTCCCAGGTTGGTCCAACCTGGCCTTGGGCACTTCCAGGGATGGGGCAGCCACAGCTGCTCTGGGAATTCCACTCCAGGGCCTCCCACCTCTCACAGGGAGGAATTCCTGACCAATGTCCCATCTGGCAGTGGGAAGCCATTCCCTGTGTCCTGTCCCTCCATCCCCTGTCCCAGGTCCCTCTCCAGCTCTCCTGGAGCCCCTTTAGGCCCTGGAAGGGGCTCTCAGGTCTCCATGGAGCTTCTCTTCTCCAGCCTGGCCTTGGGCACTCCCAGGGATGGGGCAGCCACAGCTGCTCTGGGCAACCTTTCCAACGTCTCCCGACCCTCCCAGGAAGGAATTCCTGCCCAATATCCCATCCAACCCTGCTCTGTGGCAGTTTGAAGCCATTTCCCTTCTCCCGTCCCTCCAGGCCCTTGGGAATGGTCTCTCTCCATCATTCCTGGAGTCCCTTCAGGTCCTGCAAGGCCACAATGAGGTCACCCCAAAGCTTCTCTCCTTCAGGCTGGACAATCCCAGTTTTCCCAGCCTTTCCTCCCAGAAGCTGCTCCATCCCTCTGACCATCCTGGTGGGACTTTGGTGACTTCCAGACCTCCCCAACTTCCCAAATGTGCCTTTGCTGTGTTTGTAGAAAGCCCTTTTGTGGGTCTGGTGGCGATTTTGGTTGTGGGGTAGGAGCTGAGGATAAATTAATTTGAATTTGGGTCTTTTTGGTGGGATTCCTCCCTCAGACTTTGGAGACCATCTCTGGGCCTTTCCCCAGGAAGATTTTGCAGCTCTTTTTGTGCTCTGACCTTACTGTGTTTGTGTTTTGTTGCATTCCAAGAATGAAACTCGGAGGAAGTTTTTGGGGTGAAAACCAGATGTGCCCTTGAAATTCAGCTCTTCATGCACAGCAAGTACAAACCCCATCACATTTCTAACAGTTTGGGAGGAATAAGCAGGAAAGGGAGATCTGCTGGAGCTCTAATCTCACCTGGAGGGACGTCTCAGTGTCTGTGGTGGCAGAAGTGGCTCCTCCCTGTCACCAGGTTGTCCCATGGTTGTGGCCCAGTGTCCTGGCACTGCCACAGCAGGTTCTTTGACTGGATTTTAATTGATTTTAGGTTTCAGTGGCATGAGTCCAATGCCATTATTAGGGAAGGAAACAGCAAGAGGAGTGAATAATAAACTTGGCAAAGAGCACAACAGAGCCACATCCAGGTTCCCTGTCACTGCAGTTTGCCATTGATTAGATTAAAAAAACCACCAAAATTAATTATGAAAGGTCTTTGCTGCCTTGATTTCTGGAGGAACTCGGAGCTCCAGACACAGCCCAGACTGCAACAGGCTGTAACTCCTCAAACATGCAGCAAACCACAGCCTGGAACGGATTATTCCGTGGATGGGGCCCTTCCTGATGGATTTATTTGGAATATTTGCCTCACTCTGGGTGTTTCTGTCACACAAGGAGCCTGCCCTGAAGGACCAGGGCTATTGTTTGCCACTGGTCAGTTAACACCTGAATTCTTAGTTAACACCTCGACGTTGTCACCTCAGGGTTGTCACCTCAGCACTGAAAGGAGCTCTGAGGGGATCCTTTGGAATCCTGTTTGTAGGGATGGTGTTTTAGCAACGGAGGAGATGAGTGTTTGGACATGATCAAGCTGGAAAAGGATGTTCTGCAGACACCTAAAGGCAGGGTTGGTTCTGTCTGGGAGCTCAGAGGGAGGTGGGACAAGCCCCAAACTCCAACCTGGGCTGTTTTTCCCAGGCTGTGTTCTGGGAGCTGGCACATCTTGGGCAGCACCATCCAAAGGGAGCAGAACTGCCAAGAACCTGCTGTGACATTCTGGTGTCTCTGTGGGGCTTCTTATGGATCTGCTCCTGGAAGGAGGATGGAAATGGTTGGGGTTGGTTCAGCTCCGGGTCCAAAGGAGGATGGAAATGGGTCAGGTTGGTTCAGCTCCAGGGCACAGATTCCTGGGATGGGTTGGGTTGGGTTGGAAGGACCTCCAAGCCCATCCAGTGCCACCCCACCATGGGCAGAGACACCTCCCACCAGCCCAGGTTGCTCCAACCTGGCCTTGGACCCTTCCAGGGATGGGGCAGCCACGGCTTCTCTGGGCACCCTGTGCCAGGGCCTGCCCACCCTCACATCGAGGAATTTCTTCCCAACATCCCAACATTCAATCCAGCCCTTTCCCCTTGTCCTGTCACTCCAGGTCCTCTCCAGCCTCCCTGTGAGCCCTTTACAAAACAGAGCATCTGATTTCTGGCCTCACCAATTTCAGGTTAAACCTTATGCCCACTCTTCAGTCAAGATTTCTAGACTAGTCTGGTTCAGACCCCCCCAAAATCCTCACTCTCAGGCTCTTCCCAAACCCCTCCAAATCCTCACTCAGGCTCTTCCCAGCTCTGCCCCTTCACCCTCCCCATTTCCCCTCTTATTTCTATGACTGCAAACCAACTTTTCTGTAACAGCCCAAACAGCCCCAAGTGTGTGCTGAGCATTCCCAGATCTCCAAGGAGCATCCCCTGCAGCCCATCCCTGCCTGGATGAGCCCAAGGGATGGAGCCAGGCTGGGATTTACTGAGCCTGAGCTCAAAGGACCAAGGCAAGGCTGGGATTTGCTGAACCCAAGTCAAGCTGAGCCCAAGGGATGGAGCCAGGCTGGGATTTGCTGAACCCAAGCCAAGCTGAGCCCAAGGGACTGAGGCAAGGCTGAACCCGAGCCAAGCCGAGCTTTGGGGTGTTCAGAGCTCCCGTCTCGTCCCGGGGTGCCAGGGCACACCCCGGTGCCTCCAGCCCCGAGCCCAGCCAGCCCCTGGCAGTGGAATTGTGCCAGCTCAGGGGCTCTGGCTGTCCCCGGGGGCGGCAGGAGGGGCAGGGAGGGCCCGGCCCGGCTCCAGCACGCTCGGCCGAGCACGAAGAGCCCGAGCTGAGCCCACCCGGGTCAGGCACTGCGGCGCCTGCGGGCAGAGCCGGGGGCAGGAGGGCACTGGGGATGGCGGGAGGAAAAGGGTTGGCATTGGTTTAATTCATGGCATGCCCTGGCTCGGTGCCCACAGCGGGGCTGGCAAGGCTGGAAAAGGCTCTGATGGAAAAACGGGCAGAGTTTGCAAAGCCTCGCCCTGTCCCAGCCCTGTCCCAGCCCTGTCCCAGCCGGGTCCCTGTCCCAGCCCTGTCCCAGCCGTGTCCCAGCCCTGTCCCAGCCCCGCAGTGGCAGGAGGCAGCGCTGTCACTGTCGCAGGTCGCTGTCACTGTCGCAGGTCACTGTCACTGTCGCAGGTCACTGTCACTGTCGCAGGGCGCTGTCTCTCTGCCCCTCCCTGCCCATCCAGCCCGCCCGGGCAGCGCTGGCGCCGGGGCAGCCACGGGAGGATCCTGCCCGGGGACAGCCTGTCTGGCTGCGAGGGAGGAGAAGCCGGGAATGTGCCCTGGGAAAGAGCTCAGCCCTCGAGGGAAAAGCTCCCAAGCAGAGGGAGACAGGAGTTAAAGCAACAAATCCCCTCTCCTTCCCTGATCCTTTCCCGTCCTTCTTGGCAATGGCACAGGTTGGGCACAGCCCCCCGAGCCTCCTGGCGCAGTTCTCTCTCTGAGCTCCTTCAGCCTCTGGCTTTGCACCTTCCACAAAGTTCAGCTCCTTCAGGAGGTGGAAAGAACCAACTCCAAGTTGCCAAGAGCCATCTGTCCCCCCCCCCCGTGCCAGGACGGTGCCCACAGCCTGGCAGCCCTTAGCGTGGCTAAAAGCATTTCCCCCTAAACCACGATAATTAAGACATTTAAAGCGAGGCACTTCTATTCTGCTTCCCACCAGCAGAAACTCCCGGGGGGGGGGATAACAGGCACTCTGCTCCCTGAAAATTCCTGCAGCCAAAGTGCAACAGCCCCTCCATCTGTGTCCCTGGGGATCCCTCAGCCCTTCCTGACCCCTGCCAAGATCCCATCCTGCTTTTCCAGCTCAGGGACTAACCCTGAGATCCTGCCCCGAACCACAAGAAAAGCTTCCCCGGGGCTGTGTCTGCCCCAAACAAAGCGGAGGGGAGGAAAAAGTGCTCCTGGCGAAATTCCTTGGGTGTGACCTCAGCAGCCCTTCCAGCACCTCCACGTCACCTTCCCAAGGCACGTGGCACCTGCAGGGACAAGGTGGGCAGGCCTGATCTCCAGGAATTCCTATGGTGGGGAAGGGGGAAGGAATTGCTGCTTTAATTGGGATGGGGAGAGATGGGAAAGGGGGAAGGAATTCCTGCTTTAATTGGGATGGAAGAGAGATGGGGGAGGGAGAAGGAATTTCTGCTTTAATTGGGATGGGAAAGATGAGTTCAGGTGGAAACGCAGCTTTTCCTTGCTGGCCCATCCCTCCAGATACCCAGACATCTCACCCAGCTCCACCTGATTCCAGCCAGGAAAGCACCACAACTCCCAGGATAAATTCCATGGTCAGGAAGGACTTAGGGAATGGAACAGAGCTGGAATCAAACCAACCAGTGCTGTTGCTCTCCGGGATTTGTTAACCTGGAGCAAGGCCAGGGCTGTTATCCCACTGAGGGGGCACCATCCACACCTGGGGATGGAAGGGCAGAGCAAAATGTGCAGGACTTCACTTGGCAGAGTGCTGAGGGTGGAGGAAGATGCCTTGAATGAGAATCTCTTCAAGTAAAGTGCCTGAGAGAAGAAGCTCTTCAAATAAGGTGCCTCAAACACGGCACCTCTTGTTTAAACTGCCGCCTTTCCACCCCATTCCCACAGGGATGGCTCCCATGTGGCCACCTGGAATCATTCCCACAGCAGGAATCAGCTCTGAGAGCCTGGAATCCCACTCAGGGGCTGCCTCTTCAGTTACCAGGAGGCAATTTCTTCCTGCAAGGAATTCTTTTGCCACCTTTCCATGGGAGTTTGGTACCAAATGCAAGCTTGGAAGGGCGTGAGAAATGGAGGAGCCTCATCCCACCATGCAAACAATTCCATCTACCCCCTCAAACACTAAAGACAGGGTAGGAACAACTCCTGCCAGGGAAGCTGCTCCAAACTCCTTTTTCCCCTTGAAACATCTGGGGAGCTGTGAATGCCCAGAGACTGCAGGGAGGTGCCCAAAGAATGCCCAGAGGGGCAGCTCTGCATCCCAGCCCCCTCTGAGCACATTTCCCTCCCACTCAGTTGCAGCGACACAGGGTGGGCAAGGGCACCAAAGGTTCATCCCTCCTCTTTGCCAGCCTGAAGGGTTCTGTGGGCAGGGGTTTGGAACCAGGAGGGAAATCCAGGTGTCAGGAGATCCTTCCCCTTGTTCCTCCTGCCTCGGGTCACCCCGGGAAGCACCTGCTGTGGAGGTGCCAGACAGAGATGCTATCAAGTGAAACTTTGGCACCAGGATTGACAGGCTTCTGAAAAGCCAATTTACATTCCTTGCTCTGAGCTTCTGGAGCCAAAAAAATAAAATTAAAAGGAAAAACCTGCACTTTGGCTCTGCCGTTGGCTCCGCTCGGCCCCGTTCCCTCTGAGATGAGGCCCTGGCTCCTGGGCTGGGTCCTGCAGGATCCCCAGGGGGACTGCACAGCCTCTCCTAAGAGCAGTCTGGGAACAAGACAGCAATTATGAGATTGTGATGAAAAATGCTCCACTTGTCACCTTGCCCAACCCTGTTCCCATCTTTGTCCTCAAGGGCTTCTCTGCAGACGCTGATTTGCTTTAATTCTTAATGATGTTGGAGGGAAAAGAGTCTCCTTTTTTTTTTTCCCACCCTCCTGCCACACAGGCCATGGGGTCTCCCCCTCCCTTCCCCATCCATCTCATGCCTGCAGCCCTCAGGATCCCCAGGGAGGGAGCTCAGCCCCTTCCCAGCCCCCGAGGTGACATCAGCCAACACTTGCAGGTACCAAGAGGGAAGAGAGGGTTGGGCAAAGTGCATTTTCTGCTCCTGAATTTCCCCCTCGTTGTACTGTGAGTTGGTGCTTGTACCTTCTCAAATCTACTCTGAGAAGCCACTTTGAAGAAGGTTTCAGTACCCTCTTGCATGTGCCCTGTCCCTGATAACGTGGTGGACACAGGCTGGGCTTGGCTCCAACTCTCAGGTTCAGCCTCAGGCAAGCAAAGGGCCTGAGCATCCCAAATCCACTCTTTGCTTCCACCACCAGCTCCATTCCCAGTTTAAAGCCTAAATTAATAACCCAACATGAGGTTGTGATGTAATTCAATAAAATAACATGGATATCCCTGATTTAACTGCCTGTATCTCAAGGGTTCTTGCAGCTTCTCTGCTTCTTCTGACCCCCTTTGCTCCTTCTCTCCCCGCTCTTTTGCCCCTGAGCTCATGGACACAGCTCAGCTCTGCCCTGTCCTGCACAAACCCTGAGATTTCCCCGGTCCCGCAGCCCCAGGGACCTGATTTGCCAGAGGAGCTTTGGCCCTTCTTACATCCCTCCTGAATGAAGAGCAGCTCCAGAGAAGCTTCAGCCAGCCCAGCCCGTCACAACATCAACCTGTGATGCAATTTGAGGAGCAGGAGCTTTTTAAAAAGCGGCTTCAGAAACCAGACTCCTGTTTTTCTTGGAGCCCCTGGAAAGCAGGAGCAGCCAGAATTAGATGAACTTCCACCTTCCAAACGCTCCCCGTTGGCCCCTGCGGTTCTTACCCAAAGCAAACATGCTCAGGCTCTAAAGCTTGGCTGAAATTTGGCCAATACTCATTAGAGGGTAAAAGGCTTCACCTTTCTGAGGAAAGCAGCACAAAAACGGCCCCCAGGCTGCCTCACCTGCAGCAGCTCCCCCAGCCCTGCGGAAAGCTCTCCCTCCCCTGCCCTGCCGGCTCAGCCCGTGGCCGGGCAGCGCTCCCTGGCACTGCTCGGAACGCTCTTCCTCTCCCCCTCATCCCCCTCGCTGTTATCAGATGCCGGGGGCAGTTTGGCGCTAATGGTTTCCCGGTGGCAGCGGCGCTGGAATGATCCCTGGAGATGCTATCGCTGCCCGAGCCCCGCCGAGGCTCCAGCGCCTGTTTGTTCAGCGCGGGGGGACAGGCAAAGAATGTCCCCATTGAGCCCTGCCCGGCGCGGGGCAGCGGCGGCAGATGCAGCGCTCAGATGTCTGAGCGGGGCCGTCTGCCATCCCCTCCCTCCTTCTTTCTGCCATCCTTTCCCTCCTTCTTTCTGCCACCCTCTCCCTCCTTCTTTCTGCCATCCTTTCCCTCCTTCTTTCTGCCACCCCTCCCTCCTCCTTTCTGCCATCCTTTCCTTCCTTCTTTCTGCCATCCTTTCCTTCCTTCCTTCTTTCTGCCATCCTCTCCTTCCTTCTTTCTACCATCCCCTCCTTCCTTCTTTCTGCCATCCTCTCCTTCCTTCTTTCTGCCAAAGTTGCTGTCTCCATGGATGGAAAGTGTTCACCCCAGCAGACCTCTCACTGCAGAGCAGGATTCTTAACTG
>JAOXXN010033357.1:0-18641 GCA_026770055.1 Myrmophylax atrothorax
TTCATTTTTTTTTTTTTTCAAGGCTTTTTTTTTTTTTTCCCCCCCCCCCCCCCCCCCCCGTTCCTGTTTAGGAGAGTTAGTAAATGTCTCTAATCCAGCAAAGATTACCATTTGCTTGACAAAATCAAAACACATAATTTGAATGCATCACCTTGTTCATATTACATTTAGGTCCTCTTAAAAATGCTGACACAACTTAAAGCTTATAAATAAATTAATTTGAAGCACATTGTAGCACTTACAAGCTGTAAATCAGAGGTATTGCAGCACTTTTTTTCAAACTAGGCCTTAAACAAACAATCAGATAACTATAAGGAAGTAAAACAAATTATTCAGTACCAATTTCTGTTTTAAGCTTCAGTCTGCTCAGAAATTTCTGACTAATATAAAGAAATAAAAATTTACCAGAGCTTATTTTAAGAGACAGTTGAAAATGGCTCCAGTATAAATTCAGTATAATACAGCCGAAGCAGAGAATTGAAATTGATACATTTTTTTAAGACTGACTCTTGTCTGAAAGAAATAAAGCTTCTATAAAGACACTGAAGAAGAATATGGGTCTTCATATATTTGATATATCAGACATTTAGATGCTTAAATCTTTACCTTCTCATATTTGAATTTATGTTTTCATTTCATGTTTTTAAAATGCGTGTTTATTAAAAATAGACTCTATACAGCAATGTAGCATGCATCACTAACCAGATCAAACAGCATAAAAGAAGAAATATAAGGAAATGATTTAATGTGCATCCTATCTGAGGTAGAGCAGCCTTCTTGAGATAAAAATTCGGTATAGTTGTCTGTTTTACAAAGATTGACAGTACTATTTCAGTAAAGTTTATTGTTCATACTAAACCATTACAAAATGTAGTAAGAGATAGAACAAATTTTATTGTGAAGTTGACTTTTTGTGCTTTAAGCATGTGATGAGGGACAACTTTCTGACAGCTCAAGCTTACTCAAGCTTAATGACTGATCTAAATTGGAGCTTGGAGATAAGAGAAATTCTTCAGTGATGTCTCAGTTGTCATTGATTGCTACGAGCAATTTTAAAGCTATTCAGGATGAGAATTGCCAGCTTGGTTCTGAAGAAGGAGGAAATGATACATGTGACTGGAAGACTGGCAAAACTGTTACTGCATTAAAAGAAAAAAAAAAGAGGAAACAATAAAAGGTTTATATTACTTGTATATGCAAGTGATAATCACAACTACATATAGCAATATACATCATCAGGGAATTACATAGTGAATCTACAGGGTACAATGTAAGCAGTAGGTGTGACAAGAAGACAAAAATGAAAGGCTGGGGACATTATAAATAGCAGCAGCAGCAAGATGATCGAAAACAAAATGTTCTAGGTTAAAGACAATAAAGAAATCAAGTGCAGAGCAGAAGTTCCTCTTCTGAGTGTTGATCTCAGAAAGTATTTCTCTCTGACAAAATTATCCCTGCTTTTGCACATAGCATAACATATTTTCCATCTAAATTACTATTATTAGAGCAGCAAGTATTTAAGACAACTAATGTGCTCAGTCATAATAAGGACAGAAGCTTGCATTTGGGTGAGAAAAGGCTATAACTGCTCTGTTCTTTCAGAAGGTTTGGGAGCAGTGTATATCTTCAATATTGTTGTGTCTTATGAAAAGCTTACTTCAAATCCAAAAAGCTGTCTCTTAAGCAGCATATATAGAGCCAATGGGCATACTTAAGCACATTTGTTTCACATAGCAAGAAACATCTTGCAGCAATATTTGGGTCTCACTGAGGCTTACAGTCTTGTTTAGAGTGCAAACTTGGTCTTCAGAGTATCTTCAGAGCAGCCTTCAAAAGACAATGCAAGCTGTTCTACTGTGTTTGCATGGCCTGGTTTGGGTAGCAGGGGGGCTACATGGGTGAATTCTGTGAGAAGCTGCCAGAAATTTCCTTCTTGTCTGGCAGCGCCAATGTCAGCTGACTCCAAGATGTTCATGCCACTGGCCAAGGCTGGGCCAGTCAGAGCTGCTATTAATGCCTTTATGATGCCTCTCTATTTCAGAAGAAAAATAAAGTTATTGCACAGATGTAAATGTGTCCAGAAAAGAGCAGAGTGAGGATATATGAGAAGAAAAACTCTGCAGACACTAAGGTCAGTGAAGAAAGAGCAGGAGGAGGTGCTCCAGACTCCAGAGATAAGATTTCCCTGAAACCCATGGTAAAGACCACTATAAAATAGGCTGTCCCCCTGCAGCCCCTGGAAGACCACAGGGATGCAGAGATCCACCTCCTGCCCATGGAGGAGACCCATGCCAGAGTAGGTGGATGCCCAAAAGAGGCTGTGAACCCATGGGAAATCTGTATGGAGGAGGTTTCTGTGAGGGACCCATGGACCTGCGGAGAGAGGAGGAGCCCATGCTAGAGCAGGTTTCCTGGTAGGACTTGTGACCCAGTGGGGAACCCACTTGGAGCAGGCTGCAACTGAAGGACTGCACCCAAAGAACAGCATCCCATGAAAGAGTAACCAGTGTTGCAGCAGTTCATAGAGGACTGCCTCCTGTGGGAGGGAACCCACACTGGTGCAACCCTTCTCCCTGAGCAGTGGCAGGAACAATGTGTGATGAACTGACCATAACCTCCATTCCCCATGTCCCTATCTTTCTCTCTCTACCACTGAGAGGGAGGAGGTAGAGCTTGGGAAGGAGGGAGAGGTGGGAGAAACATATTTTTAAGTTTTTTTTTTACTTCTCAGTATGCTGCTCTGATTTTGTTAGTAATAAATTCAATTAATATCTTCTATTTGAGTCTTTTTTTGCCCATGACAGTATTTGGTTAGTCATCTCTCTTGGACCTTATTTCAACTCATCAACTTTTGTTATATTCTATCTCCCATCTCCAGTTGAGAAATGATAGAGTGGCTTTGGTGGGTGCCTAGCATCCAGCAAGAGTCAACCTACTATAGTTGTTTTCTCTGCTAATGTAAATGTATTGCCTACTTCCAGTGGCACAGTGAAAAATTTTATTACAGGGCATGGTTTGTTGATTAGTAGTCCTGTCTTGTAACCAAGTACTCAGCAGAATAGGCTTATATCTGATAGTTTTGTTAGATTTGAGATCAAATGTGTAGGCTCTAGTAACCTTCTCAGGCTTGAAAGATACCAAATCACAATTTCAAGGAGCCTTAATGACTGTAGTTTATTTTAATGTTTATATTTATCTATTTTACATTTTTTTTATTAGTACAAGTAAGGAATTCTACATGTTATGTATAACAGTCTACAATCGAAAATACCATGTATTTTCTCTTTTTTAAAAATAAAATGGTATGTTTATATTATTTGAAGATTTCTGTAGGAATGGGGCTTTTTGTGTGTTTATTGATCTTTTTCAGAGAAAACATCATATTAGTTTTCTGTATCTATCATTTTCCTGGCTGTAAAGATTTGTGCAGCTGTGTCTTATCTCAGAGGTAAATATAATGCCACAGAAAGAGAATAGTTTCCAAAATGGTGCCAAATCACAAATATTCTAGTTAAAATATTAAGAAGTTATTACAATTTACTGAGATAATTTCTTTAGAAAATCAGTATTGCCAAAAGAAAAACTCATGATCTCTGTATAGTCAACATTTATCCTGAAATTTTAATGACAGAATTTTAAGATGCTGTATTTTCTTGCTGTGCACAGTTTGATCACTCTCCTGATTACTGAAGTATAACTACAGTAGGGAGACTTCCTCTGTAAGTTATTTGCTTCTGAAAAAAAAAAGATAAAAGGTCAATACTGTTATTTGGAAAATCCTGTGACTTATCCAATTTCAAAAAATAGCACATCCTAATGAGTACACCACTTGTTTGCAAATCAAGTCCTATAGATTCCTCCTTATCTCTCACTCCACTTACTGTGTGATCTTGGACAATTCCAGCTTCAAATCTTTGTTTTCCTGTTTTGTCTCTTTCGCGAACAATCAAACCTTTTATGCAGATGCTTGTGTCTTCTCTCAGACTGAGGAGTAGTGATTATCTTCTTGATTTATCATCTTTCCTATTAATTTAGACTTTGGCAACTTGGAATTGAAAAGGAAAAAATACTGAGAAAATTTAATAAAGGAATTCCATAGAAACATGGATTGCCTAGATAAAAAGTTGTTCAAATAACTGATTTATTTTACAAGAGAACCAGAAGGGCATAGCATTAATATTTAGAATCATTCTTGAAAACAAAGGAATTGGTTGAAACATCAATTTATGATTTATGAACTCTCAGGTATTCATTAAGAGCAGACAAGTTAGTGGATAGTTTGGATATCTTATTCAAGAGATATGTAGATATTTAAAATCGTTGCGTTTTTGAGATAAAGGAATTCATTTTTTCTTACATTACTTGTGTTTGAAATGATCCCACTGTCTTTTTAAACACCTAGAAAGAAAAAAAAAACCAGTCCGCTTTCTCCTGTATCCCAGCTAGGCCCCTGATGCTTACTGATACCCACTTTTTTTCTTCTAATTACAGTTCAATAACTGTAAAAGCAATTCTGGCAGATCTAGGTGATATAGTTAATCTTCTTATTTATTAATTCACTTCATTACTACGTTTCTCACTGGTTTTCCTTTAGGGATAGCTTTTCATATTGTGCTTAAACATACTTGGTTTTCACATTTTGTCATGTGATAGAATAGCAGGCACGCACACATTTCCTCTAATACGTTATTTTCCAGCAACTTTTTACTAAGGACATGCAACTTTTTTAGATGCTTTCTGTATTAAAGGAAAACAGTAGTTTTGGACTTCCAGAATGGCCAAAACATTTTGCCTGAATAATATTCTCACTTGGCACAGTGCAGACAACTTTTATTTGACTGTTCTACAGTGTGAACATGGTTTAGGCATTTTTGGGGAGTTTTTGGACTTGGTTTTTGGTTTTTGCTTGTTTGTTGAGTTTCTGTTTGTTTGGATTGGGTTTTTAGGGTGGTTTTTGTTGGGTTTGTTATGGGTGCTTTTAAGAATAGTGCCCTCTTTTACTTATTAGGAGTCATTTTCTCTTACTCAGGCTTCTAAATTTTGCCTAAATTTTAGTGGCAGCTGATTTAGCTCTTCTGAACTGAATATCTAAATTTTCTACATAGCCAGAGGGGTAAAAAAAGATATCTTAAAGACTCCTTAAAAAATCCTTCTGACTTAGAATCCTAGCCCATCCACCTCCTGGTGGGCCATCTAGAAATATTAAAACATTTCACAGAATTTCACAGAATATTCTGTGTTGGAAGGGACCCACACACATCATCAAGTCCAACTCTTAAGTGCATGGCCCACATAGGGATGAAGCAACAATCTTGGTGTTATTAGCACCATTCTCTAATGAACTAAAACAAAGCTTATAACTAGTAAATCAACATGTACAACAAATAATATGCAACATACTTGCATGTTTTGTGTACTATATAATTCACATTGTCCTAAAAAGTCAAATTTAAATCCAAAACAGATATTTTTTGCATATTCATTATCAAGTACTCCATCTTTTTTTTTAAATATTGATGATTTTTTCAGCGACATTTTCCCTCCATCCAATTGAACTTTTGCAGATAGATAAGCCAAAATACATCATTCTATTGCTTCCTTTCTCCTCCTAAACTAATGTATTAATTTTTCATACAGCAAATTTCAATAAATGCCTTAAAAGATGAAAAATTCCTCTTTATAATTATAGTTAGGAATATACACTTATTAAAATTAAATAGAAAATACTTATTTGTGATGCCAAAGTTAAAATACAAATAGAGTCTATTGAGTTGACCTTAAATTCTGTACCTGCTGAGTTTTTACTTTTTAAGCAGCTGCATTTTACTTTCATCTGTACACTAAGAAATTTTGATATTCATCTATTGGGACCAAAAGTGGAAGACATAAAATCCTGCAGCTATGAAAGTAGTTTATAATTATTTTGCTAAAGCGTGTCCTACATTTATGAACAAAAATCTGATTTATAATCCAGATAATTTACTTCCATAATAACCAGTGGATGTTTTTTTCCTTTATTGTTACAATGAAAATAGATCCAAATTTCCTAGGATGCAAAGATATACACATATTTTAATGCAACCAATGCAAAACCTCTCCACAGTTTTAACTCTTACAATGCTTCACATATATGTAATTCACAAAGCACAGCATAGCAGAATACTGATACAGAGACAGCATAACTTACTACATTTATCTAAATGTTCTCTTTTATGCATAAAGAATTTAAATAGCAATAAGATAAGTTCCTTTCCTAAAATGAAGAACAGGAATAATGTTCATACAACAGAATAAATCCACCAGGAAAAGTGTTGGAAACAGTGAAATGTGTTCTTATCATACTAAGAGGCTAATATAATTTGTTATGCTAAATTTAACTTGAATGTTTCTCATTTATTTTAATTAAGTAACACTTGAAAAAGTGTATGCCAAATGACAAGTAATTTACGTCATTTGAAAGGAAAAAGATGTTTCCTATATGACTGCGTAACATTGTCTTCTTAATCTCACCCTTCTTTTCTTGTTGTTGTTTTTTGTTTGTTTGTTTGTTTGGGGTGTGTTTTGTTGTTGTGGTGGTTGGTTGGTTGGTTTGGTTTGGTGTCTTTTTAACATTTGGAAGGAATGTTGCAGAGACTTGTAATGTCTCAGGACGAATCCACACTTCAGATTCCTGGTCCATGGGAAGGCTATTTTGAAATCTACCTTTGACTTTAGGAATATTTGCCATTGATATATTGTTTCTTCCAAGAAAGCAGTGGATTTTTTTAAAAAAAAATATTTCAAAATGTTATTCAAGTTATGTGATTTTCTATGAGACTGTTATTTCTAAAAGAGCACAGTATAGTAGGACTATTCTATCTTACACAGGTGTTTGCATATCAAGGTAATCCCTGTGTGTTTCTTCTGGAAGAATAGTAAGAAATGGGACATTTGTTTTCTGATTCTCTTGTCTATGGGAGGAGTGCCTTGTTTAGTTTTAGTTTTGGCAGGGTGGGGTTTTCTGCCTGTTTTTGTTTGTTTATTTGGGTTTTTATTGTTATTGTTTCTTTGGGGTTTTTGTTGTTATGCTTTTTGGTTGTCTGTTTTGCTGTGGTTTGAATTTGGGGGTTTTTTTGGTTGTTGTTTTGGACTTTTAAAATTTTCTTTATATTAAGTCATTTAACTTACTTGAAAAATACTGATAGCAGTGCACTTTGCAGTTGAGCTTGATTGTGTTGGTAGTCCTAAACTCTCTGAGAAAATAATACCTTAATCCATATACGTCCTACAAAAATATGTTTTATTCTTACCAGAGAGCAAGTATGCCACAGGGTAATGTAGCTGTTGGAAACTTCAAGTACTCTTTGATTTTGAAATCTGTGTAAACTCAGTGGTGGGAAAGAAGGTAGGCTTCATATGGTTTTTTTGGATCACCTTCAGGGAAAACATGTGGCCCTTCCATGAAAAAAGTACTAGTTGTGTTCACACTGCTTTCATCACTGTAGTCACACTACTTGGCCGTCGGTTTTGTTCTCCTCTGGGCCTCATGTGGTACCCTGTGATCTAAATAATTTTGTATGAAGAGAGAAGGAGACCCAGGAGCAAAGTATCCTGTGCAGTGGGGAAATTCCAGATGGTCAGACACGGAAATAAAGCAGGAAATAAACCTGAGGGTATGGGAAATTGTATCCCTTGGGGCACTCACTGAAGTTAAGATTTTCCAAACACACTGTGTCTCCTCAGGCCAACCATGACGTGGTGAAGAGATTAATGAAAAAAACCAAATTGGTGACTTCCAGAATGAAGCATTGTAGGTGCTACTGTAGAAGACTTCAGCATCAACAAGAAGGTCCACCTAGAATACTCCTAAACTACTAAAATTCTCTGATGGATCTTTTCTTCATTCAGTCTATATTACAGGAACCCAGGCCAGGACTGGTTAGTTTAAGTAGAACTGGTCATGGTGGCAGAATCAGAATATATATGTGGTAAACGCCAGATACATATTCAACATTTTTTGTCTCTCTGATAGCAACTATAAAGAGCCAAATGAGCCTGTAAGCCTGCATTTCTGATAAAAATACACATATCTGACATCATTAAAATCTGTAATTTGTTAAGAGCTTGTAAAATCCTACTTCAAAGTGCTCTGTCCCTTATAAAACAAGGGTTATTTCTGAGTGATACTGTAACCATGAAATAATGCAGTTTTCTGCAAATTTCAAGCAAAGTCTAATAAAAATATCCAGAGTTGCACCAGCTCAAGAAAGAATATATAAAAGCAGACCAATATTTTTTGGCATTTCTAAGTGTTTTAATAGTTGTTCATTTACTTTTAGGATGAAAAATTTTTCTAAAGAAAACATAATACTTCTATGATTGGACTTTGTTTAAAGGCTACGTCACACTAATCTCTAATAAGTACACATACTATTTAAGAACATTTTACAATACTGAATGTTGAGCTATTTCATTAAAACTAAAACTCTGCCCACTCTTGCATTTTCTAAAATGAGTTAAGCTGTAATATGTCTTAGGCTATGATAACAGATACATAAACCGTTCAACAACCTAAGTATCAGCAATGTAAAAGAGTATTCATGCTTTCCTTTAATTTTCGATCACATTCTAAAAGAAAGGAAAATTCAGAGACAATTATTTAATATGTCAACAACAGATCTGGCAAAATTTTAAAGCAAATAAAACAGAAAACTCATTAATTTTACAGTTATTCTGCTCCCATTATGTAGTATACATTGTATCTATACCTTTGCAGAGGGAGTTATACAAGTTCTAGTATGAAATGAAAAAGCAGATCTTGCAGAGCTGTCATATTTCTGCTGCAAACCTGGTTAAGGAAGTGGACTGGCAATAACTGGACTCTCATCCTTTGAATGTGCTAGTCTGTATAACCTTACTGGCTCATCAAGAAACACTTGCTGTGCCATGAAAAATAAGGGTATATCACATTGCCTTCCTGCTGCAGTGAAGAAAGAGAAGAAATGAACCTCTGACAGAGAAGTGAGGCAAAGGGTTTGGGAAAAAAAAAGTTATTTACTTTTTTTCCTTTTCCATATTCTTTTCCTGTAAGTTAAAGCTTGTTTTCTGGGGTCTTTATTTAGTAAGTGGAGCAATATGTGGTCTTTTAGAAGGGTGTTCTGAAAACCTAAGTCAGAGCTAGAGTACCTCACTAAGTCAGGTGCTGTGAGCTCCTGCTGAGCAACAGTCTTCCTGCCAGGAACAATATATTGTGCTGATCTTTGTCCAGATCAGATTGTGTGCTAATAAGTGAGGCCTCCACCAGATATTTTTACAGTCAATTGTTTTTCCCCAAGAAAAGTAGCACATGGCATTACTTGAGTTATATCTATAAGGGAAGGCATATTTCAAGGTCTTATCAACATATTGATCCAGTGGCCTGTTCTTATTCTTCTGCATTCTGCATACTTCTTATTCTGTCACCCATCTCCTAGATTACTTACCAGTCTCATTTCTAGTTGATGTGTCATTCCCCAGACCTTCTATTACTCAGTTATACTCATTTATAAGTGATCAACATTTTTTTAGGAACAAGTAGGGGAGATGGAACTTCCAAACTTAATTTCATTCTTTTTCTTTATATATTCAAAAAAAAGAGTATCTTTTAGTGTAATTTACTTTTTCAAGGAACTTGTAGCAGTCCTCATAGCAATTGTTTCTAACTTATGACACATAACTTTTTTACTTCTGTTTTTGAGTGACAAATACTAGATACAAATACAATACACAGTCACTCTCTATAAGTCATACAGTTAACCCTCTTATTCTGTAGTATAAACAGTGGTGCATATCAAGGCTTGTCCTGCAGTTTTCACAGATCAAAACTTTCTATCTGTATTAGGGGACATTTTAGATATGTGAGAAGTGAAGGATTTAAATTCTCAGAAAAATGGAATAAGCACCACTTTTTCTGCTATTTCATGAGGCTTTTAAGGTTATAGGAACTCTCAGATTTTAGGTTTTCATTGAGGCAAAACAGATCATGGGTGATTTGCAATTTCCAAAACTGAAAATAAGTTTTTTATAAAGTAACAATTTTTAAAGTAGTGTGATTAGACTGATTGCTATTCTTAAATTGGTTCTTAATTTAATAGACAGTTCCTAAGGGAGGGTTAAAAAGAATAAAAAGATCAGTTATTACCTGTAAAATGGAACACAGAGGAAGAAAGAGAAACTGAATAAGCACATGAAGCCATGGACTTATGAAAATGCTACATATGAACTTTCTTACTTCTGATTCTGATTTAAAGCTTCCAAGATGACTCTTTTTTAGGTACAGTTACAGAAAAGGAATAGAATTGGGATGGGTAATAATAGATATAAAAGTGTTTTAATGCAGACAAAACTGCAACTGCAAGAGCAATCCATTTCCGAATGTAAAGCAATTCAGGAATTAACTTATATAAGAAATTCAAAGACCATTACTTCAACATAGTAAAATACATAGGGTGCAAAATAATTTTATAAGCTGCACAACAAATATTGGTTTAGAAAATCTAAAAGAACAGATAAGGCAATTTATCTGAGAAAGGATTCAGTTAAGTAGATTAGCAGGGACTATAAGGGAAAGTGTTAGTCTTAAAACCTTTTTTCTTATTTATACCCTATTGTAAACATCTGCAATTTGGGGCTAAAAGTCCAAAACATGTCAAACCAAATAGAATAAAGTTATTGAAATAAATTCTGGAAAATGAAGCTGGTGGTAGAAATAAAAACTGCCACATTCAGTAAAGTACAAATGTAAAATACCAGACGCTCAGAAACATTTATCTTTTTGTAGAGAAGAGTGGTATATAGGACACATTTACAACAACAAGGAGTCTGTGTGCAATAAATTTCAAGCTAGCTTGAACTTTATTTAGTCCCATACTTCATCCCTGCTCCAGTGAAGTCAATTGGAGCTTTGCCCTTGAATTTGACAGCAGCAAGCTAAGACTTTGAGTTTATAAGTTTATATTGTAGACAGCATTATAGCTTGTTTACTCGCTGTCTACCAGCGAAACCAACACTGATGCCAGTAAGCATTCTTAAACTAAATAATTGCTTTCCTAAGGGGGAAATATATGTTGTTTCCTTAAATCTGAGAAACACTTGGATATTTTGCCACTTTGTCTTTATTTATATGTTTCTAAGATGCCCTGAATAAAACTGAACATCTTGGCAAACTGCAGTAGCTCAGAATATCCATTTTACTTTGTTTTGCTCTCAAAAATATCTACCAACACATATTTCAAGGAATTAAGTATAAAAACATTGCTGAAATTTCACC
The DNA here is from genome assembly GCA_026770055.1 of Myrmophylax atrothorax. Classification (NCBI taxonomy): domain Eukaryota; kingdom Metazoa; phylum Chordata; class Aves; order Passeriformes; family Thamnophilidae; genus Myrmophylax; species Myrmophylax atrothorax. The sequence continues at coordinate 11,288 of JAOXXN010033357.1, forward strand.
TAATATCTAGAAGCTTAAAAAATGCAAAATTAATGTTTATGCAGCAACATATTTCTGTTTATATTTGTGTTTATGTTTTGTGTATGCCTAAAATATACATTTGCAAATGTGTATATATTTTTCTTTATGAAATGGAGAAGTTTTAAAGCACTAATAAAATGTGTAGCATAGCAGTGTTTCTCCACCTTTTTCAATCACACCTTGCTGTCACTAGCTTCTGGTCCAGACTCAGGGTTTGTTGCTGCCTCCTTGCTTTCCCTCTTTATTTCCTTGCCTCATGCCGTTGCTAGCAGCTCCAGTAATGTTGGCCAAATGCCCAAACCAATAATCTAAGCTAAACTCTGCTGTCATAGTCAAAAGTTATAGGGATGTCTCAGCACCATGCTCTTTAGGGCTTATGGTTCCCTGTAAACATAGTCAAGAGTGAGTCAAGATGGTCTATCACAGAACCAGGAATGACTGAGAAGAGATTATCTGTACTCTAAACCATGCTTTGTCTTGTTTGGAACATAACTATATTTCGGTACTGACAGAGATCATACTAGTTGAGGACTGCTTAAAAAGATGCAGTAAAAAACCCAGATGTTTTTCTTTCTTGTACCCTTGAATAACTCAGCCACAGTAATGTTACCATAAACATTAACAAGAATCTTACTTTTTATATTACATAGAAAAAGTGCAAATAAATAAACTCTAAGTTCATTTTAGTGTCAGGCTTTTTCATAATTTCCATAGTTGTGAGAGACTGAAATTGTTAATGGCTTAAACATTGTTGAAATCACTGAAAGACTTTTGTCCACTATAGCAAATTGTGCAAAGAAGCAACTGCTTACCTAAGCTCATCCCACGTTGAACATCCCTACTAATTTGGACTGTGATGGGAACTTCAGATAAAATAAAGGTGGTACGATTGTTCAAGTACCCCAGGAGAATAATGTACGCACAAGCTTGAGAGACTGAAATGCTAATGGCTCAAACAGTCAAGGTGCAAGCTGATGGCAAAGTAACCACCCAGGTGCTGAGGGTGGGCACACCTGACACCTCGAGCTACCAGCTGGGTGTTGAACAAGATATGGAGAGAGGCAAATCCTGCGAGGTGGGGAAGTGTTTGTCCTTACACAAGTGACAGCTGCAATAACTCCCCTCTGGGGCAGCATTGGGACAATTCACACACAGGTCTCAGATATTCATCTCTCCTGATGGGCCATATTGGCCCGTAATGGACTCAACTGTGCTGACATAACAGGCAGCTGTAATGTCTTAGAAGGTTTCAAAGACTCCTGATACGTTCTGTGATCCAATGTTACATCAGCCACTGTAAAACTCCCCTCCCAGGGGTGGTACTGGGACATTTCCCCCCAGTCTAAGCATAACCGCTATGGACTCTGTGTTTCATGGGCTTTTTCCCTCACCATCCTGGGCTTCCCTTAATGGATCCAGGCTGCAACCATCACTTTGACAAAACTGGAACCCTCACCACTGAGAAGACTACAAGAAGAGTATCAACAGGATGCTGTCAGAATCCATGGAGTGGTGGTATTATGTCTGCTTAATTTGCCACTCACTTTATCTACCCCATCTTTTCTTCTATTTATTTTTTTCTACCTCACATTTACTGTTAAATAGAAATCTGTACTATTGATTTCAGCATATGGTCTCATTTGCACCTTAATTTGGGCAGATGCAAAGAACAAACGAACACAATACTTTTAAAGAATGTAAATGTGCTGTTCAGTGCAGTGTCATTTGGATTAACAGATACAGATGTACTGCTTGTTTAATAAAAGCATCTAACATCTTAACTCTGAATACAAATTCTGTCTCAGTAAGCCTGAAGCATTCCTTTTGTTTAGACTTATTTATATTCCTCAGAAGTAACTAAAAAGCAATGCTTACTCTAAAAATACTATATGTAGTTTTCCTTTATTTTCAAGAACTTCTTTTTTAAATCCTCTAAACACTGTCTCAGTGCTCCAAGAGGGAACACTCTAAAATATATAGAATACAAAACATGAACAGCATGTGTTGTGTCAAGACCTTGAACTCTGAAGTTTTGTATTGTAACTATGTAGCTCATCCTATCTGTTCATTCAAAGAAGGTGTACAGAACTATGCAGTAAGACAGTTTGGTATGTCCGGTTTAGTATTTTTTCCATTTTTTTTAACAAATCATATTTTTCTATACCTGAAAACTAAGCTAAAAATTACTAAAATTATATTCTAACTTTCAAAAAGTGCAAGATCAAAATAAATCATGAAGGTTCTTACACCGATTATTTATTTTGATTTACAATAAAGGAAAAGGAGTAAGATACAATGGAATTGAACAGTTGGAGCGGAAAAGAGCTTGACACAGTTGCACAAATATTTTAATGAGGATAAAAATTTTTAATTCCCCCTTCGTGACACTAAGGTGGGCTAATAAAGCTGCGCAAAATTGATGCTCCTTATTAACTGGCCAAAAACAATGGATGATGTTTGCAGGGCTGGCACTTGTAGAATTCTTCCTTCTGCAGAACTAGATTTCATTGTATTTTGGATCCCCTGGAGGTGGTTGGAATGGATGCTGAGGAAGTATATTTCCACGTGGAGTGATAGATGAAGGGAGCCTTACCCTGTCCACTTCCAGACAACCACCAGTGTTTGGTTGGTGCCCAGAATCATGATCAGTAAGAAAACTCCCTTTCCTTGAAGGCAGATATAGTTCAAAACTTTGGTGTATGTACATGTGATCCAAAAAAAACCTTCCAGTAGGGCAGAAAACACACAGCAAGACAGAAACTTAGCAAAGACAAGTTGTAATTAAAGGACATCTGTTCGTATCAGTCCATGAAATAGACTGGCATTACTGGGTCATTCTTTCTCTCACTCCAACCCTGTCCTCAACCCATTCAATACCTATCTCTACTGTTCTGAAACAATCAGCTATTACAAAAATCTAAGTGCTATATTAATGATTTAGGGATTTTAGTGCCTGCTGTCTTATGCTGAACTCTGTTAAGCACTAGAAGTCACTTTTTTTAATGCTGGGCCTCAAATGATGAAAGGTTTGTAAAAAGTATCCTCTCATGCTGACTGCTATTTCTTGGGATACCTCCTCAGTGATCATTTTGCTTCCTGGGTCTTCAGGTGTATGTAGTTAAGAAGCTTCAAAACAGCTATACCCAAGGCCTACTGTTAGGAAGAAATTATGATAAGGATGATGAATGAGTGAGTCACTGTGCAATAACAGAGCAAATGCAGAGCAAGAATACTGGTGGGCATAAAACGAGATGAGCTTAAAAGAAAGATGCATCATCAAACAAAAGGGTTGAGCTGTCTGAAGTGCTGCCTTCTGAGTATAAGGGTGTTAACTCTGTGGTCAGGTGACATGACTACAATACAGGGAAAACCATATGGGGTTGTGGGGGGAACAGAATGTACCTAATACATTTTCTCAGTAAATAAGAGAAGAATAACTTAGAATGTTACCCAAACTGATAACAGTGAATTGCTTGAGTAGCAAAATAATTTTTTTCAACAATTACTACAGGGTAGTAATAATTAGGGGACAGAATAATTCATATTATCCATAAACATTCAGAATTTAAAATATACATTTGATACATTCTCACTGTTATGACGTTCCTGCTCCATCCGCAGTTACACATGCCAATGTAAGTCCATTGATGTTTAAGGAGACACCCAGAAGTATTCCAGGTAAAGAGATTTCCCTATAGTTCGTAATATTTAAATGCAGTTTCATTCTGTTAAATGTAACTTCTTAGGAGCCAGGAAGAAATATAACATAACTCAAATAATGAACTAATATTTTGAAATATAATTTCTCATATGAATTTTTATGTTACCTTCTATGTAAAGTATTTTAGAAACAGCTTAAACTAATAATGACATTTTGATAACTTGCCAGCAGTGGATGAAGGTGGGAGTATATGGAACAGCTCAGCTGACAGGCATGGGAGGTCACCTATTCTCAAAAAAGTGATGCTGACTAATGCATGTAAGAGAGAAACTACTGAAGTAAATATAGATTAATAAGGCATATATGTAAGTCATCATACTGGTACGTAGTATGAGTTTAGGCTAATTGAAACCCCACTAAGATGATTTAAACTAACCTGTCTGGCTTCATCCTAAAATGGATTAGGAGCTGTCACACAACCTGCTAATGACATCCAGCTTTTAATCCACTTGAGCTGGCAGGTTAAGATCAACCAATTTTGAACTACAATGTGTTAGTGGAGAACTACAAATCCTTGTGATTATTGACTTAATTGGATAAAAACAGTATATCAGATGTTCTGTGAGCAATTTCTTAGGCCTCAATGAATCACAAGGCATGGGCAATGCAGGCAAAAGCAGCTACGAAATTGAAGAACTGCATGTACCTACTAAAAATAATTTGTTTACTCTGCACAGAAAAATACTATTACCCAGAGATACTTCTATTTTTTTGTCTGATACTTGAAACATAAGTTATATTTGGACTTTTTTAGTAATCAGGCCTAAAGATTATTTGTTGCAAGGAGTTCCTTTAGTAAATAATTAAGGATGGAACAACATCTATGTAAGAAATTAATAATCTTAAAGGAGCAAATTCATGTGAAGAAATCCATCTATGTAAGGACCACATAACATTTGCAATGCCTTTGCAGATAAAAAAGGGGAACAGTGTTTTGTCTTATTATCTGTAATATGAAATTTGTAAAGTCATTAATTCAAAATTAATCATGAGCACACACATAAAAAAAATCAAACAATATGTGACATTTATTTTAAATTATCCTATAAAGAATTGTGGACACGATGTCTTATTATTAAGTACAAGTCCACAACAGCAGCAATGAATATTTGTACTAACTCATACATAGTATATAAACTCACTTATTCATCTGAAATATCATGGACAGGCTTAGGTGAGAATTTCAATTAATAGCATGTATGCGATTCCTGTAGACGCCGTTTCAGCTGAGGGAACAGAAGCAGGAGCAGGAGCAGAACACTCGCACTTGAATGGCCCCGACAGCTCCCAGTCCTTGCCTGTCCCTGCCCACCACCAGGACACCAGAGAGGACTCAGGATGGGACTTCTGCCACTCCACCCACAGGCCCCCATGTCAGCCTTCTGGGACTGCCTTTCCCCCACCCATGGCCGGTGCTCCATGGCAGCCTCTGGGTGGCCTCACCCTGCCCGGGCAGGGCCGATCCTCAGCCGCCCGAGCTCTGCACAGCCACAGGCCCCACCGAGCTGGGCCCCACGCAGGTCCCTGTCCCAGCCCACCTTCAGCCCACTCCTGCACCCAAAAAGATGCCCAGGGCTGTCCCCTCCGCTGCCCCGCTCCTGGCTGGGGCTGGAACAGGCACTGGGTTCCAGGCCCTGCCCGCACAGACTGAAGTGTGAGCCGCAATGCTACAACCCTCCAGGGGCCAGCCAGGCTCCGTGGCACCTTGTCACCTATGCAAAAGTATCCTCAGTAATGTATTGCTACCAATTACAGTACATCTTCTAGAAAAGAAAAGCCATTGGAACTGTTGGAATTGTTGTAATCAATAATTTACTTAAATGTTGGGAAAAAGTGCATATTAACTGGTAGTACAATAATAATACTTTGCATATGAGTTAGTTTGCTATTAATTTGCATCTACATGTATTCACAGAAGATTCTTACTGAGCAACAAAGGTAAAAAGCAGAGATAATAAGGCACTGCAATATTTTAAAGCATAATCTAAACAGGCCTCAGGCTCCTACATCCAGTACCAGAGTAATGGACACACTGAATTATTTGTGGGTACCACTGAATAGAAATGCACTAAAAATAAGAGCAGATGCTTCTCCTAGCACTTCCCAATAACAATGTGGATTTTATTAATATTTTCAGCCTGTTCTAACTAATACAATTAGAAAACTATTAGAACTCTCTGAGAGAGTTAATTTTATAAAAAATATTTTACTGAGTTGACAAAACTGACTTTAAGATTACAAAACTAATACTGTATCCTATTGAAGGCCAAAGAAATGTCAAAAACCATTAAGAAGCCAGATAACTTTAATGGCTTAGGTACAAAGCAAAATCTTGGGACACAAAAAGATAGTAAACTGTATTAAATTGAGAAAGAAACAAATCAATAATTTTAAGTTGGACAAGAAGTATTTCTATTATGTATTTTTATGCCAGGAGATTGTATGCATTGCTGGAATTGCAGAACACTGGCAGCACTCTACTTCCAGAAAGCATAAGGAGGGAAAGAAACAGAAAGAAAAATGAAATTATTATTAGCTGAAGCCTCTGATGCAGGTAAGATATGTTACCAAAAAACAACTGCAATCAGAAATAGATTGTTCCTACAGCCGCTTTGTAACTCTCCCCACTTGGTGATTTGTATTAATGATTTGGATTGAGGAAAAAAATTTAAGTACTGCAGCGCTCCACTGGCATGGGTTAAGACTTAAATGCAAGGAGTGAGTTTATTGGTGAGATTTACACTTGATTTAGTACCTTAACTGAAAGGGAATTGGGTTTTTCATTATTTAAAAAGCTTTCAAGTAAAAACAAAAGATTAACATTATTTTTTTCAAAAAATGGAGCAGCCTTGTTGTTCAACTGTAATATTACTAGGGAAAATCAGTAAACGCAATGTTAGTATGTTCAATGTGAGCAATTTTTTGAGAAGTTCTCTATAGGAGTTATCCAGTTCTGCACTTCCGATGAACTTTCATAATTCATGTGCCTCTGCTACATTTTGTTTGGTTTATAACCAGGTAGCTCTAAGGCCCTTGTCACACATTCCTTTTCAAAGCTTTCAATATGCTAGAAGGAAAATATTCTGAAAAAAGATTATTTAAAGGTGGCTCTATGGTATAGAAAATTCAGGCCCTTATGTTAGACCTCAAGTATCCAAAAAAGAGACAATAATTTCTGTCTTATTTTGAGAGAGTGCAGATACATCACAGTTTTGCAAAATTTCGTAAAAACTTATCAAACTGTTTCATGGGGACACAAAATTTGATAAACTACTCTCTTCAAGATGCTTATGTTATTCACTACTCCAGCACCCATCTCCATTTTTAAGATATGAGAAAAATATACTTCCAAGAGTAAGCCAGTCTTTATAGTACCTGAGCTCTCTCTTTGAGTCGTGCTATCAAAGGCTATCGAAGCTATCTGACATGGCTGCAAAGTATTTGTGTTTCACTTTCTGGCAAATCTGTTTACACAGATCTCTGCCAGTCCACTCAAGGCTGCATTGGCTTATTCTACAGTTGAGTGCACTCTTCAAGGACTTCCCACTGAGGGGAAGAAGGGTATAGACATTATTAGAATATGTTTCAAAAGTTTCACCCTCTCTCACTGTC
>JAOXXN010033676.1:0-18601 GCA_026770055.1 Myrmophylax atrothorax
CCTGCCATCCGATCCTGGCAGATCTCGGATGCTCAGCAGGGTCAGCCCTGGTTAGTACTGGGTGCTGTGACAGTCCCAAAGCAGACGGACCTGAGGAGTTAAACGGTGGGGTCAGTTCTGCGCACGCTGTGCCTCACCTAAAAAATCCACTGCACAGGCTCAAAGGGCACATGGGGAGAGCCCTTCCCAAATCTTCGTTTGCGAAGTCTGGCCATACAATACAATACAATCAGACATGCCCAGTTCTTTGCTTCCTTAAAATCTCTTTGTGATTCTAGTCTTGACCTGGATCTGTGCTGTGTATAGATGCATTTCTCTTTCAATCCTTATTCTCACTGTTAGTCAAGGCAAGCTGTGTGCTGTCTAGGTAAGAAAACACACAAGACCTGAATTTTCATTTGAACAGGCTGACGTGACTCAATTTCCTTTTATACTTAAATAACAAACTAACCTAAAACCTAGATTACAGAGCTGAGTGTTGAGTGATTCTTTTAAAATTAATGAATTTATTTATTTAATAGAAGACCCTGAATATAAAAGGTTAGCACACTGAGCAGCTTCAACATGCATGCTTTAAGAAACATTTCAAGGGAAGAAGGACTCAGAGGTATGTAAACATTAGTTGAGAAGTTCAGTTTCTGACCTCCAGCAGTTTTGATGCCAGCCAACAGCACTGTCCCCAAGGTGACAAGAGAATTATCTATGCAACGCCTTTGCTGGGTTTTGGCTTCACTTTACATCCAGAGTTTAGACTGGACTCAGCAAGGTAAAAGAGTGCTCAAAGTTTTTGATCACAGAGTCTGATTTGGCTCTGTCTGGAGTGCTGGCATTTGAGACCGTTTGAGGAATGCAATTTCTTCAAGTCTCTTCTGGATTATTACTTGGTGTTTCAAGTTTTGTGGATCACTCCCAGTCCTGCGGACAGAGCACAGGGCATCAGGCATTTCCCTGCTTCTCCCAGAAGCTGCGGATGTAGTTTCATGGTAATTCTTGCCAAGGGTAACCACCAGTGTCTGACACCACACTGTTTCCTACCTTCCTGTGCATTTCTGCAGAACTAGCTGATATTTTTACCATCCAACCACCGTCACTAAAATGTCAGGCAGCAGCATGTCCTTATGTGAAATTAAGTGATGCTGGAACCACACCTGGTTAGCACTATTACTCATGCAGCTCTTCTTCTTTAGTGCTCTGATGGAACAATTGCACATTTCTTTTACCCCAAGCCCATAAGTATATGCAGCATCCAAAATAGGTATCCCTTCCATTCTGAATCCTGGTCTGGATAAAATGGTAGCTGCTGTCTCAGAGCTTTCAGACTTTATCCTGAGGCTATGTCACAGGCCATAGACTGTTATTGCTGTTTTCTTACTCACTCTTACAGTCCTTCCTGTTTCTCTTTCTGACCTTTTTCTTTTTTTTTTGACTTTGCATCTCTTTTCTTCTAATAGTCCACTTTCACATCTTGTTCTTCCTAACACTGTACTTAATAGGAGAGAAGCCCCTCAGAGGGAACCATGCTCTCATCCACAGCAGAGCATGACAGTGATGGCAGGAGCAATATCAATTCAATCCTGTTGGAATACTCATTTTATGTTATTGCTCACAAAGCCTTATGTGTTGCCTATCGTGTTTGAATAGTCATGACTCTGATTGAAGTCTACATTTTTTTTTCTTTCCCAACTGTAGTGGAAAAGTAAGCTGCACTAACATTTTCCTCTTAAAGTTCTTGTCAAGAACCTGCTTTTTAATGTCTCTAGAAGAGGCTTGACTCAAAGCTTTCATTTTTAGTGAGCTACTTTATCCTGATGATCCTGTCCTGACCCCTGGTTTGGGGTCAGCATTCATGCCTGTGGTCCAGGCATAATTTTCAAGGCCCACTGGCCTTTTTATGTCTTTTTATAACAGCAGGAACTCTTAAGTTGCTTTTCACATATGTCTGCAGCTTATTTTACTTATAATATTTAAACAATGAGTAATCTCCTCTGAATTCTTGAAGATATAATAACATGTTGGAATTAAATCTTCTGTTAACTCTGCTAAACATTTGTTTTTCTGGGAGATTTAGCTTAATTATTAAATGTAAAACAAGCTCAGAGGGAAAGTGCATGCATAAGGAAAAAATCCTTTGCTCAGCTGCATATTTCCTCCCTTGATCAGTGGCACTTCTTACTTGTTTAGTAGCAAAACCCAGTAACTTGTGGTAGTTGAATGGCTCAGGGAATCACTTCCCATCTGAGCTTTGAGGCTGACAAAACTGTGGGAAGAAATAGTCCTGCCTACATGTATAGGTCTGTCTGGGTCCAAGCACAACGATGATCTCTGATAGCTCATCAGCTTTTCAGCAGTTTTCTCTGCATGATCAAAAGAACATTGGATGTTGAACGTATGAGATTACTATCGCAGTGAAGTAAGAAGAAAAGTCTGTTTCTTCCTGCATGTGGGCTGAGAAAACCCTCAACTGTTCTGAGTCAGTAGCATCAGAGGCTCTTTTTTTCACACTGGTCAGGACATATGCTACAGCTGCACGAAATGCCAAAGGGTGAAGTCACAAAAATAAGAGATTGTAAGGTAAAATTCAAATATTTTATTTCTATAAATGGGGAAAAAATCATTATCTATTTCTGAGCAATATAAAATGTTGGCATTAAGCCATAATTATGTTGTTTGGAACAACAAAATATTGTACCTTCTTAAAGCCACTTTGAAATATTAATAGTATACATTGGAAAGTGAATTTTCTTCTAAAACTTTTGTTAGAGAAAAGTTTCTGGGAAAGCAAATTTCTCATGTTTGTCTCTGAAATATTAGATGGCTGTACAATTTTAAACATTTAACTGCTTCTAGGATCATGCATTTTAAAGAGAATTGAACAGAAAGGTTTGTATCTGTCTTGGCCTTCTAAAGATGCTTTGCCTCATTCTTCATAATTAAGAAGTTTCTCTGAAAATTTTTTGTGGTTGCAGTCTATCACTTTACAGATGAGTATAACAGAATTAATATTTGCCAATTAAAACAAGTTTACTGATTACAAACTTCAAAGGAATCAGAGAGAGAAATCACTTCTTTTTTAAGAGATGGTTTTTCAACTCATACTTTGTTCTTTCAAAACTCTTTTTATGGTGAAGACATATTTTACTGGCAAAGTATGTACGTGCCTTGCATGCTATCCTCACATACTTGTACATAAATCTGTATGCAACCCAGAACAACTGAACAGTCCATATTTAGCCTTAATTCTAAATAAGAATGTAGCTTTATGTGGCTACGTTCAACAAGTGCCAAAAGTATTATATTTTTCAGAAGACTACTCTTAAATTAACTTTTAGCTTCTTTACTTTTCCTAGTAGAGTAGCTCAGTTGAAATTCTGTAGCAAAAGTAGGTGGAGCTGAAGCAACAACAAATTAAAATTTCATCTGCAAATCTTTACTTTTAATTTGCTCTATGTATCTAGAAACAAACTGTTACTACCTTATGGATGTTCTGCACTCATCCTGCAAGACGCTAAAAGTTCAGGTCTTGTCATAGAGTATCCACAAAGGATAGGTACAACCTCTTCACATTTCAATATTTTCCCACCTTCAATTTTAGCTTTATAACATGAATACAGATTAAACTCGGCCATTTTACATGCAGACAATGTCTTGGCTAGTTCAAATGGCTGAATCTAGAGGCAAATAATTGCAAAATAATCCTACAATGCAGTTTAGTGAAGGAAAATCTCATTCATAATTGTGTGACGTGTTTTTAACACTGAGAGGCATGGGTTATATGCAGTATGACAACAGTTATAAAGTTGTGTACTACATGGGATAAAATAGTTTCAAATACAATTCAGTACAGTGTCTCTTCATGAAACTGTGACATTCCATAGTTAACAATAAAGGAAGGAAGGAATGAAGAACGTGTTTCCCTTCTACTTTTCATTTTCAGTAACCTTCAAAAGAAGAGTTTAGGAGGATGTCTAACAGCTGCATAACCCAGCAGAACCGTTCCTCCAACGACACACTACTAGACACCTCAGAGAAGCTCCACACAATTCTCATAGCCTTGTACATCATCAACTTGGTTGGTGGAATCCTCGGGGTTATCATGATGTCCCATCAGTTGTTCCAAAGGAGATCACAATCTATGATGACCATCATTATCATCAGCCTTCTGGTGTTGCACACCTTTATGCTACTCAGCATCCCCTTTCGCCTCAGCTATTACATTCTGCGTGAATGGAAATTCGGGAGGTTTGCCTGCAGGCTGGCCAGTGCCATCATCTACCTCCACATGTACATCACCTTCATGTTTTACGTGGCTATCATCATACTCCGTCTCTTCCCGCTCGAGTTTAGGAAGTGCTACACTACAGCCTGGGTGGGTGCTGTCTGGTTGCTGGGAGCTCTGGTGATCACACCCGTTCTTCTCTCCTACTATGGCACCTCTAGGACATACAGCTCTTCCGAATGCTTTCAGTTCAACAGGGAGATACAAGAGCCTCACATGGTGATCGCAAACTACTGCTTGATTGGGATTTTGGTGGCAGTATTTGCTGTGCTCACTGTAATCCAGATGACTGTGATCTGCAGGCTGGCTGTGAAATACTGGCCTGATATTAACTCTCATGTGGAATTCAGGGCTCAGGCAAAGAGTTTCTTCTTCATCTTGGTAACATTAGTCTGCTTTATGCCGCATAGTGTATTCAGAATATATTATATCCAAAACTACCACTTTGATAAAGACAATAAACTACTCCCATACAATGAAATTTTTTTAGCTTTAACATCAATGTGCTGCCTGGATATGTTGTGCTTCATAGCAGGAATAGCCCACTGAACTGTGAACTATCAGGAAATCCATTTGCAGTCTGTCAATACTGGCTTTTTGCAGAAGTAACACTGTGTAGCTTTCACAAGCTACTGTTTTTTGTCTTCTCTCTTGAAGGCAAACGCGAGTCATACACTAGACTTTGACCTAAGAGTCACGCCCTGCAGCTTCACTAAGGTCTTTCTCAGCTGTCCTTCTCTAACAATTACAGCAAAAGTATCCATTCCTTTGTATTTTTATCTCAAAGTGTCACTATAACAACATCCCACTGTGGACAATAAGCTGTCTACTCTGAAGCTGTAACAACTTCTTCTGGCAATTGTAATATTGAAGGGAAGACATAGGAGAAATAAATTCCTTTACAGGATATTTATTTTAGTGATCTTCTTTCCTTAATTTATATAAAGTGCATATTAAATTAAATTATATGAAAACTTATCATTATCACAACTTTACCTTTACTTCATTCAAAACCCAGAAGCAGCTCACTGAATTGTGATAATTATATATTTAGAGTGAATGAGAGCAGAACAGGCCACAGGATTCAAAACTACTACCTTATGCCACTCTCCCATCATGGCTGGATCTGTGGCTGTTATTCCTTAGGTTCATTGTAGCCAAAGAAATACAAGTTGCTGTAGTTCCACAACTGGATATGGAATTTCAATAGAGGGGTCTGCTACTTTACTGAAGGATCAGATGCTGTCTAGGAGAGGAAAATATTTTATCAGCCTTAAAAAACCTTTGATGTCAGGTCACTTTCAGTTGCCTGTTGATTTATTATCATATACCATACTTTTTCCCATTTCCACATGTAACAAAACAGAATGAACTTAATGAAGAGTGTTCACTAAGTGCTCAGTGTTCAGTTCAACATATACCCATATATAGGTATACAAACTTGTGCTGGAGTATACATTTTCTCCATTAGACAGATTACAGTCTTTGGGAATGACATCCGTTCTTGGCATCTCTGTTTTATCTTCATTATTTAAAAGGGTTTTTTAATGATTCATTCTTCCTGCTCTGCTCAGTGCAGAAGGTCTCTAACCCTTCTGCCAAAGGCACCCCTGCTATTTGCTGCATCCCAGCAGCTTGAGGACAGATTTCTCCCACCCCAGACTCCTAGGAGTCACACAAGGGCAGGCTTCCTCCTTCATAGCCCCATAAATTGCCATAATTTTTAGATGGCAATCTTTGATAGAGAAAGTGCTGTGATCTCTGGATTCAAAAAAATAAGTCTTGATTTGTGAGGTTTATAAAGTACACTTATAAAATAATGCTACTGATATCTCAGATTGATGACATTTCTTTGAACAGAAGAGCTTACACTTATTCCAAATCACTCAATCCTAGGTAATTGTCCTGACATTTCCATAAAAATCTTTGTTGAAAACTCCTGATGGTTTCAGGATCCTTTCCATCTCTTTTAAGAGCTGTGAGGTGTCTAGTGTACAGCAGCAAGTTGTGAAGTCTTCTGAAAATCTTGTCTTTATGGTTTCCTCTAGTGTTAACAGGCCCACTCATGTTCACAAACTAGTTTGATCAGTTCATGGTTTTCAAAAGTGGCAACTGGATGCACAAAAGAGATGAAGTGCAAAGAGATAGGTTTTCAAGTTGGATCTATCAAATTCTTTAGAAAAACTGGCAAAGCTGCAGGTGATGCAACAAGTGTGTTGTTTTTCCCTTGCTATACTCCTGTGGCTAAATAAAAAATCTATTCCTTGAGGAAGTGTCCTGTGCCACTCTCTATTCTCATTGGCCAGTGTTTCCAAGGTGACTTACATGGTAAAGATCAGAGTCACCTGACACTGTTTGTCAGTCCACTGGTAATCTATCTGTTCATAGTAATGGTGTACAAGTTTGGGAGAGAAAAAGGGAAATTACATGCCTGTCCTCAGCCATGGCAACAAATCATGCCTTGATGGCCTTGCCCTTGGCTATTACCTGAGGTTTTTACGTGCTCCTGTACCTTGCTAAAATGACCCTGACCCACTGACTTGACTTCCTGGCATGGTGCTGAAGCTCTGTTGCCCATCTCAGCTCTCTGGTAGCCACTGGCTGCTGGCTGGTACTAGAGATACACTGCTTGCCTTGCTTGAGTACTGTAGAACTGCATGTGGCACTGGGTCTGGGTGGGATGGGGTGAACTTGCACAGCATCAAGGCTTTCTCTCTTTCCCATTCTGCCTCACAGTGAATTGTGAGGCAAGACAAGACAATGGGAGCTGGACAAAACAATGAGAGAAGACACAGGTAAGGTAACTCACTTGAAGTGGACATAGGGATATTCTATGTCCTACAATGTTGTGCTTGGCAGTGCAGAGTGAGGTAGCAGTTGAAGAGGGCAGGGGATTGACTTCTTTGTGACTGTTGCTGGACATCCAAGTAAATGTACTTGTGGGAGATAATAAGATATTTCCAGCTTATTTGTTTTGTTTTGATTTGGCTTTTTCCTCTTTCCTTCAGCTATTAAACTGCAGCTCAACTCCTGAATTTTGCATTTGTTCTTCATATTCTCTCCCTCATCCTGCTAGGGGTGGAGAGACAGGGAGAACAGTTGTGTGGGTGCTCAGCTGCTGGCCAGGCCCAGCCCACCACTCACCCACTCGCCACCTTCCTTTGCCAGAAAATTGGACATAGCTGGAATTTGTACCTGTGGTACTTCCTTGCATCCACAGCCAACCAACCTTTATTGTTAACCATTGCAATGAATTGTATGGAAAGTGAAGCACAGCTTCAACTTCCTCTTACAGTTAATAAAACTTGCAAGATATTTGGTACCAAAGTTTCAGGTAGAACTTCATCCTAGTTCTTGCCGTACCATCCAGATCATCCCCATTCATTCTTACACCCAACAATCACTTTCTTTAACAGTGCCCATGAACCACACACCTCTCTGCCTCTTTGTCTTCAACAGTGATTTCTCTTTCCTGCCTTTCAATCTAACCTCCTTTTTCTTTTTGGCCTTTTTATTTTTATGCTTGAACATTTTCTCTCTACCTTCTCTCAATTACTAGGGCTCAGCTATGTGAGGTCAAACCACTCACAGGTCTCACTATGGTCCCCTTAATTCAGTGCAGGATGGATTGAGCATTGATCTCAGTATTGTTACATCTAAGACTCACATTAAAGTGATAGAGGCAAGCTCTATTTAACATCCAGTCCTCTGCTGAGATCTGGAAGTGCTCTAAAAACTTGTTAAAATAGAAAATTATCACTCTTCAGAAGGATGGTCTGAGAAATAAATTCTGAAAGGACAATAGTATTAAGCTCAGATTGTAGGGTACTGTTCTTACTATGAATTGTGTAAGGACACATGCACTGGAAAATAGTTAAAAAGGGTTAGTTTGAATGCCATTTGCAGGATCCAAGTAATTCTGGAGATAATTATATACATTAATAATTGCTTTAATGTTAAATGAATATGTAAAATAATAAGCCATTTAGACATCCCATTCATTTTTAATGTTAGCAAACAAACACTGGGAAAATCCCCAGACTTCCTGGAGCAAAGAATATCAAACTGCTAAATGTATCTTCCGCTGTTGTTCTCTGCATGAAGTTCTGCACAAACAGAGCAGGCAAGCAAACCAAAACCACAATCCCATCTGTATCCTTGACTTTCTAAGTTAGTTTGATAACAGAAAGCTTTAGGTGAAGCAAGAGGATTCTTACCATCAAAACTGAGTGTGCTCACTGTTGTCACAGCTCCAGGGCTACTACAGGGGGCCTGTTTCTACCTAACATGGGCATATCCTTTTCAACAGTGCTGAGGGTGATGTACAAGAGGCGTATCTTTTAATTCATACCTGCTAGTACCCACAGAATCAATGCTTAAATGGGGAAAAAAAGGTCTCTATTTGCTTCTGATGCATCTGTTCTTTGTGCCTGCTTATAGAGAAAGGACATATTGATGATCCTGTCAGATGGACATGCCCCTCACTGCAAGCAAGCAGAAGGAATAGATGCATTAGGAAGAAACAAAGGCACACTCCCACTCCCTTATTTTCCTTCTCCACTCAAGCAATGACATTTTGAACACTAACACATACAGATGGGGAAAAAGAAGGAAAGCTCAAATAATGCTATTTGCTTCAGATGGCTCAGGCTGCCCAACCCATACATAGAAGGAATTACAAATTACAAACCCCATTCTGCTGTCTGCAATATCTGAAGTTCATTGCCTTTGCAGTTAAGAAGTGTGAACTAATGTGATGGTGAAGAGGTCACCAGGAGAAGGGTGAGGGGATGGCATATTTGCAGAGTGTTCATCATGGTTCATCTCCTCATGTGTTTTATTTTCATCTGTTTGGTGAAATACTGGGTTTATGTTTATGGGTAGAAAAACTAACTTACCAAGCACAAAAAAGTTCAGTGTAATTTTTCCAGGTTTCTAGGCTTGAGCTAGTCTTTTACTGATGACCCTCATGGTTGACTTATTTGACTTGTTGCCAGCCAAGTTCTGTCATGAGGAGACTAGAGAGTATAAAGTTTGAGAACCACTGCCTTAAGCCAAAGTTCAAGTGTGACTACAATCACTTTCCAGAAGATTTAAAAAGCTTTAAATCTTATTTGAATTAAAAAAACCTCTTACACAACCTAGTATCTGACTACAGATATATGTCTGCAGTTTAAGAAGGTTCCCACCATGCAACCACCTCAACTCAGAACCTTTATACTAAGATCAATATCATATACGTGGAACGGACATGGCCCTCTGACTCACAAGACAACCTTTGTGCCAAAGCAGGGGCTTTTTGTTGAAATATCTGAACAGTCTTGATGGCAGTTTCCTCTGACAGCACACTCTGTATAAGAATTACTTAGGAAATAATCTCACAACAACAGTATCTGCATGAGAAGCACCAGACCAAGATTAGAAACACATACAGGAAGGAACTCTTAGGGGTCTGCAAAATTGAAAGTACAAGAACAATAAGATCTTGGGTTTTATAAAAGAGAAGCAGCTCATTTGCAAAACTCAGGCCATTATAAGTCAAGATAAAACAATGCAAGGGAGGGTGGAAAAAGATGGAAATGGTGTAACTCATAACCATTTGCTTATTTATTATTTAAAATGACAAAGAAGTTTAGAGAGAACAAGAGAGAAATAGATAAAAAGACAACGAAACAAAAGAGGCTGCTCAAAAAGGTGTCTCTGAAGCAAGGTAACAAAAATTAACAAAATGTGATAGGTCAAAGATAAACAACCATTGCTGTCTGACAAACAGAGGTGGCTGAAAGATGAAATGTTAGGGAGATATTAAAGACATTTTTAGGAGAGTCTTAGTAGACTCAAACTACAGATTTCACTTGCAGAGGTTGAATTGACCTCTGAAATCACAGCAAATCAGAATATCTCTAATATTAAGCATAATTATATCAAATTCCATTAGTTTTGTTCCAGAATTTTTCTCTAACTAGTGCTCATAGAGCTTGAGAAGGAATTAAATTAAAAAGAAACTCTCTTCTCTCCTTATCAGACAGAATAAAATCTGTTTAATCAGATCTTATCTGATCAGAGAGAATAATAATCTAATATGAAAGGAATACATCCTCTACACCTACTTCTGCAGTGGCAAGCTCCTGGTGAAATAGCTCCTGGGGAAAAGCTCTCAGCTCACCTCTGTTCCTGCGCACCCACACTGCATCAACCAATGGGATTCTGATCAAAGCATCCCAGTTTTTCTTCCAGCTGTCAGCCACCAAACAGTCTCCTTGTGCTGATGTTTTCCCTGAGCAGCTGCCATGAGGGCATGATGCCCTGAAGGACATGGAGGCATTTCCACCCCAGCAATGTCACTTTGTAATCCAGACATGGAGTGCAGGGATGTACTTGGGATACTTCTGCCTGGGGGAATGTGGTACAGGAACAAAGTGAGGAGCCAGGGAGGAGTAAGGGCTTTATTGTCTGACTTAAACACCTAATAGGTGCAGGTCTGCCAGTCATCACACTGTAAAGCCATGATCTTTGGACTTTGGAAACATTTTTCTAGCACACAGCTAGCTAAGCTAGAGCTTGGTGTCTTTTGCTGAGTTTATAAGCTAGAAGAGAGTCCACAGGGCTTCCCACCTACAAAATCTACACAAAACTACAATCTGGAAAGTTTTGGATCATCAACTCTTTCTGCAAAACCAGAAGAGAATACCCACCATTTCCTACTGCTAAGGGTAAATCTCAGCCTTTGTTTTCTGGTGAGTAATATCCTTGCAGTAGGAGCATTTCATGAAGTGCTGCCAGCTGGCCAGTGGAACATGACTGGGCACTTGTTCCTGTGAAGGAGGGCAGTGGGAATAGAAATGTATAAGCAGCTAGCAGAACCAGCAAAGTAAATTTTCAGAGAGTTAAATGAGATGGATGCTAGCCAGCCAGAAAAATAATTGTATGAATGCATATAAAAAATACCATAAGACTTCAAAGAGTTGAGATATATCATTAATCCACCTGATAACCTCAGAAACCCTTTATACACAGAGTTAGAAGAGGCACTGGTAGAGTATTTCAAATAGACCTGTCAATGACTGAAACACCCAGTTTGGCAATCACTAAATGACCTTGTTAGCTGCTCTGGGGCATGCCTCTTGAAACCTGTGTTAGCTTTCAGAGGAAAGAACTCATTACCTTCCAAACTGAGATGTAATGGTTCCACAACACAAAATCATGAGTATGTCCTGTCACTCTGTGAGTCATTATTCTTAAAGGGACTGTGCTACTATATGTCCTCAGATAAACTAGTGGGCATCATGGAAATGCACACAAAAAAAGAATTTTCAGGACACTCAGTGGAATTAACAGTGCAGACTTCTTTTCTGGGTTAACACCACTTACCCCTGTCCATCAGAATTGTAGAGAACCCTCACTCTTTTCTTGCCAAACTCTGTTGTGTTGTGTAACAGTATTACAGGAGTAGGTTGCTTCTAAATGATATTGCGGAAAACTAATATTATTAGGTATGGATATATGCAGCACTAGTTGGTACTGTTACTGTTCTGCCTTGCACAGCTCCAGTCTGACTCAGTGTAAACCAAAGCATGATTGTTCTGTTCCAGCAATAGGAAGAAGGGACAAGTAATGACCCAGGTCCTATTTTGATGCCCTTAATTTTTCCTGCCTAATGCTTAGAGCTCCTCTTCTTGCCCAGGAAAATGACAGGACCCAGCAGAGATCCTCTACATGTGAAGTCAGTGTGTCTCAGAAATGATTCATATATCTGGAAAGAAGTAGGTGCCTGTACTGAGGTGGAGAAGCTTTACCCATGGTGTTCCAATGCACCTACCTCTGCCCACCAAATGTTCAAGGAAAATAGATAATTTGCAATGATTTTCACCGTGTCTAAAACACAGGTGCAAACTGGGTGTGCTGGAGCTCATGTCTCTGCATCAGGAAGGAAGTGATCAGCAGGTCTGCATGATAAACATGCTGTTGTCAGCAAAGACTAAATGGCACAAAGGATTAAAAGAGTTTATCTCACTGACTCCCAAGACACTGATACACTTACTGGCAAGAACAAAAGTCCAATTTTCATAGTGGAGAAAGAATGATTTTAGAACTTTCTGAGAGCTACACAGAAATGCCTACAAGTAAATTCTCACTGGGAACAGAAATCCCAGAGTTTCACATAGCAACCCTGTCAGTCTCTGACTTTAGCTTCTTTTCATGCTTTCACATACTGTAGCCACCAGCTGTGGACCTACCCTTGGCAGTGATGGTTGATTACTTGCTTGTTACAGGGAAAGAAGTGATGCTGGTCAGGACATGTGGAACCCAGAGTGCATCCTTAAACATTCCAAACTGGTGTAGACTATATGAGCAGACTGCATCAATAACCACCTCCAAAAGCACATAAAAAGAGGACGTTTTTTGAAGAGTTCTGGGGCCATCTGAAGATGAACCTCTTGCTTTGGACTGACAGTGTTTCATACTGTAATCCCCAAGTGCCAAGTAAAACAGGACTTGCATCAGCCTCAGGTAACTGTGTATTGAAACTACAGGCAGAGGTGAATGCAAGGTGTGCCAAGACTATCAAGGCTGTTGGTTGAACCACTGAGACTGGGAAAAGCAGTATTTCCTCACCGTTCTGCCAGGCATGGCTTGTGACAGAAGCAAAGAGAACATCACGAGGTATTTCTAACTATGGGGTCTGTGCTGTGGAACATGCTGACTGTACTGCGAGCTTTTCAGATGTGTGCTCTCACTTTGCACCATAATTGAAACGTGCTGGTTTGTGAGTGAAAATTGATCAAAAGCAGCAAAGGTGCACTGGCTCTCTGAGCTTGTCTCTGACTCTCAAACTGTTATCATGTTGCTATGTCAGAAGCTGACTTTGCATCTCCTTTGAAGCAACTTCTGACAAGGAAAGAAAAAATCCACCCAACCAACTTTTGGCTGAAGGTTGGCTGAATCAACCAGATGCTGAAATAAACAAAGTTTGTCTATGGAAAGTATGAGCAGTTTGGTAATATTGATGGAAATTAGAAGCTCACAGCTATGTTTTAAAACATTTCATTTCTGTCAATATAAACTCAGCTGAAATTAATGTAGAAGTGCAGGGCACTTTGATTCACTGATGAGGAGGAAAACTAGCAACGAACTTTCCCCCAGCACAGTCATTTTGTAGGTGAAGAAATAAGTGCTGCCCTGCAGAAAATCTGTACCAGGTGGTGTGTGACATTTCTGGATTTATCTGTAGCCCAGAATGCAGCTGCCTTTCTTTTAAGTACCTGATGGTACCTGCTCTTTCATTAAAAAGGTAGCTAGGCTGAGAATAAACACTGTAGCAACTGGAGACCCAGCCACATAAATCTTTCTTTCTTTTGACTTGACTTCTGTTGTACCAAGTAGCTTTTCCTGTAGTGTCATGAAGGAAAAAAGTCTTCAGCTTTGTCATACTAAGTAGCTCACTAGTTTTATTGTGCAGAACGTTGGAAGTGCATACGCAATAGCTGTGACAGCCTGAAGAGCATTACATGATGAAACTTTCATAACAATGTAATTATTGACTCAAGTCAGACACATTTTCCGATAACTGTTTTGTGTGTTTGATACCATAATTATTTATGTTAGATGACTCAAAATGTGCCACCATAGGAATGCTTTTTGACATAATTCTTTTCAAACTTGTGTAACAGAACTGCAGTACTTGGTGTTATCGTGGTATTTTTTTGTTGGTTTGGGTGCCATGAAAGACTCAAGTGGGATTACTCATCAGCACTGTCTCTTCCCTTTCTTCTTCACTGTGCTCAGTTGCATCTGCCCACTTGTCATCTTTTCAGAAAGCCTGTTACATGCTTTCATATGTGTTTCTTCCTCAGCAGTACCCTAACCACCAAGTGACATTCTCAAATTTGTCTGGATAGTTGTTATGCTTCCAAAATTTTGGTTCCTCTTAAAGAGGGCCTGTCAGGTTCTTTACCATCAACTGAGATGGCCTTTGGATAGATTACCTCTTGCTACCCTACACAGACAGCTGTGTGCTTCCTCAGACAAACACAACACAAACACCCAGAGCTGATTATATTCTTCCTACTAGTGGAGCTACTGTAAACCAATTATGTCAAGTAACCTACTATTTGAAAAGCAGACTCTGAGAAAGAGTGCATAACATTCAACAGGGTGTTTTTAAAAAAGATTAGAGAAGGTTGTGAAATCTTTTTTTCCAGTTGGCTGTAATGAATCACTCTGTGGTTGGTGTTATCTCTCCCTGTTTTTCCACTGTTTAAACTTCCCGTTCGTCATAAAATCACTCACTGCTGCTGTGGCCACCCAAAAGATATCTGTTTAGTTTAAGCCACCTATCTTACAGGGATGGGTACTTTCATCAGCCAGCCCAACCCTTTCAAAAAATTGGTGTTTAAAATAAACAGGACAACTAATATCTGAACTCGCCAGTCTATCATCGTCATCACTATTCAGAAAGTCCAGATATTTGCCTTATTCTGTCCATGCTACTGGAACTCAGTATGAAATGTATACATGTACCTCTGGAATTATAGGGAAATATTTTGTCCACCCAATCTCCATACATACGTGGCTTTAACAACCAAACTGAGGGGTCTGACACTTCCAGATCAAACACTCAAGCTTTCTGCCCTTCATATTACACAGATTATTGTAAATTACCTAACTGATCTAATTTCCAGTACTTTACAATTTAGTATTCATGGTCTCATTATACCTTTTTATATTCTTTTGGAAATGTTTACAGTAAGTGAGCCACACTGGACAGTGTAATCTTGATAAATTAGTGGGGAATGATCCAGGTTACCTGAGCTTTTTGAAGGGAGCTATGTAGAATTCATTAGTTGTATTATTCACATAACAGTGAAGCTGGTGGAGAGATGCAATTTAGTCTCAGGTTCTTCCATATTAATCATTAATCACAAAACACATTGAGTTACATATCGGGTAGAGGCAAGGTATGCCTAAAATGAATCTGCTACCGACATCACTATATTTAAAAATAAAACCAAACAGCAAAACCAAGGAGATGAGAATCTGAGGTGAGTTGTAATTGACCTACTTCATTGAAATGCTTCAAGAATTTTTTCCTTGCCCCACCTTGCCTTCAAAATAATAAGTTAACCAGCTAGAAAAGTACACAGTGAATTCTCACATCTGCCTCAGTCTTGCTTTCCTTTCTCACAGAAAGGTAGTCCTCCATTCATAATTTTACATTAATAAGTGGTATGTTTAAAGTAGTAATCTTCACTTTACATAATCCTCTCCTTTATATGCATATGCTTTCAATTGGGAGCAAATGCTAAGTTGATCATGCATAAGATACATACGTAAATGTCAGCTAGCTCGGCTGTCTTCTTCCTCCACTTCTCAGTATTGCTGCAACAGATGAAGTGCATCAGCGCTGACACTTATCCCATTAAAGCTCTGAAAATGCACATCAGTGCAACTGTAATATTATCATTCTTTACATTTCCCCCTTCTGGCTGAACAGACAGTATGACTGATGACAGAAAGCCTTGTTAAGCAGAAAGTAGTTACTAGTAAAAGAAGCAGTTGAATGAATCATGAATAAAGATTTAAAGGCAAACCAGAACCTACAGTTAAACACAGTTATAGATCCATATTCTAGAAAAAGCAAACCCTCCTTTTGGTGACAACTTACTCTTTGACTGAAAACTTCAGAAGACAAAAGGATGCATACATGAATCGAAACTATCCAGTCTGAAATCTGTGAGACAGCTTGGTTTCTAGAACCTGAAAGATATGAAAGAATGATAAAGATATAATCTGAACTCAAAAGAGAAAGAGCATCAAGAAGTGAGAAGAGTAAAATTTAACATACATACAGGCCGAAGAGGGGGGAGGGAAAGGCAGAAAAGAAGAAAGCGTTTCCATTTCCTCCACAAAACCAGAGACAGCCACTTGGTAGTATCTTTTTAAACTTTTGGAAAGAAGTTTCTTCTGTGACAGAAAAAGGAAGGATGAGAAATGTATGGGCTTAGATGATAGATATGCTTTGTTATTTTATTTTGGTTTCATAGCTATTCATGAAATCATTGTACCTGAAAGATACATGTACAGATTTCCTTAGCACACAGAAAAAAAATAATTTCCTCAAGTCTTACTATTAAAGGTAATCTCAAGCTTGTCACAGAAGATAGTTGCATTCAGAAATATGTATGAAACTGCTGTTGCACCATCACATCCGACTCGTGCGTTTTTGAGGGATGCTCTTTGTCAGTTGTTAGAGCTGCTGCCTGTCAGCTAAACCTTTCCCAAGTCTCTCCCAATGCAGTCAATGCCACTTGCTGGTTTTCTGCTGCCATTACAGCTTTCCGTGCTCACTCAGCTGCGGGGAATAAGCTCAAAACATCTCATTCAGTTCAGCAAATTTGGAAGTCAAGATTATGGTAAAACTGAAACTCCCCAAACCCCCAATAATTCAATATAAACTCTACCAATTTGTTGACAGACAGCCTGGCAGTAAATACCAACACCACAGTCTGGGACAGCTTGCAGCTGGGCTAGTTTTGCATTAAACAACTCTATCCCCTTGTACAGGTGTTGTCTTAATTGTGCTAGTACAGAATTCCTACTCTTGTAGGAGAACATGAGTATCACAGAAATCCAAGAGAAAATACCAATAAGGAGATTATTCCAAAGTGAATGTTAAATACCAAATAATAAAGTTTTTACAAAAATGCCTGAGGTGTATCTGAAGATTCTCAAACTAAAAAAATTCAACAGTTTATTCCTTCCTTTTTACAGATCATTCTTATTTTGAGGACAAAACATCTCTAAAGAATCTGCCTGCAGGAAGGGAGAAGCACTGATAATGGCACTGTTGCTTGCAAGTTTATGTGATATCACTTCAGAACAGTAGGAGAAAATAAGTATGAAGTTTTAGGACCAACCTGTTGCCCTTCTGTGAGCTGTCACCCTTTCCTCCCTCCAGTCCTCCACCACTCATGTTTCTCCTCAGGATCTGGTTCTGCTGAGGTACTAACACAATTCTGAGTCAACCCAGGATACATTCTATCAAACTTTTAAAACTTCCAAAATTATTCATAACCTCAAGACTCTGGCATTAATCACATCACTTAACTCCCTTATCTTATTGTTTTGAACTCTTACAATTAAAAAAAAAATAATAAAAAAAAAGAGTACAAACACTAGGCAGGATGAACTGGGCCAGCAAGAGCCAAAATATTTCATTTTATCCTTTTTTTTTTAAATGTTATTATATTTTTGTTTAGAAATTTTCAACATTCTAGATGGCATTTTTAGAAGAAATCTCCTCCCCTTCCACCCCATGGAAGAAAAACTCACAAAGCCAGAGTGCTCAGTGCTGGGAAAGGACTCTTCAGACTGTAAGTCACCCTTTTGGAGGGATAGCAGTGCAAAGTTCACAGGTACTGTTTCTGTCAGTAAAGGAATTTGCTTCCATGCTGTATTCCATTATAGATGGGAACTAATTCCCAGAGTTGTGCTAGTTAGTTTAAAGTATTATACATTCCACTTCTCTACCCATTTCAAAGATCACACTTGTGAAACCTGCAGAAGAAATTACTTCACTGAAGCAATAATTGGTATTTCAAAGGAAGAGGTGGAGGGAATGAAAGCCAGAAATCAGCAACACGAAGAAAGAACCTGACATAACTGAAAAATGTAGGCTATTCAAGGCTGGGTTTTTGAACTAAGTTCAAACATTGAAAAATAATATGCCCTCCATCTTGTAGGTTTACATTCTGACTGTGTAGACATTTCTGTGTACAAAATTCATATACAGAATTCTCTTTAGTAACATTTGGAACACTACATCTATATTATGTTACGGCTTTCACTAGATATCTTCACTTTAACAAAGGATATACCAGTGAAATAAATTAATCTGCCTTTTTAAATTGTATGATACAGGATTAAAATCATTACCACATCATACAAAACTGCAGTGCTGAATGTTTCCAGGTACTCTTAAATAAAACTGTAGTAGAACCTGTTGGCAAATTTAATCAAAAGTAGGTCAAAGATGCTGCTGATATAGCTGTCTATGCCACAAATGTTACATTTGCTATGTATGAAGAGTCAGGTAAACAGACAAGGTATGAGAAAGCAGCGACTAATCACTGCAATTCATGGGAGCAACAGAACATTTCTTCGGCTGCACAACCACGAAGTGATAAGATCTGAGGCACAGTTTGGGCAACAGTGTAGTGAACACTTCATGGGCCTCTGTCACCCTTCTGGCAAAGTGACAATAGAGAATCTGGGGCCTCCAACACCTGAACAGATGTTCCAGCCCCACTGGCTTCACAAGTCCTA
>JAOXXN010033677.1:0-18587 GCA_026770055.1 Myrmophylax atrothorax
CGTGCACCGTCGTGCCGATAAACCTGAATCCGGTCCTGTGCTGAGGGGCAGCAGCGCCTGGGCGGGCGGCCAGGGGCGGCATTCCAGGCATAGCTCCGCCAGGTAGGCTGGCAGGAGAAGCCCTTCCCGGCGGGATCTGGGGAGCAAGGCGTGGGAGGAGCAGCCTGCCCGCAGGAAAAGGCCTGTAGTGGGGAGCAGGGCATTCCTGGTGTGGTGGCACAGCACCAGAGGTGGCACTGGCCACCCAGAGGTGCAGGCAAGGTGGGGTCCCTCCCTGGCATCTCTGTGTGCTTTCTCCTGCAATGCTGAGCAGCTTCTTGCTGGCTTGTCCTGGTGGGCAAGGGCATGTGTTGATTTTGAGATGCTTTTTTTGGGATTGCTGGGGAAAATCCAACCCCGGGAGTGGTGCAGCAGAGCAGAAAGGTCCGTGCTTTGAATTTGGGATTGATCCTGTCCATGTTTGAAGCAGGATTGGAGCTGGAGAGGGCTGGGTGTGAATCCTGAGGATGCTGCAGTCTGGTTGTGGACCAGGACAGGTGTCTGGGGATTCCACTCTTCCCTGTGTGTCTTCCCAGAGGGAATGGCTCCTTCACTGTTTTATGTTTGGGCTCCTCGTCAGTGTTCTCAGTGGTGTTTCTATCATGGTGCCCTGGAGTGTTCTGCCCCTGCTGGAGGTGCAGGATTGCACTGTGGCTCCATCTCTTCTGCAGTGATATTTTGCCAGAAGATTCCTTTGGGCTGATCATCTTTCCTGCACTTCTAATTCCATTGGTGCCTCAAATTCCCTAATAGAGTCAGAATGAAGTTTTCATCCACAGTTATTACCCAAGTGCATCTTTTTTATGGCTGTGGGAGCCATTCCCATGGCTTGGAGTTGGCAAGACTTTGGCCTGGGATGAGCTGTAGCTCCGTTTGGGATAGTTGTGCTCCTGGGGAATCAGCCTTTGAGAAATCAAGGGTTTGTTTCATTTGTCCATCCCCTGCTTGAAGCCAATTTCTCTTTCAGCTTTCCTTGTTACACCAGGCTGTCTGTTTATGTAGTGATAAAATCCCTGAGCAAATTGTTTTAACTGATGCTGTTTATCTAAGAGATAAACCGGGATCAGTGGAAGCTCCTGGCAGTTGGATGGGCAAACTCTGTCATGAGGAGCCAGTTGAGCTCCGTGTAGGTGAGTGCTCCGACTCAGCACAGAGACCAAGACTTGTGGAAATTCCCTATTTCTTGCTGCCTTTGCCCTGTGGTTGGAATACCAGAAGGTGATGGAGCTGCCGTGGTCCAGCAGCTCCCCATTCCAGCTGCTAAGTAGCCGGGTCACTTGTGGCTGGGTTTGGTGGATGTGCTGAGGAGTGAGTGAGCTCTTGTGTGCAGGGAGCAATTCCCACCCTCAGCACGTCCCAGCCCCCACGGCTGCTGCATTCCTGGGCAGTGAGGTTGCTGCAAACAATGGCACCAGGATGTTAGGCCCTATACTGGGATGGTGACATGGTGACGTAACCCTGGGCAGGGAGAGACCCCCTTCCCCAAGGGTTGTCCTTTGTCTCTGGGGCTGATTCACTCACCTCTGGTTAAGTCTCAATCTCAAAGTGCCAAATTCCTGGATCTCCACGTGCTTGGGAAGGGAGATGAAAAACTCTGGTCACTTAGTATGACTTTGTTCTGCCCAAGGAGTGGGAGCTGGGCCACCCATTGCTTTGTGTCACTGCCCATGTTTGGTGGCTCTGGGCACAAAGGTGTGGGCCAGAGAGAGAAAGATCCTCACAGAGGTTGTCCACTGCTGGGGCTTCCAGCCTTGGCTTTTGAGAGGAAGGCACCTCTCTCCTAAACCACATGTCCTCAGCCTCTGTGCACTGCTGTTGGCCAGGACAAGGCAGCCCCCAGCCCTTCCCAAGGGTAAAGGGATGAGCGATGCAAATCCGTTTTAGGAGGTGAATTTTCTCCTGTTAAAGATTGGAGGAACTGGGAATCAGGCTCAAAGGAGGGCCACTCTTACACAGAGACAAGTAAAAGTATGGAATTTGTTTTCAATGGATGGTGTAAGAGCCAGAAATTTTAAGGGGCTGAAAAAGGATTAGGCAAAAGTCTTAAATTCTTCCCTGTGAGGGTGGTGAGGCCCCTGGCACAGGTTATCCAGAGAAGCTGTGACTGCTCATCCCTGGAAGTGTCCAAGGCCAGGTTGGATGGTGCTTGGAGCAAGCTGGGCTGGTGGAAGGTGTCCCTGCCCATGGCAGGGGGTGAAACGAGATGATCTTTAAAGTCCCTTCCAGCTCAAACCATTTTATGATTCTATGATTCTAAAATCATGATGAGTAGATCAATGATTTGGCAATTGTGGAAGTTAAGCCAGTTCTGGTTGCCAAAGTCACCAGAGAGATGATTTTCAGATTATGGGATGGTACAAAGTACAGACAAGCTTGCTCAGCCCTTGCTTGGCTCTGTCACTCTTGTGTTAAACATCTGTTCCCAGCACCTCCAGCAGGATGTGTACCAGAGGGGCTGTGGTTGCTGCTCCTGCTACGGTTCTGTCTCCTCCAGCACCATCACTGCAAATCTTGGAAGGTGGTGACAGTGGTGGCTGTCCCCTGCTGCCTGCTTGCTGTCCCCAGGCACAGGGAGGGGGTTCCAAAGCCCAGTTTGGAGCGGGGAGGCTGCACCCTGCCTGTGTGTGCATGTTTGGGTGCTCTGGGTGCAGGGCGGGCGCGTGGCTCCCTGGGCAGGTCTGTGTGCTGCAAGAACTTGCCTGAGCAGCCTCCTCTTTCTCCAGTCCCCTCCTGGCCTGTTTTCCTGTCAGCTGGGCCTGTTCTTCCTGCAGGCTGCAGGTTTTGGGGTGGGTGATGCATTGCCCACATGGCCATGGGCGGTGTTTTATTCTCAGTGTACTGTTCCCTGCTGTGCTCCACGCTGTGGGTCAGGGGGAAAGGAAGGATGCAGCAGCATCCCAGTGAGTCCTGTTTGAGTGTGTGTCCTGGCTTGTGGTCACAGTGCCCAGGGGAAGGTGGCAGTGCTGGCACCACAGCCCTGCCCTGGACAAGGCGATGTTGTTTCCCCATAGGGTGGTCGGGCACCCCAGGGAAGGGGGCACTGCCCCAAGGCTGCCAGAGCTCAAGGAGTTTGGACAACGCTCTGAGGGACAGGGTGGGATTGCTGGGGTGTCTGTGCAGGGGCAGCAGTTGGAATCAATGATCCTTATGGGCCCCTTTCTATCATTCTGTGAATCTCTGCTTTCTTCCTCTGTGGGGCACAGAAAGAACAAATCTCAATCAAACTGACTCCCTGGAAGGGTCAGAGTGCTTTGTACTCCAGCTGGAAGGATTTGGCTTGAGGACCCTTGAAAGTGTAGGGAATTTACAGCTCCTTCTCCAGCGTTTCCCCCCTTCCCTGCCCAAGTCCTGTCTCCCTCTGCCTGTGCTGTGTTTGCGTAACCTGTTCTGGCATGTGCCCTGGTCAGGTGGATTACGCTCAGCAGAGCTCTGCCAGCCTGGAATGCCAGCTATGCATCCCCTGAGCACCCCTGGATGCAAAGGCAGACACCCCTTCCAAGGGTGCCAGGAGCTTCCAGGAGCACTGGTGCCTCTTCGAGGGAATTTGGGCAGTGTCAGAGCTTGCCAGAGGATGGGAGGGGAGTGCTGGGGAGACAGGGATTGGGGAGTGTGCCCAGCTGAGGAGCAGAGCTGGTGTGAAGTTGCTGGTTGGAGTTGTGAGGGTGTTGGAAAGCAGCTGGAACCCCCACCTTGCTGGGGTGCTCTGAGGCTGCTGGGATCTATTCCTTCCCATCCATGGTGGGGCTGTGGGTGGGAATCTAGGGTTTCAGAGTGCTTGTGGAGCTCCAGCATGGAAAGACAGCACTGCCCTGGGGTGTCTGGGAACCTCAGGGAAAGAGAAAGTCCCTTCTAGGGAAGAGTTGGGCTCTGCCTTGAGAGGCAGAAGTTTAGCAGCTCTTGCCTGAAGAGTGCAAGTGTGATGCCCTGTGTGCACATGCTTCCCCCAGAGCTCCCCTTCCCTCCCTCATGGCTTGTTATTCACATAAAAAGGGTTTTAATCTCTTTATGGGGAGAACTGCTGGTTCTTTTCCACTGACACCCAGGCGGGACTGCGCCAGGCACAGCACTGCACTGTTCTCCACAGGAAACAGAGGGTGAAACTCCTAATCCTGCAGGAAAAAAAGGCAGTTTCCCATTTGAGGCAGTTCTGGACTAGGCTGTGAATCCATGTGCTTTCACTCCTGCCCATGACCAGCAGGTTCCTGGCTCTGGCGTGGTACCAGGGCTGTTGTGGGCAGGAGGGAGCTAATTCCTGTGATGTTCTCATGGGCAGTGCAGTTATTCTTAGAGGGCTGGGCAAATCCTACAATATTATCAGGGTTCCTGCAGTCCTGTTGCCAGAGTTTGTCAGTAACCCCCAGGGACTGGGGCATATATTTAGCTCTCAGAACAAGCCCTGCTTCACTTGGTGGAATGATATGGCTGCAGATAGTTCCTTGGATGCTGCTGCCCTTCGAGGTACTTCTCATGGAAAAGTGGAATTCTGCTTGGTTAGTTCTGCTCATGGCCCTGGTGTGTTGGCTGGGATTGTGTTCCACTGCTTGGACCAAATCTTTAGGGTTAGGTGGTTCATTTGCTCACCTTTGCCTCCAGACTGTGGTGTCATTTGAGGCAGAGGAATTTCAAGGTCCAAACTGTCTCAAGCTGAACTCAGTTGTTCCCAAACTTCTCTAGGGGCCCTGTTTGCACTAAAGCTGAGCTTAGAGGGGTATCACAGGTGCTCAGCGTGGCTGTGACTGGGGAGCTGGGCTCAGAGGGCTGCCAGGGGCTGCAGGGCTCTCATTGCCTGTGGTAGCACAGGCTTTTCCTTCTCTTCATGACACTCGTGGGAACTGTTCCCTGACACTGAGCAGGCACTGCAAGGCTGAACCCCCTGGGATGTGGTGCATGGCCAGAGGCAATCCCAGGGGATTTGGAGCTCCATGGAGCAGAACTGTGTGACATTGGTGTCTGGGCTGTGCTCAGCCTTCTCTGACAGGTGAATTGGAGCAGTGAACAGCGGCCTTGTGGGCAGAGGGCTCTGCAGGCTGCCCAGGCATGCCCTGATGCTCAGGGTGAGGTGCTGCACCAGCTGGGCCCTCCCTTGTGTCTCAGATGAGCAGAGCCCTGTGCTCACCATGGCAGGGCTGGCAGTGGTGTGCACAAAGCTGCTCCATCCAGCCTTGCCACATGTCAGCTTTGTAAAAACCCCTTTTTCCTGCCAGTTTTACATGTTTCTGTTATTGCATAGCTGTGATGGCAGAGGGCTCTGCTTGCAGCTTAGATAGCAGAGGTGGCACTGCCAGACTGCAAATGAGACTTGTCACTTTATTCCTTGTCATATTATTCCTTCCTTCCCTCACTGCTGCCTTAAGCTGGGCTTTGCAGCAGCACAGCCCCATGTGCTGGGCTCATCTGTGTCACTGCTGAGCACTGGGGCTCTCTGGGGGGATGAGGATGGTGAGAGGAAGTGGGGAGGGGGCAGCCCTGGAGCTGCAGGAGCTGGAAAGAAAAGCAGCTTTGTGAGGCTGCCCTGCCCTGTCTGCCCCAGCAGCAGGACAAGAGGGCACAGTCTTAAGCTGTGCCAGGGGAGGTTTAGGTTGGAGACTGGAAAGAAGTTCTTTACAGAAAGAGTGGTTGGCCATTGGAATGGGCCGCCCAGGGAGGTGGTGGAGTCACTGTCCCTGGAAGTATTTAAGAAGAGACTGGATGTGGCACTCGGTGCCATGGTCTGGTTGACAAGGTGGTGTTGGGCCCAAAGGTTGGACTCGATGGTCTCAGGGGTCTTTTCCAACCTATGATTCTATTCTGTGATTCTACAAAGTTCACTTGCACTGGGGAAGTGGCTACAGGAATATGATGGAAATTTGCTTTCCGGGGGTGGCCTGTCTGAGTCCATGGTAGCAACTTGCTCTGAGCACCTTATGCCCACCCTGGGGCAGAGAGCAGCCTGCTGCTCCCTTTTCTGCTTAGAACCTGCTTGTGCACTTGAAACCATTTGGTTGCCTCTTCCCTCTGATGCCATTCCTCTGGCTTGAGCAGCCACAGCTCTCACTCTGTGCTACCCCGTCACTGATTCTGCTTTCCAGGACCGAAATCCACCTTGGCAATGGGTTGCTGCTGTTTTCCAGATTGCATTTTCCACCTGCTTACTCGTTCCAGATGCCTGTTGTGCTGATGCTGTGAGTGATGAGCTGGATAACATCCAGCTGCAGGTACCTGGGAAAGGCCTCTGCTCCCTGGGAGGCTGAGATAAGGCTGTGGGGAAGCTGCCTTGCCCAGAGCTGCTCATCAGGGAGCAGCTTTGTTGGGATGGCTTTTCCTGGATCCCTGTCTTTGGGGCAGCCTGTACCCCTCAGTGCTCTGCTGCTGTGCTGTCTGTGAAAGCAGCGTGTGCTGGGAGTGGAAAACAGCTGCTGTTGGGTTATTCCATGGACCTCATGCAGCCTGCCCTCCGTGGAAATGAAATTCTTTCCCACTTTATCTACCGGATATATCCCGTTGCGAAGTTTGTTTGGTGTTTTTATCTCCTGTGGTCCATCTTTGTTTTGGAGCTGCTCAGTGGAACATCAAAGGCTGGATTTTCCCACCCACTTACCCGGGGAAGTCCAGAGCTGGCTGAGCCTGGAGGGCAGGGCTGCTTTTTGGAGGAGCCTCATCGAACCAGTGCCCATTTCTCTTCTGCTTGCACTGAGGGATCTTGAGCAATAACCCAGGCCAGGCTTAAAGGTACTCACAGAGTCCTGGGCCAGCCTTCAAACTGGGAATGGGAGGGAGAAGCTGCTGCTTCCAGGAGTGGCTCGAGTAAACAGGAAAAAAATATGTCTAAATGTAGACTCTGTATCATCAGATGGATGTGATGGTTCCACTGCTTTAGAAAAGCCAAGCTCTTGGGCTTTCCTGGTAAATTCTTGGATCAAATGCATGTCCTGGTGTTGGACAGCATACAAACTCTGGAGAGGGAGAAGGGTGAGAGCTGCAGGTGCCTGGGCACCCTTCAGGTTCTGAGGCCACTTTTACTGTACCCCCGAGGAATGATGGGAGCAGGTTCCTTGGGCTGGGGGCCACTGGGACTGGCACTGCTGGGCCTGGCAAGGGCCACTTGCCAGCACTGGGAGACAGTGGAGCTGGCACTGTCAGTCATGCAGTGCTGGGCTGAAAAGCCTGTATGTGCCAGAATTCTGCTTCCATGGCTTCT
This sequence comes from Myrmophylax atrothorax, assembly GCA_026770055.1. NCBI lineage: Eukaryota > Metazoa > Chordata > Aves > Passeriformes > Thamnophilidae > Myrmophylax > Myrmophylax atrothorax. The sequence continues at coordinate 7,217 of JAOXXN010033677.1, forward strand.
GAGGTGCTGCCTGGATTACAAGGGATGGGTGGCAAGACCTGAGAGGGTATTGCAGCCCCAGGTTGGTCCATATCAACCATCCTCATCCCAGCTGTAGGCAGGCTCTGGGGTAGTGAGTGTGGCTGGCAGTGCAGGTGGGCTGAGGGCTTGGATCCCTGCCTCCCCTCTCCACACCTCACCTGCAGGGAGACATTCCTCTTGCATCTGCTCACCCAGCCCTGTGCTGGCTCGGGCTCAGCTGCCACCTTTGTGCTCTGTTTCCTGGGCAGAGAGGAGATGTGCTCCCCATGGCAGCCCACAGGGAGCTGGGCAGTGAACCAGGAGGTTTTGCAGCTGGATGGTGTTGCCACTGCTGCTGTTACGAGCCTGGGACTCCAGTTCAAACAAGAACACCCTGCTGCTCTCAGCTTCCTCTGGAAGCCTGGAAGGATGCTCTGTAGGAGCTGGCTCTGATGTGGTGTAGGGTAAACATGCACTTCCCAACCATACTGAGTGGTTTTTGTTTGCAGATGAGCTTGATTTTTCTCTCCCTGAGTATTCCGAGTTCTCATCCCCTGGGAAAGGAGCTGTCTTGCTTCCTCATCCTTCCCTGCAGGGTCCTGCCCCGAGTTCTGTTCTCACCAGGGCTCTGACAGCTCCCTGTTTTGCAGGGTGTTCCTCTCCTTGCCAGGGCAGCTCTCAGCCCAGCTCAAGTTCCAGGATTTATTTGCTAACAAACCACAGGAGGGATTTCTGAGCTGGCAGCTCAGTGGGATGAAGGGTACAGGGACACATCCTGAACTAGTCTGTTGTTTGCAAGCTGTAATTCCTTTTCCTGGGGAGTCTGTCTTGAAGAGGCAGCACTGCAGAGAGACCCAAGTAGCTGCTCTGCCTTCCCAGGGTAACACCTGGTTTGCTCAGTGAAGGGGAGAGAGGCAACAGCTTTCCTGGTGTGTGGTTGTGCTGTTGGAGTGCTGGGTGTGTGGATCTCACATGGTCTTTGGAGTAAAACACTGGGAGCCTTCAGGGTTTCATAGCAGCTTGGACAAATTGGTTTGGACACAACATGATCCTTCCATTTGCACGTGAAAGTGAAGCTGATGGTGGATAGAAACTGCTTGGAGATTTGTTAGTGGATGGAACTTTGGTTGCCTGGGAGCATCTTTGCTTTGGATTTCAGCTAGGGGAGCATATCTGCCAAATTCCTCCTAAGCTCTGCCTTCATCCCAAGCTTCCTACTGACACCAGCTGATCCACTTCATGCTCTTCTGGCTCATGAGAACCCTTGCCTGCTGTGCTCAGTGCTGCTGGCTGGGACCCAGTTCCCAGGCACTAAAGCAGGGGGAATCTAAAGAAATCCAGGCTGGAATTGTTTTTCTAGACTGGTAATTTCTCCCAGACAGCTCTCTGTCATTCCTGGCCAGTTGGACTTGCACTTTCTTTACCCAAGGGAGTCTTTTCTAGGCTCTGTGAAGGTCTCATGGAATTGCCTGGCTCCCTGGAGGCTGCCAGTGATGCTGCAGCAACAGCCCATCCTGCAGCTCTGCTTGTGGCATCAGGATTTCAGTGCCATGGAGCCAACCCAGCCTAAAGAAGAGGGAAGAGAACAAAGGGGAAGAGATGCTTGAAGAGGGTGGCTGGACCACTCCTGCTGGTGAGGAAGGCTGTGTTTATCCTTCTTCCCACTCTTTGGGAGCATCCCATTGGGCAGGGTGCTGGGAGCACTGGGCTCATCTCCCTGTCTGCCAGTGGTCATGTTCCACCAGCTCTGCAGAAAGAGCCGTCTTCTTAAGTGCTTTTTTTGTTCCCCAGAGGGAGCATGTTGGATGTTCCAACCCCTCCCAGCCCAGCCGAAGCGTGGGAACCCTTTGGTGAGGTGCTGCCCCGGAAATCAGTCCTGGGGCAGGCTGGTGTCCTTCTCAGGATGAGGGGAGGGTGAAGGGAGCAGGAAGGGAAGCAGCAGTGTGGGCTGGAGCTGCTGTCCTGTGAACCCAACCCGCCCCTGGGGACCCTCTGGCCGTTGCCTCTGTCACGATAACAGAAAGTACTGCCCTGGTGCTCCTGTTCCCCTCACAGAGCCTGGCCTTTTGCACATGCCCTGGGCCTTTCCAGCAGGGATTTTTCCTCTCCCACTGCAGAGGTCTCTGCACTCTGCCTCTGTGCACTCAGAGCTGCAAGGGCTGGGCTGTGGAGGACGGACACCTCCTGTCTGTCTGTCCAGAGGGCTCCCAAGGGTGTGGGTCTGGTCACCTCTGGCATGGTGAGACAGTGGCTTCTGTTGCAGGAAAGGATGGGGATGGCACCATGGAGTGTGGAGGGACCCTGCCTGCCTCTCGTTGCCCCAGGTGCAGGAGTCCTGTTTGAGTGTGTGTCCTGGGTTGTGGGCACAGTGCCCAGGGGAAGGTGGCAATGCTGGCACCACAGCTCTGCTCTGCTCCTGCCCCTGGGAGAACTGAGGCAAGGTGAGGAGATGTTCCCCCAGAGGGTGGTGGGCACTGACCAGGCTCCCCAGGGCAGTGGGCACTGCCCCAAGGCTGCCAGAGCTCCAGAGTGTTTGGACAACACTCTGAGGGACAGGGTGGGATTGTTGGGATGTCTGTGCAGGGCCAGGAGTCTGGGAGAGGAGAGGTCTGGGAGCTTCCTGTTGGGAGTGTGCACTGAGGGGTGAGGAAGGATGTTGTGGAAGGGCATCAGGGATAGGACCCACACTGTTTCTGCTGAAAAGGGGCCTGGGACACAGCCTGGCGTGCTCAGGGAATGGCAGCTTGTTGGAGGATGTTTTTCCTCCTGACCGCCCTATGTCTCCTGCACCCCACTGCATAGACTCTAGGGGGGCTCTGCTCCCTGCTGTGCCAGACAGGTGGTCTCTGTGTGGCACATGGTCATGGTGTTCGTGGTTCTCACATAGACGTGCCCAGAGCCCTTGGCAGAAGCAGGGTCCGTGTGCAGCTCGTGCCTCCTGCCCCTGTGTCACGGTGCCTGTGGCACTGGATGTGAGATAAGTTACATCTGAGCCTACAGATGTGTCCCCTGGTGCCTCCAGCCCCTGTGACCCAGAGTTGATGGGGCTGGGAATCTGCCCTGCCACGTCTCCTCAGCGCTGCCCTCGCTGCCACAGCCTGTCCTCTGCCAGCGCTGTGTGTGTGTGAGGACAGAGTTGAAAGGAGCTGGCACTTGTTTGAAGCCTGTTTCAGATTAAAGGCTTTCCCTTCACAGTAAATCTTGCATGTCTTACATCTTAATGTGTTACATTCTTTGCCCCGGAGCAGGGCTGGAAAGCGGCCACCGTAACGCTGACCTGCGACAGGAATCACGCGGCAGAGCCGGGGGTCACGCTGGGTGCTGCTCCCCACGGCTGCTGGGGGGAATCCATTGGCCTCACAGCGTGGGTGTCGTGGTCAGTGGGTCAGCCAAAGTCACAGCTAGAGCTGTGGAGGGCTCTGTGTGCCATGGATCACCCCTAGGGGATGGATAATGGATAGTTGGCTCGTTTCAGCTGCATCGTAACAAAGAATAATGGGTTCAAAGTGAAAGAGAGGAAATCTAGGTTAGATATACAGAAGAAATCCTTCCTTGTGAGGGTGGGCAGGCCCTGGCACAGGTTGCCCAGAGAAGCTGTGGCTGCTCCATCCCTGGAGTGTTTCAAGGCCAGGTTGGATGGGGCTTGGAGCATCCTGGTTTAGTGGAAGGTGTCCCTGTCCATGGCAGGGAGCGGAATGAGATGATCTTTAAGGTCCCATCCAGCCCAAACCATTCTGTGATTTTACAATTCATATGTGCATTTCAGGGGTTTGGTGGCTGTTCCAAACCAATCCCAGAGCCAGCTCTGCATCTGCAGCTCATGGCACTCCCATTAACAGCCGTGTGGCTCAGACAGATGGTCTGACCACGCTACGGGGGTGTCAAAATACAGCAATAATTGTTTACAGGCAGAAAACTGCCTATGTGGGAATCAACACCCAAAATTTACTGGAATTTGTTCAGAAGGAGCCCGGGGCCTTAATCAACAGAGGATGTGTGCAGTGGGCTCCCTCCCCTGGATAAGGGGCTGTCAGGGTGGCTTGAAAACAGGAGAACTATCACCTGGTGTCACTGGACAAGCAGGGTGGCCTGGCAAGGCTCGTGGGCACCATCTCCAGCTTCCAGGCACTTTTCTCCTGGGAAACAAGTGCTTGGAGGGCAAGATGCCTTATGGTCACAGCTTGCTCCTCTGATCTGACAGCACTGTGGATCTCATCCTGTGTACCTGGGGCTGGTCCTGGTGCAGGTGTAGGGCACTGAGGTGGCTGCTGGAGCGTGGGCTCTCCTGCCTTGGCAGAGCAGAGAGGGGCACATTCCTCTGCCCTGACTTCAAAGCTTGTTGCTGGATATACAGAGCCCAGCAGCCTTGGCAACCCCTGCTGGCCCCAGCGTTGGCAGCAGCTGTTTGCTGCTGTTCCCGGGCTCTGCTGGGCTCTCGCTGCCCTTTTGGCCTCACCACTTTGGGAGAGGTGCCTGCCCTGAGCTCAGAGCCAGGGCATGAGCTGTGGGTACATGACTGCACTATTCCTGCTCCCAGAGCCCTTCCAGGCAGTGGATGTTGGTGTTGCCTCTACCTGCCTCAGAGTCTGTGCTGTCCACCATGCTCATCTTAAAGGAATTTTACCTGTATTTCAGTCTCAGCACCTTTTGGAAGGGCATCTGAGTGTTCACCAAGGAGGGAAGCTGCAGGACAGACACCCTCAGCTTGGGACCTTGTGGTAAAATGGAGTGAGGTTGTCCCAGTCCCAAGGACATCCCACTGGTGGGATGGGATGTGGAGAATCCTTATACCACCCTATAGCCCAGAGGGGTTGTTGAGTGAGTGGGTGGGCTGGTCCCTGGGGCCAGGGCACAGCTCCAGAAGCTCCCTGGTGCAGCCTGGCATTCCCAGCTCCTCACCTGAACAGCTGGACCTGTAAGGAGAGAATGACTAGGCCACCTTGTGCCTTGGGCTTTCCTGGGAGAGGCAAGTGCTCTTCTGTCTCTTAATCTGGTGCCTTTGCCTCTTATTTGGTTGATTTTGTTGAGGCAGGACTTGGGATGCTGCAGGGATTCATTCTGCAAGGGTCAGACTTGCTCCCTGAGATGCTTCTCAGCAGCATGACAGGAACTTGGCTGTCCCTTGTGCCACTGATAAGGCTTATCTGCCTTCTGCTGGAGTCCCTGCAGATCTGCAGGCGTCAGGGTTTCTGCCTTGCTTTTATCCAGGCTGTTCTTCATGGGCTCTGATCCGCTCCTTTTCCCTGGCTCGGAGTCAGGGGGTGTGAGGGATGAGGCTGTGCAGGTCCACTGAGCAGTTGGCTGCTCTGGGGGGGCTGCAGCTTTCTGGGGGTGAACCTCTTGTGCAGGGGGTGAGAAATCAGACCAGGGGCTGCCAAGCTCCTCTCCATGACCAGCAGAACCAGCCTGGAATGCCCAGGGAGGAGCAGAGAGAATTTACTCTGGTCTGACCAACTGTTTTCCCTCTGTTTTTTCTGCATGTGCTGTCCTCTCCCACGTGGATTCTGGATTATTCATTACTAGGTAAGAACAGCATTTATCTCCTTTCTTGGACTGAAAGTGGGGCAGGGGAGGCTGGGACTCATTTGGTCTTGACACACAAGGATGCTTTGTGTGATGGGAGCTCAGGGCTTCAAGGCAGCGGAGTACGTGTGTGTGGGAGGCTGATTGCTTGGATCAGCCTGTCCCTGGGCAGTCTCCAGCTCAGCCAGCAGTGAGGGAGCTCTCCTGTGCAGGTGGCAGAGCACAGAGGCGACAAGAAGAGCTTGCCTATTTGCCCACTGCCACAACAGAAACCCTTTCTGCTCCTCTGTCCTTGTTAGAGGAGTGTGGCTAAAACTTCCCTTTGCAGAAGTGGGATGTGCCTGAGTATGAGCTGCTTTGTTGGGCAGTCAAGGGCTGGGAAGGGATCATTAAGATGAAAATAAGGATACTTGGAATGTTTTACACTGGGGGTGTCTCTGCTCCAGCATCCAGAGTTGGTAGTGATGCTTTCCATCCTAAGGAATTTCTTCACAGAAGGGGTTGTCAGGCGTTGGAAGGGGCTGCCTGTGGAGGTGGTGGAGTCTCCACCCCTGGAGGTGTCCAAGGAATGACTGGATGTGGCACTCAGTGCTCTGGTCTAGTTGTCAAGGTGGTGATCAGTGATAAGTTGGACTCAGTTATCTTGGAGGTCTTTTCCAACCTCAATGATTCTGTGATTGATTACATCATTTTGGAAGACAGAATATGGGATGATTTGGGGGTTGTCCTGTGCAGGACCATGGGCTGGACTAAATGATCCTTGTGGATCCTTTCCAGCTCAGGATATCCTATCCCATTCTATCCTATTCTTTTGGAATAGCTTTTTGGAGCATATATGTGTTCTGAAGGGCCTGCTTGTTCCTTTACCAAGAGGAGAAAAAAGTCACCTTATGCTTGAAAGGTTAAATGGTCAGTGCAAGTACAGCATTCCTGCTCCCTGATAACTCCCTTCTGGAAACAAAACCCACGTGGGTTTGCCTTGGGTAAAGATCAATAGGATTTATAGAGGCTGTTGCAAATCCTCAGGGTCAGTTGGTCAAGTGGGGTAAATTGGGAGAGCTTTGCCCAAGGTTATAACACTTAATTGGTAACAGTCTGTGCTGGGGTTTCATGGGAAACCTGACCCTCTCCAGGCAGCCTCTGGAGAGCAGCAGCTGGGAAGCAGCTGGAAAGCAGAGGGTGCTCTTAACAGCTCTCAGAAAAGCCCAAGAGGGTTTGGAAGCCTCAGTGTCACTTTAAGGGCACTCACACCAGCTCCAGCCATTAATTTTTTACTGGTCTCTGCTGTTTTCCTTACGTTATGTGATGGTTTCCTTGGGTTTTGTGATGGCCCAGCCAAGGGACACCGTTCCTGCCTTGCTCATTTTGGCTGTTAAAGGACAACTTAGAGTTTTGCAATTAAAAAAACCAATGTGTTTCTAAACCAATTGCCATTTGTCTCAGTTTTCCTGGGATAGGGTCACTCTCTTCATGAGAAGTTTAATTGGATGTGGCAGTTCAGTGTTAGGAAGGAGCCAGGCAGCTGCCAGGGAGCAGGAGAGAGCCAGTGGAATCATGGAATCTTTAAGGTTGGAAAAGAACTCATAGAACTTACTTAGCTTAGAAAAGACCTTTCACATCACAGAATCATTAGAAGTTGGAAAAGCCCTCCAAAATCACCAAGTCCAACTATTAAACCAGCACTGCCATGTCCAGCACTAAACCATGTCCCCAAGTGCCACATCCACATGTTCTTTAAAGACTTCCAGGGATGGTGATGCCACCACTTCCCTGGGCAGCTCTGGGAATGAAGCACTTGCTGGGTAATGCTGGAGCTTAAATGGGTTGAAGGAGGTAGAAATGCAGGATTGCTGCTGGAATCAGGAGGGAATGGGATTAGTAGGCTGCTGGTGGAGAGCAGCAAAGGATGTTATTTCAGGGTCTCCATTAAACAATTAAGAGGGAATTTTCTTCAGCCAGAGAGAGCAGAGTTAAATGCTGTGAAGGGAGGCAGCTGCCTGTGCTGTCTGCCCTACATGGGACTCTGGCAATGACAATCCTCCAAAGGGAAAGAGAATGAATTTTAATGAAATCTTGAAAGACTTTAAATTTTCATGGTAACGTCAATTATTCAGGACAGTCGAAAAGCAACTTTAAAGCCTCGTAAAGAGAAGAGGAAAAGAAGAGGCCAGTTTGATTTTTTTAATTGATTTGCACTTTGCTCCACTGCAGTGAAACGTGGACATTTTAAAGACACTGGTGTTGCTTATTGCATCTGACAGGAGTGCTGGGGAGGGAGGATATTGGGAAATGACTGATGTACTGCCTGGGGCATGGCAGAGGTACTGAGAGAGCCCAGTGGGGCAGGAGGCTGTGTGCTCAAGGACATGGGGCAGTATCCATGCTGGGCAGCTAAGGGGGCTGTGGGCTGACTGCTGCACTTGCTGCTCAGCCCAGAAAATTCCCTTTGGGAGATGAACCTGTTTAGTTTGAGCACCACTAGTTCTGTGCTATCAGCAGGAGGGATGGGTGGTCTCAGTGCTGGACTGATGGAGGCAGGGATGCAGTCCTGGGCTGAGACACCCATTCCCACCTTCTGCCCTAGGAAGGGCAGGCATGAGCCCAGCCATGGCTTGTACAGAGTGTGGTGCCTGCCCATGACTCTGTCCCTGCTTGCCCAAGGGGCAGCAGCCACGTGAAGTGTCTCCTGTGGTGAAATTGCCATTCCCAGCCACGGAGGCTGAGCCTGTGGGAGTGGCTGTGATGGTGAAGAGGACAAGTGTGTGGGTTCATCACCTCCCAGCCAGCTTTGCACAGGAGGTAAAAGTGTTTGAGCTGTGCTCAGGCTCTCGGGTATGTCTGATCTGATGCTGCCAGGGTTTGGGTACCACTAGGACATCTGTGGGCTCTGCAGGGTGGGGCCATCTGCCTCTCCAGGACTTCTGGAGGGCACAGAGCGCACCTCTTGTCATCCAGCCTGTGTACAGGCATTGGGAATGCCACGCTGCAGGAAGGGCATCCCTGGGACCATGTGCTCAGGCTTGGCAGCAACGAGCTTGAACTAAGGACTGGCAGGGCAGGGGGCTGGCTGCCTGCCTGCCTCAGGAACCTGCTTTGTGCTCTGGGGTGGAGGGATCCCGCTTGCTCCTGCCCACATGAGCCCTGCTGACATGCAGCTTGCCCTTGGTGGGCACTGTGACCTCCTGCTTTGAGTGCAGAGCCTCTTTATTTTCCACCATATCAGTGTTGCATCCTTGGCTCTCTCTGCTCGTGGAGGGGGATGCTCTGCATTCTGCATCTGTGCCCAAGGGCCTCGCTGGCTGCACAGCCCTTTCTGGAACAGGGATTGCCTCCCTGGTGCTCCTGTGCCGCCTTCTTCCCCTCTGGCTCAGCCCAGGGCATCTGTCTGCGTTGCTGTTTCGGCTGCCCAGCAGGCTGATGCCTTGGCTCCCTCTGAGGGTGCCCCACTGGTGCAGAGGGCTCTGTAGCACAAACAGGGCTTTTATTCCCTGCTGCTGGGAGCTGCCAGGCCTGGCTCCCTTCCCAGAGAGCGGCGCTGGGGCTGAACATAAGCAGCTATTGTCTGAGCCCTGGAGGCTGAGATCTGAGTGCTCCAGAGAGGGGATCCTGCCTGCTGGAGGGACTGGAGAAAGGAGCCCAAGGAATACCGAGATTTGCAGGCCCTCAATTATGCTCCTCTCACCAAAAATAATGCGGGTGCGACTCCTCCTTTGACATTGGAATCGCTCTCCCCCCCGGGCTGGGGGGGCTGTTACAGGCAGTTTGTGTCTGGCAGAGACTGAGTCCTTTGTCTTCAGGGCTGGAGGAGGAAACGGGGGGAGAGTGGTCTGACAGGAAGGCTCCCCTCCTGGGAGGGTACCCCAGCTGGGCCTGGGGGTCCCTCATACTGCCCTGGTGTAGGGAATGACACTTGGGACAGGGATATGCTCAGGGCACAGCTTGTCCATCTCTGGTGAGGTGACAAAGTGACGTGTTGCTTGTGGTGTGGGTGGCAGGTGTCACCCTGTCCTGTTCAGCATTGCATCCTCATAGTTCCTCTCCCAGAGGGATGCATGGAGTGTGGTTCTGGTGGGGGTTTGGAACTCAGGGGTCTGCCTCCCAGGATCTTCTGTCTCAGTGTGATCACCAAGCAGTCCCCTCAGCATGGACTGTGGGTCTGGTGGCAGCTCAACCCCCTGGGAGAGGATGAAACCAGCAGTGGGGGACAGCAGGATAGCCCAGCTGGGTCTGCTTCCCTCTCCTTCCCGAGGTGGGGTCAAAAGCGAGGGCTGGTGAGGTGCAGGAAGGCAGAGTTGTGAAGACAGTCTAGTATAAGTTAGGAGTTCTGCCTGTGATTTTATTTGAAGAAGCTGGAGTTCAGCACAAGGACAGTGAGATGATTTAGTAAAGTGAAGACGTGGGAAGTTGTCACTCGATGTGGGGAACTTGTACAGCAGGAGAAAATAGTGGCTCTTCATGCCACAGGGACTCACAAAGGTCTTGGTTCACATCAATCCCTGAGGCAGCTCGTGGACATCCTGCCTTGGTTTGGGTCTCCTTGTTCTGGGCCACAGCTCTGCAGTTCTCTGCAAGGACCTGATTCACCTGATCTGTGTGTCTGGCTTTGAGTCGCCTGGATCCAGCCTTGTAATCCAAGGAAAACCACTCCACAGGTAGAATACGAGCAGGGATGGCTGGATAAGGAAGGCCTGGAGCCCCTGCCAGATCCTCTCATCAGCCTGGAGTTGTGGGGAAGGAGCTCCTGGAGCATCTCGAGCCTGTTTTCCCCCTTCTGAAAGCAGGGAGGGTGCAAGGGAGCTAATTGTGAGGCTGTGTCACGACTCACTCGGCCGTGATGAGCTCAGGAAAGGGGCTTTTAGGCTGAGTTTTTCCAGCCTAATCCTCCGGAGTGGTGCTCAGCAGCACGATGCCTGCAGCCAGCCTCGTCTGAGTAAACCTCCCTGCCTTCAATCAAAACGTTTGTGTAGCAAACACTCTGCCCTGTGGGTTTTTTCCTCCCCCCACCACCAGCGCGTCCTGGTACCCAACCCACGGCAGCTTCTTAAGAGTGCGTTTGGTGGTGGCAGAGAGGGGAAACCTCAAATCCTTGCAAAGCAATTACTGCTAATGAGACACTTCCTACACATCTGGTTTCAATTCTGGCTGTGTTTTGGGGACTGTTCTTCAGAGCTTGGGAATGGGGGAAGGTGGGGAAATCCCTGCCTCCTCCCCTCCTTCCAGCAGCACCCTCTTCCCGAGGTGGCAGTGGGGATGCTCCTGAGTTCCCATCTCGTTTTCCAGATCTAAACAACTAACACCCCAAATTGCAGCTCTCCGGGGAGGCTGAACTGTTGGATGCAGTTGGATGCTGAAGGCCTGCCGATTGATTGATGTGTTTTTGAGAGCTGGTGTAATGTGGTTAATTAGTGTGTCATTTACAAGAACAGGGATGGATGCCCCGGAATTAAGAAAAAAATCCTGAATTAATTGCCAGCTGCAAAGAAAAGGGGGGAAATTCTTGGGTTTCATTTGTGGAGGCATTTAATATTAAATTGATGGAGGCTGTCCTGAGTTCTTCCAGCCCCTTGTCTCATTTGCTGGATGCTGAAGTTGCAGCAGAGCATCCCATTCCTGCTGGGCTGGCTCCCTCCTGGCACTGCCTGCCTGCTGAGGCTGGGAAGCAGGTGCTGGAGCACCGCTGGCTTTCAGTGGGACCTTGGTACCCACATCCTTAGCTCTCCCCAAAATCCCATGCTGGTTTTGGGTGGATTAGCTAAACCCTCACAGGGCTCCATGTCCAGTTTCTGCCCGTTCAGATCAGGTCTCTCTTGGAATGCAGATCCACACGGATCCTGGGCCCCTCTGGCTG
>JAOXXN010033678.1:0-18499 GCA_026770055.1 Myrmophylax atrothorax
ATAAATCTTGTTTGGGAGTTTTTTTCCCTCTCCTTCTTTTTCCCTTAGCTGGTTGGCTGGGGGGGGCGGAGGCAGGGGGAGGGAACCCTTTCTCTCTGTCTTGGACAGTTGGTGTTTTGCCAGCTCAACCCAAGACAGGATGAATTTCCTTTCAGCTGAAACTGAAGAACAGCAGATTCTGTTTATATGGAGCTGCATGGTAGAGTATTAACTTGATCTCATCTTCATTTTTTGTTTTTGTAAAAATGAAAACTGCTATTCATTTGTAGTTACCTTGTTCAGTAGCTAAACAACCGTAAAACTTCAGTTAAAGGCTACAAATTGTCCTGTGTTATTTTTTAAATTCATCAAGACTTGAAACTTTTAAAACAGCCCATATTTGATGACTGGTTGAACCATCCCAAGTGGTGGTTGAAATACATTTCTAGCTTCTTACTCCATATATAGGAAATACATAGTCAAGAAAGAACATGATTTATTGACACTAAAATAATTTCTCTCATCTTCTATGAGAAATTGAAGAATCATCATCAATATATCTCTTTATCCTGAACAAATTGGTACATTACAACTTACAGAGCTTAACTTCATGCAGAGACCTGAATGTGCACTTGGAACTGGACTGTTTCCTTAGAAAATACACAAATACTGGACATATTTCATTGGAATGATAGTCATAAAATTGTAAGTAATAAAATTGTTATGAAATACTTAAATGGTTCTTCCACATTCAGCATTTTTGTGATGCTAGCAAATATCCATTGTCACCACATGGAATAAAATAAAAAAACCATTCAGTGATCTTCAGTTTAATTTCTTCTCTGATTACCTTATTTTATTCCACTGGTTATTTAGCTCTAGCTGTCTGATTTCTCCACATCAGAAAATGTGAATAGCTTCTTAAAATAAACAAACCCAATGTCCTTGTGTTTGAGAACAGAAGTGTTAGCAAAGCAATTCAGTAGATTTTAAATTTGTTTGGAGTAGGAGCAATTTCTGTGAGATCTGGAATAGTATAAACACCAGTCCTTTGTTGTAGTGGAAGTGGTTATTATATCATCGGTAAATAGCAGCATGCCTTGTAGTAAAACAGCTATGTCTGGTGGAAGACAATTGTTCAGTCTCTTCTGATATTTTCAAATATGTTCTAAAGTGCATCAAAGATCTGGCATCGTGTTCATCTTGCTTACAGATTATGTATTTCATTCTATTATTTGATCTTCAAACAGTAGATTTCTATTTCTTAATGAACACATGAAGTTGAAATGAGGCGTTCCCAAGAAAGAGGATGGGCATTCATTTCAATACATTAATTTATAGGTTAATTTCTTATTCTGCATGAAACTGGAGGCATCATTCAATTTCCAGATGGGATAAGCTAAAACTAGATTATGAGAAAAAAGTTGACTGTAAATGCTAAAGTCCCTGGAGGTGATGAGATAAACAACTATGAACAAATTGATTTTATGCTCTAGTATCTGAAAAAGGCATATTTTCTTTCTAGATAGCTGATGCAAAACTTCTCTTCAGTATCTATATGAAGAATCACGAGTAAAATATCCTTGCCTAGCAAAATAGTGAATATTTGCCAAAATGAAATGTTACAGTTTTTTCTGACATTTCAAATGATGCAAAGTTGATATCCTCCCACCCTTACTTCCTCTGTCTTTTTCTCAAATGCTCTACATTTATATTTGATTTAGTTAAATTTAAGTCCATTTGCATGCATTGCATTCTGCTGATTTTATCTGTGCTGGATCACAACTGGCTTCAGATATCTTCTGAAGATGAGCTTTTAGAGGCTAATAGGAGTCAATACTCTAACAGGGGAACAGTGCTGTTCTGCATTTGGTAGATGAGTGAATTTATAATTCTAGTTGCCATTATACTTGTTATATGACAAAAGGAAGGTAGCTACACCCAAAGATGTTTCTGAGTGATAAATTGAAATTCATGTTTTGTGCAACCTTGTCTTCTGCTGAGCAGCAGAAGAATAACTGCTCTGAAATACATGTTTTGTTTGCATTTTTGTGGTGCATTTTTTGGCTTTTTGGTTTATTTGTTTGGTTTTTTGTGAGCCTTAAGACAAATCTTATGTCTGTAAAAAAAAATTTCAAGACTGTACATTAAAAAGACAAATGTTAGTCCATTGGAAATATAAGAAACCCAGCTCTTTCTTTGGCAGTAGATGAGGGCTCTCAGCTCATATCCTCTCTAAAATCTGAAAGCTGTAGGATCTAACAGGATAAATCTGTTGATCAAGATTTGAACTATTGTGTATTTTAGTGTAAAACACCCACTGCGATCTTCCTCTGGAAACACAGATGCTTAGCTCCTAGATGAGTGCTATTACAACAGCTGTAAAGGCGTTTCTTCTTTTTTCATGCTAAAAGCATTCATGTCAGTTGCTGTGTGACATGATAAACCTGTAATGCAGAGCTGAGTTTCATTTGTTCACTTGCTAATGTTAAAGAAGAATTCATTATAATATTTCAGGGTTGATAGCCTTGTCTTACAGTGATCTAGCTTTTCTTTCTCTCACATACTAAAACTACTATGGCTACGTGATGTAATCATGAAAGTGAGGCATTAAAAGAAATTCTGAGATTCTAAAACTCCTGATAAATTCTTAATAGTAGAAGGAATCTTGGGATGGATTGTTTCTGCATGTGTACCTGCTGATGTCATTTGCAGTGGTCAAGGGGAAAATGATAATCCCAATGATGACAAAGTTAGGTCAGTCTGAAAGAGTAACTGTAGATCAGAACTAGGATTAAAGAACGATAATGATGTCAAAAATGAGTAATTCTCCCTGAGAAATAATAAGAGTAATTTGATGGAGACAGCATCCAGCAAAAAGCACAAAGCCAGTTTATTAATATACTATATTGCTTGGAACTGCTATTTTAGTTTCGAATAAAAAAAAAAAAGAAGTTCTCTTCACTGGTAAATAGGCAAGACCAACTTGACTGGCTACTTGACATGTGGTTTTTCACAGTAAGCATTAAGATCTTTGCTAACGTTACTCAAAGCAAGCCTTCATTGGTGTAAGTACCTATTGATGACTGTTATGAGACAGATGTTTAATACTCTTAGGATATGAACTCCTTAACTGGGAAAAAATCTTTTATAATCCACCTCTGCTTTGGTGGTCTGTTTGTGATCTTTAAGATGGAACAGCTACTGCACTTCTCTGTGAGAAGTCATTGCCTTGTATTCGCCAGCAAGTTAAATAACTTGACCTTATGGTCTGATACCTCTCATACGGCTCCAGCCAGTCAAGTGATATTGTAATGCCATTGAAATACAAAAGGTTACCATGTTATACTTTCTACATTAAATTTCTGATGTCTGGGATATGAAACAAGATTTTACATTGAACTTACAAAATTTCGTAAAAAAGTTCCTGAATACTTGGGAGAGAGATTATTATGCACATTATATTTATGTTTGTTTTTCTACAGTTGCATAGATGTTTCTTATGGGCTATGGCCATAGGACTTTTTATTTTCTGACAAGTCCCTGAATATGTTTTATTATAACAAACCCTCAAGAAATTGTAAAGCTATCTTATTTTTTATTTGATTTCTTGTTATATAGCAATTTTTTTCTACACTTCTTGTGAGTAATTTATTATTTTATACTTTTGCTGCACTGGAAAATGGCAACTAAATATTTTGTAGAGGGAGATTTGGTAAGACTGCAGTGTTACCGTAATGAGTGCCAGATGTGTAGCACAATAATTAAACTCATTAATAAAGTCCTTGCACCCAAATGGGAAATCTGGGGATTTATGAAAATCAACAGTTAATATTTTTCCACACTCACCGTGGTGTATTACAAAAGATTTTACAACATTCTTCTTTTTCCTAAAAAGTGAAGATGTCTGTCCCTGTTTGTATAAGCAGGGTTTGTATACTGGGCTCAGTAAATCAATAAGTGGATGAAATAAATGGGGTCCAGGAAGAATTTTCTGGTAATCCACATTAGCTCTCAAGGTCCCATAGTATCCTCAGCTCTGGTGTAGTCAATACAAGTGTATTCCTCCCAAAGAAGTTACACCGTAGAGGTAGCCATAAACTTCAATAGCATCAGGCTTCAATGATAATATCTGAAATTCTGCAGTGTGTTATATCTGTAGGTAAAGAGTGTCCTGGCAGGTGTCATAATCTCCACTTTTTTTGTGACATGCTTATGAAAATGCTACTTACCTTTTTAGAGTTTATGTGAGCAGATTTAGGGTGGCTGTATCTGTTTTTTGCTGCATTCTAGAGTTCAGAAGTGGAAAGATATGGTCCATAAAACTCGCCTGATAGAAAGGCTTTTCTCGTACTGTAATGCTTGGTGTGACATTTCTGTGCAGCAAGAGCAGTACCGCGAAATTCTGTTGCACTCCCTGCCATAGCTTCATAGTATCTCATCACCAATTCAGGAAATTATTGGCCTCAGTATCACCTAGAATGACTGTCATCTTTCCTCCGTGGAAGTGCATTGACAGGAATAATGATGCACAGTAAGTGGGAAATTCTTTAATGAAATATTTTTTGGTTGAGGGTTATAGCTAGAAAACTCTGCTTCACTGAAGCAATCATATCTGTCCTTGGGTGTCCTCAACATACAGTACATAGTTTCAGAAGAGAGAGCAGAAGAATTGCATTTAGAAAATTTCCATCTTTATCTTCTCCCTGGCAGGCAATGAACTGAAATACAATTAACTCTTTCATTGCGTTAGCTTGGCAACACATCATATTCGTATGAGGGGCATTTCTGTGAGCCTGCTAGTATTTGACAAGATTCAGACAGGGAGCTAAAGCTGTTGCACATACTCTCAAAGTTATTTTTATGGCTACATCACTACATTCTTTGCAATTTGGAAGCTGAAAAAAACCCATTAAAAATCGAACATTTATGCTCCATTTTAAATATAATAGTTTCATATTTCATCTTTACTGCAGCTATCTGCAAAAAATAATTCATACATATACTTACAGTGGAGGAACTTTTTCTCTGTTGAGTGTGAATCTTGTTTAACTTTTTCAAAACAGCCTGTTTTGTGTATCATTCTTGTCCCATGCCTTACTTCCTCTAATAAGCTTCTTTGATTTGGAGCTCTGCTATATCAGTCACCATGCTCTTTATAGCTGTTTATTGATCTATTGAAAACATCAATACTGTTGTGTTTATGGACCAGGCTTAGTAATGTCAGGAGTATTTAAATGAAGTCCTGTGAATTCAACAACCTATATTTCTAAGTATTTCTATATCTATTAATGCATTCCATGTGAGAAAACTTTCCTGGTATATGCTGCTCTTAATCTTGGAAATCATATTCCTATTTCTAATCTGATTTTTGGATGACTACAATAGAAAATCTGTATCTTTTCTGAATGATTTTTGTAAAAATTTGTTCCTTCAAACCTGGAGGCAATTTGAATTTTAATATCAAGGGTAAAAAGTATTTAGCTTTGTGCACTTAAAAAGACAAGCTTTCCAGCACAACTGCTATTCAGTAAGAGCTATTCAGTGACTGGTACCACAACAGACATAAACCAGAACACAGCATCTTTTATCTTAACATCAGAAAACACCGTGAGGGAACATTAAACATCCCATAGGTCCCTTTTCACCCCACCCATTCTGTGATTCTGTGAGATGCTCAGGGAATAATTTCTCAGTTTTTTTAGAATTAATGTAAATTCCACTTCAATTTTGACATTGTATGTCTTTGTGACTCTGGACCAAAGGAGACAGGGGCTGTTCAGTCTTTTAATTCTCTAAACAGTTAATGCGACCAATTTTTCTGTTACTCTTTGAAAATTTTCATTTGGCTTAGATTCTTTATAGTAACTCATTTGTTTCTGAATGACCACTTTGGGTATGGATTTTTGTTTTGCTATTTTTTCTCCCCAGTTCCTAGGACAAGGAATCTTTACTGCCTACTTACGTTACCTGCACAAAGATGCACAGAAGTAGATGAACAAGAATAATGGAAATATTGAATGTAAAAAATGTAACAAATTACATTTAGAAGTGATAATTCCTTATTGAAACAAACAAACAAACAAAAATATAAAGAAATTGAATCTTCCTTTCTCCATCAGATAGTAAGAATTTATTTATCTTTTGATTTGAAAACTATTTTAACTCTGCAGTATAAAATGATGTGTGTGTATATACAGGATAGAACTGAAGTATGCACATGATAGGACAGAACTGAAGGTATGTTTGCTCTGTTTGCATAAGACTTGAGTCATAACCTGAGCTTTACTACCATATCTACCAAAATTGGGAGTAGCCAAAAATGTTTTTGTGCTTTAATTTTTTATTTATCTTCATTCACAATTGAAGACTGAGAATTAAAACAGAATAATTGCGTCTGAACTGTACAAAAGTTTTGGTGTTTGCATCTACAAAATTATACCACAGGGTTTTTTGATTTGTGATTTTTAATTTTATAGATTTTAAAAGTAATCATAGTAAAATGTAGATTTTAGTGTACTAATATTCCTAGTAGATGAAGTCCAATGTTTATGCATGCCAACCCTTATCCCATATCAACCCATTAGCTATTTAGTCTTGTTTTCAAGGCAGAAGGCTGAATAACATCTTAAAGCCTGCACTATGAGACACAAATTGGCAGAATGACCTCAAAGCCTAGAACACTGGAAGGCCTCTAAGTGCCCTGTGTGCTGCAAGGAAGATGAAGATGAAGAGGGGATCTCAAAATACCCCTAGACTCTATTCCTGATGGGGTGTGCTGGGAGAGGGACAAGGCTGGACCAAGGGGCTGGGTAAATGGGGCTGGATGGACATTATTATAAACCCCATGAAACCAGCGTTGGGAGACATAGAGACGCGTCAACATGTATTCCTGAGAGCTCTAGGCCTGGACATTAAAGGATCTACCTTTTATCTTATCCTACACTAAGTTGACTGGAGTCCTGTTTTCTGTGGTCTCTCTTAAGGCATCAAAAAGACATGGCTTCGAAAGGAGAATGACCTATCTAAAGCCGAACTATTATACATTAATTAATATAGTACTTGAATTGTACACATATTAATTGATCATTAATATGTTTGATCATTAATATGTTTCCTGTGTTCAAAGGCCAGAGCATGTTGTTTGAAGGTAAATTAAAGCAACTGTAGAAACAGAAGCATATGGTCAGAAAGGTACCTTAACCTCCCATGACGGCAGCTCTTCAAGGTCTGTGCCTTTCTTGTAAAGTTTTGCACTGTTTCTTCTGCATAACATTTCTGTTTCAGTTTAATAGGGTGTATTTTCAATTAAACACTTGTAACTGTGTTTGTTTTCCTTCCCAAACAGATGCAGCAACAAGCTGTTTTAACTAATATCATTCAGCTGGAGAGAAGCAGATGACATTTTACAGAAGGCCACAATAATGGCTTGGCTAGGAGAGTGAATCAGTTAATTTTGGAAAGAAAACTGTCTTGTCTGAGCACAGCTGAGTTGCATTAAGAGAGAAAGGACCGGGAGTTGTAGTGATTTTGAGTGGCAAGGTTTGTTAAAGGGCTTTCTTTTGTGAGAAGATGGCAGAAGCTTCCATAAAGTCTGACAGAGCCAATGGCAGATAGCTTGAAAATGGACCATCACTGTCTCAGGCTTAGCCCATCAGCAACAGTAACAGCACAACAACAACAAATCTAAGAAGGAGAAAACACTGCTGTGCAACAGCAGATGTTAGAGAGGAGTGAGAATATGAGAACCAGCTCTGCAGATACCGGGGTCAGGGAGGAAGGAGGGGAAGGAAGAGCTTCAGGCACCAGAGCTGAGATTTCCCTGCTGCCCATGGATGAGCTATCAGTGGAGCAGAGATCCACCTGCAGGCTGTGGAGGATCCCACACTAGATCAGGTGGATGCCTGAAGAAGGCTGAGGCCTTGTGGGTAGCCCACAGGCTTCTGGCAGGACCTGTGACCTGTAGAGAGGAGCCCATGATGGAGCAGGTTTGCTGGAAGGACTTGTGACCTCGTGGCAGACCCAAACTGGAGCAGCCAGTTCCTGAAGGACTGCACTCCCTGGAAAGGTACCCAAACTGGAGCAGTTCATGAAGAATTTAGCCTGTGGAAGGGTCCCCACACTGGAGCAGGGGAAGAGAATGAAGGCAGAGAAGTGGCAGAAGAAAACACAGGATGCACTGACTGCAGTTCCCATTCCCATGCCCTGCACAGCTAGGGGGAGGACACTGGAAGTAAAGTTATGAAATGAAGGGTGGGATGAAGGTGTTTTTAATATTTAGTTTTATTTTTCATTATCTTACTCTGATTCAATTAGTAACAAATCAAACCAATTTTTCAAAGTCGAGTCTTTTTTGCATGTGATTGGTCTCTCTCTGTCCTTATCCTGACCCATGAGCCTTTCATTATATCTTTTCCCTCCTGTCCATTTGAGGAGGAGAGTGATAGAACACGTGAGTGGGCACCTGGCAGTCATCCAGGGTCAACCCACTGCATCAGTAAAGAACCTGCTCCTTCTAATCAAAGTAATATGTGAAAAATTCTATTTTCCTCTGTTCCATAAGCTTTTGGTGAGTCCAAATTCTAATGTTCCTTATTAGTTCTGTGTATAGCCAAAGAAAATCCTCAATTAAATGCAAAAGAATAAATGTCTGAAATACTAATAAAATAGTGTGACATGCCATAGGAAAATGCAATCTCTTGCTTGAGTAATGTACTGTTTCATTAGGCTTGAGAACAACATGTAACCTTACTGAGCTGAGTGAATACTTTGCTTTTTTCTGATTCACAAACTTCTTGAGTCAAATTCTTTGTTTGTACCTAGCAGAAGCACTGATGTGATACTCCTGATATGAAGAGTGAATTAAACTACTTTTGAAAGAATAAATAAGCCCAGTTAATAGCTGCTGTGCACCAGTCTAGTCTGACTAAAGAGACATACCCAATGCTAAAGCACTGTTGAGAAAGAAGGGCCAGTGAATCGTAATTTTGCCTCAGTAGCAGGGACTACAATTTTGGTCTGCATCTGTGCATAGTTGAGAATGCATTCAGGATTGTGTGATTTAAACAACAGATCTGTTGTTTAAATTTCCACTGCAGTGAATTAGCAAATAGTTACTGAAATAGAAAATCAGAAAATTTGAAAAGCAAAAGTATAGAATTGCTGATGTTCTACTATATATTGACTTGCAACCATAAAGCACTGAGCTTAGAGAAAAAGAAAGGGAAAGAAGGAAGGGAAAGAAGGAAAAAAGAAAGAGAGTGAGAGAAAGAGAGAGAGAGAAAGAAAGAAAAAGAGAGAGAAAGAAAGAGAAAGAAGGAAAGAAGGAAAGAAAGAAGAAAGGAAGGAAAGAAAGAAACTACATAAATCTCTCTCCTATTCATAGAAGGAAAGCACTGTTGGTTTGTTTTGTTTTTAAATTATTATTATTCCTCCTATAGTCTTTTCCTATTTCTCTTACACTTTCTATTTCAGAAATTTGCCACTAAGTGCCAACACTAATAATACAGTAAAAAACAACAATGAGTATTACTTAAAACTTTGTGGATTTTTTCAAGCTACCTGAACTCCTTTTAGAAATTGTCTGTATCACTAACACGATAAAATAGAGGTCTCTGAAAGACACTTAATAAGACTGCATTGCTGTTAGAATTCCTCATTAGGGCTTTAAAATGAAGGGAGTAGAAATTTCAGCCTCTTGACTGTAAATTGTCATCTTCATTCTGTTATGATAATTGTGCTTTGATCTTAATGGTTACTTGGTAGGCTTTTAGAGTTCTTTCAATTTCCCAATAAATTTGGGTGAACAGTAGTATGTGTCAGTCATTTCCATTACAGTTGTCCTGTCCTGTGTCCTAATGAAGCTGTTGACACAGCATGCGCCTCAGAAGTCTTCTGTGTCTTAAGCATCTTCCCATTCTCCATTTTGATCTCTCTGTTTTATTAACATTCTCATTTCAAATCCATTGTGTCACAGAGATTAATAAACTGATTTTCTTCTGTTTCAGGTGAATTTTTTCTGTCCCTGCCCTCTGCATATACATATGGCACTGCTCTTTCCTAGTTTGCTAAAGTATCATGTCTTCATATCCTATTTTCACTTAATATTTTATTATTTAAATTTGTTATAAATTATTTCACAGTTATTTGATATTTTTCCTGAAAGATACCAATAATGAAGTTTACCACATATACTTATTTGTGGTGCTGTGAAGACACTGTTTTTTTGAGAAAATAAGTGATGCTTCAGTAACAGCATGTTCATAGAAGTGGTAGCCTTAATTATAATGCTTTGTTTAAATCAAACCCAAATTTTTTTCAGATATAATAGTTTGTGTAAGCATGCTTACAAAGTGCTCCAGGTTTCCTTCTGTCTGAACCCTAAAAAAAGTCCACTAGAAAAAGCCCAGCTTCACACTTAATGCCTTCTTTCCTCTGCGACAGTCATGCTGAAAGGTACATTGGGAGTCACTTCTCCCTGTGCAGTTTATGTTTGAATTATCACACAGATGGATGTTTTATAGACATTGATGACAAAGGCTTAAAGGCCTTTTTATCACAATTGAGTCATTTTGGTTAGACAGTAAATACCCTAGTATTTATGTGAATTATTTCACGTATTCTCAGGGAATTTATTTTACAGCAATAAGACTGCTTCTTGCTAAAGAGCATCCTGTGTAAAGAAACAAGCTTTTCCTTGCACCCTAGCCTGTGTCTATATAGAATAACTTAGTGTCACATTGAATCACAGAATCACATAATAGTTTGGGAAAGAGACCTTCAAACTCCATCTGCTCCAAGCCCCCTGCACTGCTCAGGGACATCATCAACTATCAGGTTGTTCAGAGCCTTGTCCAACCTGACCCTGATTTTTTCCAGGGATGGGGCTTGTCCTCTCCTGTTCAGCATGAAATGTTTGTCCCCATCTTGTAAGTCTCCTCTAAGTGCTGAAAACCTTCAGTGAGGCCTCTCCAAAGCCTTCTCTTCCCAAGGCTGAACAACCCCAACTTTCTCAGTGTGTCTTAGGAATGCTCCAGCCCTGTGATTGTCTTCATTGCCCTCTTGTAGACTTGCTGCAAAAACCCCATATCCTTCTTGTGCTATCCTTCCATAGCTGGACACAATACTCCAGGAATCTAAATGAAAGTGGAATAGAGAGGTAGAACCACCTCCCTCAACCTCACTGCTTGAGCTGGTCCAGATCCCTCTGGATGACATCCCACTCTAAGGTGCATCAACCACACCACTCACCTTGGTGTCTACCACAAATTTGCTGAGGGTGCACTTGATCCCATTGTCTATGTCATTGATAAAGATATTAAACAATACTGTGTGATGTTTATCTTTTCATGGTATTTATAATCTGAATGTTTGAACTGACAAGAAGTTGTAAATATCTTGAATGTTATGGGCAACATATCTGAATGGAAGAGGTGCCTGAGAAAGCAGAATGTAAAAGCACTTGACTTTCTTGCTGTAAAAAAACCTTCAAAAAGATGCATTCACAGAGAAAACAAAAAAAAATAAAAAACCCCCACAAACCAGAAAAACGAGAGGTCTTCATTTCTTTTATGATTTTTACCAAGTCTGCTGAGGAGACTGCTGCTGTTGTTTTTGTTAACTACTGATTAAGCTCAGCCAGTGGCTCTCTGCAAATCTGTATGTCGGGTTAGAGGCTGTAAGCACAAAGATAAAGTAGTTCAGAGTAATAATATAGGCCAGAAGCAGACACAAGACCACATGAACTTTAGGATCCTGTGACAAAGAAGGTCAGAGCTGATTTATTTTCTCTCACCTTGAAAGTAATGAATCTAGGAAAAGGAATTTGGCAGGATTTATCTGTTGTATGTGGTTTAGGTTTTGAGATATATCACCTGACATTTGCTTATTGGTAACCCTCGTTTTTGTTTTTGTTTCTTTTTTGTTTTGTTTTGTTTTGTTTTTTTTAACATTAACTTAATACCACTAAAATGACACAGTCAAAAGCAGACGTTTAATTCTACTGACAAATGTTCAGACACCGAACACAGCGGTGGCTTGTCTTACTCTTCACAGTTAACTACCTTTATATGCCTGCAAAAGTTATTCAATAGAAAGACTAAAAATTTAATGTTAAATCTTCAGCAAAATTGGATAAAAAGGGCAAGATAAGGCAGATATAAGGAACAGCAAATTCATAGTTTCAGGAACATAATATACAGAGCATTATTCTATCCTGTTTAAATGTCACTTAGATTAAGAACTGAATTGTTTCCACCATTTCTATTTTAAGTAAATTATGGGAGATAAGAAGAGGGAAAAGAGCTAGGGAATAAAATACCTAGTGCATGAATAAATGTATTAGGCATCAAAAATAGCCTGTGTATTAGTAACTTTTCACTACATAAAAGAAACTTTTATCTTGCACATATATGAAGACTTAGAAAAGAAAATAAAGTTGTGACTACATTATTTCCAATGCATTTTTGTAAGGACAGTTCTGACATTAAAACATTCTAATTCTTAAAAAAATGCTGAGATCCACAACACTGAATAAAATTCCTTGTGAAAGACATGACCTTACACTTTAAATTATTGCAGAAACAAATGTATTCACAAGAGGAATTTTGTGTAAAGTTGTGGTATCTGGCAAATTTTTGTAGCAATGCATACTCCTATATGATAATTCCTTTTTTTTTTACTTGTCATTCTTTCTCTTCCATTTTACCATAGGATAAAAGAAATTTGTTTTACACTTTTTTATTGGCATGTAGATTTCTGTGTTTTTCATACACACTTAAATCAAATTTGAAGGGGTTTGCAAAAATGGATTTATTTGTTTTGAACAAGAAGCTTTACTCTACAGCAGACTTTGTTTGTCTCCATGACTCCTGAAGATTCCATTAACTCCATCATGAATCTTGCTTTGGGCTGTGAATGGCAAAGGGGAAGAGGTAGAGTTGCAGAGGAGTATGTAATAAATGTCAGGATCTGTATTCAATATATTTGCGGCTTTTTTGTTTATTTATTTTTTACAAAGCCTTGCACAGAGAGATCACATTTCTTTGCATCTACTAGCGGAATTAACCTTCTGAGAGGTACAGAAAAGCTTTTGTAATATTACTAAAGGGCAGTATATTGACATTTTGATTTAATTTTCTCTAAACAAGAGTGGGAATTTCACATATTGGCCTGTGTGTGGAAAATAAATAATGGAGCATGGTGCATCTGCAAAATAATCATTGCTGTAATCTTGAGACAAATAGCAAGATATTAAATTAATCAGGTGTGATTTTATGCTAAAAGAATGGGTCTTGTATTGTTTTTTACTACTCATAGAAATTTCTGTTAAGAATTTGATTGTGGACAAGCAGGAAATTTCTAATTCTTTTGCGTGGGTTTCAATTTATCTACTTTATTTTCTGGTTGATGACATTAAATTAATCAAAAGAATCTAAAGGAAATAGGCAGGAAAAGGCAAGTAAAACAGAAGTCAGCAATCAGTTATTTTCGGTATTGTGAACTGCTGAGTGAACAAACTGTGTCATGGGAAAATATCTACTTGCACCTTTCCTTCTTCGTTAATAAGATTATATTTTGGTTTTGATCCTAGCAACAAAGTACAGTAATGCATGAGATCTCTAATTCTAAAAGAGATGGAAAGTGATAAACACAGCAGGAATAAACTCAGACAAAGCCATCTCTTTCTTTCCCCTGCAGAGAAGTCAGGAACCTGAAGTTACCTGACACAGAAAACATTTCAAGATTTTGCAAGAGGAATTGTCAAACCTGGAATTGAGATGGACTTAATGCTACATGAATTAAACAAAGCAGAGGGCCTTTGTATAAATGTCCAATGCATTTACTTAGGAGAGCTGTCCTGACTCATTTGCAACAATCCCTGAATTCTGGTATCTGTAAAGAAAGTCTTTTTTATCACTGCTAGTTGCGTTTGGGCTGTTAGGTTGGTACCATTAGCAACAAAAATGCTGTCAGGAGTAGGTCCTGCACAGCACCAGGAGGGTGGTGCTGCTGTGCTGGGACTGTGGAGTGGGTGCTGAGGGTGTCAGAGAAGTGTGGAGGAGGACCCAGTGCAGCCCAGAGCCTGGGGACAGGGGACGGCAGAGAGCAGGGACAGCAGCTGGGACAGCCAGCGGGACTGACCCTGCCAGACAGGCACTTGGTGGATTTTCACTCTGTTAACAGTGCAGAAAAGGTAGAAAAAACACAGGCACAGATTGCCACTTCCTCAGCCTCTGACACATGGAATCCCCATTGTCAGTCCACAGCACTTTCTAGCATTCCTGTACTGGAACTTGAAAGTCTCTGTGGAAAGATAAACCCTTACTCCAGCCCACTCTTATCCCAGATTTTTTCCCATTATGAAATCTGTTTGCTTTCTGTAAAGTGAAATTATACAAGAAGCAAGTTAGCCCTCAACCTTCAATGTAGTGTGACATCTTCCCTAATGGCTAAAAGGATTATGATTGCACTAATACAAAGAGAACTTTTCCTTTTACACATAATATTGTGCATAAAAGAAAATTTTCATAAATTCACATCTGCCATGTAAGACTTTAGTGAGATGAAAATATAACATACTGAACTATCATTATCTAACATAGGGCTTTTGTATGCTGTGCTCTTACATTTCATACTGAAAAGGGAAAGATGTCTATAGGGCAGTAGCTGAATGGGGAAGATAAGGAATTGGGGAACTTGTTGGGGTCATGTTGGGAAACTTTATGCTTAGATGTTTATATCTGCTTTATTAGATAGTAGTTGATTTCCATGTCTTTTGACATTTAGAATAATAATTTAACCTTTTAATAGAAGTAGAATGCCAGCTTCTCTATTAAGGCAATAAAAAATATCAGTTATCAACAATGGAAGTAGAATGATAAAAAATGCATTTTCAGGCTGCCCAGGCCATTAGTACTTTGACTGGAATCAAAAAGTCAGAACACAAATTAAAAACTAAAACCAGCTTCATTTTAAAAATCCAACTAAGGGAATACATGCTATGGATCCTTTTCCTTAGCCCAGAAAAGCATAGAAGAGTCCTGGACTTGTCCCCTAAAAACAATGCAGCATGTTTATTAGCATTCTTATCTCGGAGTCTATTAACCTGTAACTGATGAATTCATGCTCTTCTAAGACTATTCTGTCAGTACTTTGGAAGACTGTTCTATGGCATGCAGAGAGGCAGAATTGTCGTCCTTTATCTGTGTTCTGGTCCCCTCAGTGTGCCTCTGTGGCATTCAAGTGATTCTCTAGCAATGTGAAAAAGGATTAGAATCTCCTGTAGAAAGAATTTCTATTTCAAAAGAGGAAAAAAAAGGGGGGGGAGGGATCTAAAAAACCATTTTGCTCTTATGTCTGAAACACTAAACTAGAAGATAAATATAGCAGCAATGAAAAATGAATTTAAGATGGAAGGAGCAATAACACAGTGATTGCTTGGGAAAAGGAGAATCATCTAATGCAATAAATATCAGCGTAACAGGGCAAGATGAAGCTGCACAATATTCTCTCTCCAGCAAAGAGTCTGAGCAAGGAAGTTGTTGATCATGGCTGGATGCCACACTTGCTGTTCTAGGGAATTGTTCTAAACATTTTCTGATGAAAATGTGATTCTGTCTGGCACTTTATATAATTTGAACTTGTAGCTCAAATGCTATTACAAAACACCAAGATCTGCAGACCTTAAACAAAATCCTCAAGTCTACCAAAATATCTACCTCTCAAAACATCTGAAATTTAACTACAAAATGAAATAACAAAGACTTTGTGTAATAATGGGCTTTAAGACAGGGCTTTAATAAGCATTAATTTAATAAGGACTTAGATGCTTGGTGAAATGAAATAGCTGAAATTCTTGTTCTAGCTCTCAAGTAAATCAAAAGTCAGATGACCGTAATTACTGTATTACTGATTACCTGACCTTACTTCACCAAAGTTTAACTGAAAATTATTGCCAGGAA
The DNA here is from genome assembly GCA_026770055.1 of Myrmophylax atrothorax. Lineage (NCBI taxonomy): Eukaryota > Metazoa > Chordata > Aves > Passeriformes > Thamnophilidae > Myrmophylax > Myrmophylax atrothorax. Next base: position 15,942 of record JAOXXN010033678.1, read on the forward strand.
GCAATATATGTCCTGTTTCTGGAGTTTTAGGTTCAAAAGAAGATCTAGTAGAAAATGGCTAGGTAAGTTATTATATGTAATATAAATATAAAGACTTATATGTTGCTAATGAGCTACTTAGCTATTTTTTTGTAAGTTTTTGTAATATATTTCATTTCACAATGTTACAGTCTCTTCATTCCTACTCATGAACAAAACCTTTTTCCATTTCAAAAATGTTCTTTAAATGTCTTAATGTTCAGAATATGCACAATATACAGTGTTGCACCAGTTTTCTTTTACCTCTATTGCCTCATAATGCTCTCATTTTCTATAATGGGTGGAAATAAAACAAAAAGATATATGTTATTTCCCTATTTTTAGGATCCAAGTCCAGATTTGATTATGGGTTTTCCTGCACTGGTATGCATGCTTAGTATGAAAACAATCTCAAAATGAGAGTATTTAGTACTCATATCCATAAATTGTTACACCTTTTTACCTATTTTTAACTAAGTCTGATACTAATGACAATTATTTACTAATTCATGTCCATGGTAGAATGAAGGTCCTGTGCTCTCTATTTTTTTATTGGTTTTCTCTGATGGGTTGTGAGGCATTGGAGGAGAGGCTGGAGCAATTTGAGAGGATTGGTGGCTGTGCAAATCCACTAACCCTGGCTTTTGTAACTGCACGACCCTTTGTCATTTCTGCAAAAGCAGTAAAGTGGTTTTGTGTTTTGCCCTCATTTGTAAAAGTCTCTGTTCTTCCCTGAAAGCCATTTTGGTTCTACTTTTCTTAAGGAATGCAAGGACACAAGAAAAATTGTTCTCACCTAGGGATATTTGCCATGGAACAGTTCACATTGATGTTGATTTAGTGGTGTATCCTAAGAATTTATAGATGTCACATTCACCTTTCCACCCTGATTTTTTTTATATTATTTTATGGCTTTAAATGTATGCCCTGCAAAATTAATACTGTAAGTTAATATTAATTAACAGTTAATTAATTAACAGTTGGCATTTTGCAAGCTCAACCCAAGACAGTTTCTTTAGCTCAAAGTAAGGAAACAGTGCCCTACCTCTTACCAAGCTGAAATTTGTTACTCTGCTAAAAATCGATATACAATAATTTCCTGTGTATCTGTCAGTTGAAATTCAAATCCATTTATCTAAAAAATTAATGTCATTGATCATGCATGATCAAATCTGGTTTGAAATTTTTTTTTTTTAAAACAGACTGTGATTTTACAACTGAATGGATTTTGATGGAATATGGAATATACATATATGTATGTGTGTATGTGTTCAGAAGTCTCTGCTATAATGATCTTATTTTTAGCTCAGCTTAGTCAATTTTACAAATCCTACTTAATGGAAAAAAAGATCATGGAATAGTGCTGTTGGCAGCTACTGAGGGCAACTTCTCTTAGACTTAATAATAAGTAATTATCCTTCTAAATAAAACTTACCTGGAAATCACTATTTGCTACTAGTGCAGATTCCCAGCAGATGAATCCAACTCATACTAACAATAAGATGACTCTCTACAGAATATATCTCAATGTTTTATCTCAAATTAACCTACATACCATCATGAAGAATATTCAATATTGAAATCAATTTGTGAGTTTTAAATATGTGCAAGAGGTTGTTTGTATGTGTTTAATTTTTAACTCAGCCCTTCCCTTCTCTACCTCTCTCTCTCTCTTTTTTTTCCCCCCCAATGGTAAGGTTCTAGATTATGGAGTAATTTTATGTAAAGAATTTATGGAAGTCCTCTATGCTGTTGCTGTCTTCTGAACTTTTTGTTAATTTTCTGAGTTCTACACTCCAGAGAGGACTAAGGCACATGTTCATGCCCCCTATGCTTGTCTGGCTACATCAGGGAGACATTTACACTCATTTAATTAACTCAGGGAGAAAAATTTATGCCAAAACCTGATCCACCCAACTGCTGGCAGCTGCTTACCTAAAACTTTGGCCTTCTTTGTGCTGAGCTACAGCCAGCTTCTTTGCAAAAGCTGTGGTCAGTCACATGACACATTATTCCCTGAGCTTCATGGGCACATCATGCTTGCCCATTTCCTTCCATGGCAGGGGTTTGTTGGTCAGTCAGAGTGTTGAGAGTACATGGCTGATATCATAGTTTCACAGGTTCTGGAAATCAGATGTCCTCAGTGACTGGAGAAGGGCAAATTTTAACCAACCTTCAAAAAACCACCAAAAATACAGACCACTCTACCTCTCCCTAGTCCCTGGGAAACTTACAGTTAGTCTGCTTGGAATGTATTTTTGAGCACTTAAAAGAGAAGGTGACTGGGAGGAGCCAGCATGGATTCACCAAGAGTAAATGGTGCTGGTCTAACATGATTGCCTTCTAGGTTCACTAGATGGGATTTATGAAAGACAAGACAGTGGGTTCCTGTCTTAGTTTGAGGGGAAACCCAAAATGTTTACCCACAAACGGGGGAGGAGAATTCCTCCACAATAATCACACCCACCCTTTATCAAATTTAAGAAAGGGAACTTTAATCAGAAAAATGGATACAAGAAGGATAACTGTTCTTAACTGCT
>JAOXXN010033679.1:0-18482 GCA_026770055.1 Myrmophylax atrothorax
CTCCAGGCTTTTTCCTTCTCTAAAGATCCAACCAAGTTCATGCTGTGGTGAATAACTGACTGATGGTTATGGCCAAAGTAATATTTCCTTATACATTTCATAATTTTCTGATCTCTTTGAAAGCATGGTGGTTTATAATGGATGAAGTGTTCACCATTACTAAGCATTTTCTCTGTTGTTTCTAAAGAGACAAACACTAGATCAACAAAACAACAGACGCTAATAAATTTCTTCTCAGCTCGACTTGAGAGAAGAACATGTTCATAACCCCAGGCAAAATGCCACTGAAACCCTAGTGTCAGGACTGATCACAAAGACTTTCACCCCTGATTGTGTCCAGAGAGTGCAAAGGTGTGAGAGTTTCCAGGGGAGAAGAACGAAGCAGTTTTGCCAGACCATTCATTGCCTGCAATTAGGGATGAGTTTTCAACAAAGCGAGCAGGTACCCACCAGATCCTGATTGCTCTCTGTGGAAGTTTCTGAAAAACCTCACTCCAAATGCTTTGGTGAGGAGTCAGCGAAGGTGAATTTTGGAGACCTAAGTCTCAAGTGCCGTTTTCATATGGGTCTGCAGTGGCCCAACAGAGCTCCCCCAGGGGATGCCAGGAAACCAAATTAAGGATGAGAAAAGAGTATCTCTTTGTGCAGCCTCTGTGTGCAACTGAGAAGAATAATGGCCCAGTGTCTTTTGGTTTCCTCAGTGCTAAAGGTTGCATGGAATTTTTTGTCACCTGGGGATTTAAATCCTCAGGGTTAAGACCAAGGGTCCCTATGTTATTTACATCCAAAATGCAAACCAAATTGAACATTAGTAATATTTTAGCACACATTAGGCTAATGATCCTGCAGTTCTTTTCAATATAAAATACTTTCATCATGAAAGTACAGCCAATTCCAGCATAAAATATATCACTACAGCAATATCACAGCTGATGTCAGAAAAAAACAAGCTTAAACACAGGATCAGAAGGAGGGTTGATAGAAATTGATGCTCAGTTATAGTTTAGCCTGAACACATCTACTTGCACAGCAGGTACCCTTCAAAATGAGTACAAGTAAATAGAATCTTTTTACTCCTTTTCGTGAAAGCTGACATATCCAAAAGCTGTCTTCACTAGCCCCATGCAGAGATAATAGTCTAAAATAAACTCCAAGAAGAGACACCTTTTAAAGTACTTCCTGCAATAAGGAACTTAATCCAACCAGGCCTGTATTTGTCACTGTTCCTTTCAAGGGCTACTTATTATTCTCAGGTTCTGTCCCTATATCCCAATTGTATTTTCTTTACCTTTATAGTTGGACTCATGCTGCTTGTGTTGAAGGAGAATTGCATTGTTAAAACTCCAGAATTTCTTCTGTATAATTTGCAGCACTGAAAAAAGACCTTGTGGGTAGTGTCTTTCATTGTGCTGCTTGCTGTCATCGAGTTTGCCATGAATAAATCTGTCCTCCCAGCAGTCAGCCCTGGTTGGGATACAATTTTATTCCACTGCTATGGGGTTTTTGTGATATGCAAGGTTGGAGCAATCACAGTTCATTCTCTACAGCAGACTATTTGAGGAAGAGGCATTACAAATACAAATCATAGTCTGTGTGATTCCCCATCTAATGTATTGGTCCAAGACATGCCTTGGAAAATGTCTTAGACTCACAGATGTTGCAGGCAACCACAGGCAACCACCTTCTGATAGGCTTTCAAGACTTTGGACAAAGTGGGCTCCTGTTTTTCTTTCACAGGCTTGTTAATCAGGGTTGTGTCTCAGTAGCTACAGTTGGGTATTTAGAATTACAATCTACAGCTTAGCACACTACTAGAAGGATTGATAGAAATGAAAGATGTATTTATTATAAGGAAAATGTTACAGACTTTTCTGAGTGGATGGTATTACAAAATTGGAGCAGAAACAGTTTAAGGATTTTCATTTAAGCAGACACGCCCTAGCTTGTAACAAAATCCATTACGTGGCTGCAAATACTGAGGAAACAAAATGTTGAATCTTGGTGATGATATACCCTGAAAAGCAAATATGTAAAAAAGAAGCAGTCCTGTGTTTTCAGTTCTGCCTTGGGAAGTGGTAAACCTGGTCATGCTGCAGCACTGTCCATATGCAGAAGTCCCAACAATGAAAATGTTTGCATAAAGATTCATATTCATAAATATTCTAAGTGCTAACCCATACTTGGATACATGTTTCCTTTTCCCATTAGATTCTTTCCACTCTGAAATGCTTTGGAAGTTTTTACCCCCATCCTCTGCCTCTCCAGTCCCTGCATTTAATACACACGAATTACTTCACTAGGATTTGCCAATAACTAAAACATAACATATTTTCTGCAGAGTGCCAGATGGTGCTTGTGAAGACCAGATAAGCAGAAGGTTCCTAATTAAAGCTTTAAACCTGGAGATGAGAAATGGCAGATGCAGTCTGGTAGGTGCTCAGACAGTGGACACACAGGCAGGCTGCCTAACAATGTTCTTGAGAGCACCCTCACACCCATCCTGAGGGAGCTCATATTGACAAGAGGCAGTTAATTTAAAGTTAATTGAGAAATCTCTAACCAGTCTTCACAGAATAAAACAAGGGGCCAGACCTCAGCTGGCATTTGCACCCTGACGGGAAGAAAATGGCCAGAGTGGGGCTGCGAAAACTGCCACCTCATTCTCACCCCAGGCAAACAAAGCAACCAAGCCCTTCAACTTTTATGGTTTCAACAGCACTTCAGCCCATAAATAAGAACCGCTGAGGGGGAGTACTTGTGGCTAGGAATAGAAATGAAGCCTTAGCCTGATAAAGGCTGTTTCTCCAGAAGTAAAATCTCATGGAGTTGAGAAGTAAAAGCAGTGTCCTGAATGGGTGCCCACCAGGACAGGCTGATGGCAGCTGCATTGTAGGCAAGAGAGACCCCTGGAGCCATTGTCTGGGTTACTGCACTTTGCTCATCTACTGAAAGTGTTGGGGTTTATCCTGGCCCTGCTGCCCTCTGACGCCTTTCCTAGCTTTTCTATCACAGTGATGCATAAAGGACTTCAGCTTCTACTCTTGGCTGTTTTAGGGCCACAGACAAGGAGAAATACTTGCACTATCTTGTAATACACAACTACCATTTAATTCTGCAAACCCAATGTCAATCCCTCCACTGTAAAGCCAGTTCCCACATTGAGTGTAACCACAAGTTGGCCAGAAGGCAGGAGGTGGCAGCAGGAAGCATAGTGTCTGTATAGCCAGAAGCACTCAGCTGGCCTGGGCTGCCCAGCCATTATCCACATCTGCTGTTCTGCCTTGTTGCGAAGCAGGCTGATTGCAGGTCTTGACATCTGCATTGCTGACATCTGAGGCAGCTCTTAGGACAGTGAATATGTTGGTATTACTCTTCTACAGCACTGAGCTCTCAAGTGCCAGGAGGACCTTCTGTCCTCAGTTTCCCATTAGGGTCCAGATGACCTGTTCAGTTTGTACCAGTTGAGCCTCTGGAAATCCAAGGTCTCCGTGAAAGCCCAGTTGGGACAAGTGACAGTAATCAAAGTACAAAAAGCTCAGGGACTGTTGCCAAATCCTAACCCGAATAAAGTGAGATAAAGAGCTCCAGGGTAACTCATCGACAAGGTTGTTTAGAGGCATTGTAGTGCTTGTATCACGGTGGAGTTGAGGATCCCATATAAACACATTATGTCCTTCCCACATCTCTGGTCTGGTAGTGAGTTTCTGTCCTTGTTGACCTTGCCTCACTTCTGCCCAAAGTCATGTGTCTCTTGCCACTATTTTGAGCAAACTTTCAGATTTGCTAGAATAAAATATTCTTAACAGATCGTAGACATACTAGAAAAATTTCTGTATCATGATGCATCACTAATTTCTCAGTCACAAACGCAAACACCAATTTGCCTAAAGACCTAAACTTTCAAGAAGATGTTGCCCATTGACTCCCAAACACATGGGTAAAATGTGAGGGGATTTTTGGAACGATTTTGGAAGGAATGTCAAAATCTGAGCTATATTTCTGCCTTGTGTTATGGGCCAGTCACAACTGCTGAATCATGGGTGTGACTGATCTAAATTACCAGCACTTACTGTAGCAGAGAAATGGCTCTGTGTAAATTGTTTCAAGAGAGTCAGTCCTTTGCTCTCCTCTGGCCGCTCATTCTCATCCCAGATAATATTTAGGCTCACTCCCTGTTGGGCCACCCATACAGTGGTATGTGGAACTATGCTTGATGTCAGGCCAGGGATCAGACTGAACCTCAGAGCCTTCTTTCTGTTTGTTTGCTTTGGAAAACACAATATGGAGCAACACTTTGAGAGCAGGATTTTCCTCTTTCTGAGGAAGCCAAATGTTTCTGACTTGTGAGTCCCAGCTACTGCACACAGATAAAAGAACTGGAATTACTTGAGCTTCATCTGCTTTTATGGACTACAGTGCCGACCCTCTGCACTCACTGAAGTTATGGTCTGGACATCAAGTGTTTTAGAAACTGTGTGAAGTAATTCAAGAATAAGGTGAAGATACTCCCATCCTCATTTTCCCCACACTGATTCTTTGGGTAATGCTTATAGCATTAAGGATGTCCTATAAACACATGTTACTTCTGCATAAGCCCACCATAAAATATACTATAGCAAATGGTAACATCTATGAAATTGAGTGAGAGAAAAGGACGGTTTCATTTCTTAGAAGTCTGGAAATCCTTAAGAACGTGATGGAGAGGATTTGCAATGTGAGTAGATGCATAAAATTCCTATTCTAATGGAGTAAATTAGCCATGACAGCAGTATCATAGAACTGAAAAAGAGCCTGTCTCATCAGAGAGCTGGAGAAATGAGCAGCAAACTAATCTGCAGGGAGCAGAAAGTGTGAGATTAGTTCAGCAGAACAGGAAGATTTAATTAAAGACATATACAAGACAAATTGCAAATCATGAATTATTCTGCTTTTGAAGTGCTTGAGAAAGACGGTCATTAACAAAAGACGGGAAGAGACGCATGAAAGCTGCGGAATAGCAATCATTGCCAGTTGGTGGCAATGCTGAGGGCTGATTGCTCCTCCAGGCAAGGTGAGACAGGGTAAATAAAGTCAATTTAGTGTAGAAAAGGGCAACTAAGGTAAAGGAGCCCTTTTACCTGAATGTGACACTTATCACTGACCATAAAGGGACAACCCAGCCCTCTCAAGGCTGGAGAAAAGATCTCACAAGGACAAGTAGCAGAAGGCAGCAGAATAGCACTTGTCTCAAAGTAGAGAAAAAGGTCAAGGCATGATTTCCCAGTTACAGAAATGCAAGCTCATTGGTTTCAGCCCAGTCAAGAGCTGTATTTTCACTCTACAAGGAATTGATTTGTGCATTCTGATAACACAAAAATTAACTGCTAATTTTTCCTGGTCTGTTAGGATCTAATTGTACAGTTGTTTGCAATCATGATTTTCTGGACACTAATATTATGACTGCTGTGATAGCATTCCAATGTCATCCATACATGCAATATGCAGAAGGATAAATGCTTTGTTTTGTGTAGCTTAACAAATAATAATTTAAATGCTAAATTCACCAGACCTACTTCAGTACTACAAGCTCAGCTGTTTCCTAAAATAACAACCCTTCCAGCTATAACCCTCTGTCATTGAGTGTTCCTTAAAATTTCAGATGAGTAAACGGGCAGCATGTGTTAGCTGAGCTGCATTTCAGGCTGCAGTCGTTTTTTCCCTGACAGCTTTACTGGTTGATCAGCAGCAGGCAAGGCCCATGGTTCATCACAATTATATTCCTTCCTGAGCCAATGAGAGCTTGGTGAAGAACACCACTGCCAGTTCTTGCATAGGAAGTAGCATCTGGGGACCCTGCTTGTGCAAGTCTTCCTCACTTTGCAATGAGTCATTAGCTAAGATTACTAATTCAGCTCAAATAGCCCTCCAGATGTGATTCTCTGTCAGGAAGAAAAGAACTATATACTTCCTTTATTAGTGAGGAAAGAAAATGCTTGGTATTTGCCAAGAAATCCATATGAAGTGAAAAGAGATTTGTCATTTTAGAAACAAAATCTCACAGCTATTTGTTTGAGCTGTGAAGAATAACCCACCTTGAATAGAGAGCAGGGCACATAAATGCAATATCAAGAACACAATGACTATAGAAAACGAAATAGACTCAGAAAATACCTGAGTCAAATTCCTCAGTGTGAGTAAAGGTCTGAATAACATACTGATGGCAAAGTTAGCTGTTTTTGTAGTTTATTGTTGGTTGTTTTCTCATATTGTATTTTTTTCCTCCCTTCTGTTCAGTAAGGCAAATTGGATTTCTGCACATTCTCATTTTCCAAGTGTGTTGGTTCCAATAAACTTAGCTTATCCAATATATAAAAGGTTTTGTTTCCACTCTGTTTTGTTACCTTGCAGTTACTGCTTTCTGTTGAATAGATCCTACTCATTGAAGCCTGGCTGATCAAAACGGTCTGCCTTTTGTTTGGCTGACAGAGCTCACCTTAAACTGATATTAATAGTGGTTGTAAAATTGAATCTGTGTGTATGTGCATAAATGGAAATGAGATCAGGAAGAATAAATATACAACTAGATTAAAAAATGCAGGATTTTTTAAAAAGCAATTCAAAGAAATTCACAGAGAATTTGTGCTGATGATTCGCAGTTTGAGGAGAAGATGCACCGTATGTCAAGCAGAGAAAACATGCAAAGGGAATAAAATGTCTCTGTAAGAAGCTGGAACATATTGGAAAGGAAAATTAATGCCAGCCCTGTGAGCATGGTCGGCCCCGAAGGGCATCAGGAAATACTGATTTCCTGCCGGGCAACTCCCAGCTATTCTGCTTAGGATGGCATCATGCCCAAGGGCAAAAGGCCTCTTGCTGGCACGACAGGGAGGCAGCAGGCTGGGCATGGAAATACCCACCAAACACAGAAAGAAATGTTTTGGTGCTCTATTCATTCTCCTCCTCCCCCTCCTACTCCTTCTCTTTCATTTTGTTTGACACAGTCACCTCCAGCCTCAGGCTCATCTCACAGACATCAAAACAAAGTCCTGCTCCAATTGAGTTTAGCTTCAGCAGCTTCGTTGGCTTCTGTGCTTGAAGACGTTTGAATTTCCTGTCAGTGTGGGTGCTGCCAGAAATTTTCTTAGGCTTTTTTCTAAACTTGTAATTAAAATAGCACAGTGGTTCATTGTAAATAGCCTGCTTTCAAGATTCTCATCAGGCAAACAATAGAGATGGTACCATGCAGATTTTGATTTTTGCAGTAATCTAGGAAATCAAGACTATGCAGTGTCTATATGTGGGCCACTTCTATTTCTAGTCAGAAATTACACACAAACAACAAGTTATAATCCTAATAAATACAGATACAGTCTGTTGGGGTTTTTTTCTTTCTTTTAAGTATTTTCTAACAGTGCAAAATGTTTTTTCACTTCTGTTGTTTCTTTTTTTTTACTCATCATCAACATTCTCATATTTTGCAGGTCCCAGCTGAGTTCTTTCTGATCAGAAGACCTCGACTGAAATATCATACCTAATGTTATTTCTTTATCTACTATCAGGCAAAAAGATTCTTAAGAAGGCCAGCATGACACACAAAAAAATTCATTAAAAAATCTGCCACTTCCCATCACCAATAAAATAGAAGAAAAAATCCATTATGCTACCATTAAAATAAGAAAAGAAAACCTGCATGAGGTTTGACAGGCCGTATTCCAAAAAGGCTGAAATGGATGGTTAAAGAGAGAAATTAGAGCACTGATGAATATTACAGTAGAAGTCTGTGAGATTGGCTGGAGTAATGTTCTAAAAAAGACTGGGAAAGATCAGAGTGCATGAAGCTGGTGTAGCTTAAAGCTCACGTCTGAACTGAGACTAAGACCTAATCCTGTCAAAAATGTAAAATCTGTACTGTTAGATTTCATCCCCCCAAAAAATCACCAGGGAAATTGTCAAATCTGTGAGTACTCTGCCATCCTGAGAAGCAGAAAACCTCTTACATTTCCTTCCATTTTGTGCTGTATCTGAAAGAGACACATACAAAAAGATTAAACTGAAGCCCTAAACTCAGTAATTTCTAACTCTGATTGAGGCATATTGTTGTATACAGAAAGAGCATTTAAACCTGGTATTTTGGATTTGCTTGCTGAAGAAAAGAGTGACAGCTGTGAAGTTCAGATCCGCATCTGGATTTTGTCCAAATAAAGCTTTATCTGGCTGGTGTGGATAAAAACATTCTTTCAGGTTAAAAGAGATATTTATTTCATGAAATGCTATATGGGTATGAAAATGTGCATGTTTATGCATAATCATATGTGTAAAGGAATAATAATAATAATAATAATAATAATAGTAATAGTAATAATAACAGAAATGTAGACATCAATGGCATTTCATATAGGATATTAATTTCAGCCATAATTAATATATAAATTAACCCTATTTCTTACACGTTTAAAACATCAGCCTTCCTTATGGAGGAGTTTAAAAAAAATTTATTCTCCTAGGCTCATGACAGGGCTTCTGACAGTGAACCAAACAAGAGTCATTAGAGAGGAAGGTCTCAAAAACTTGACACCAAGCTTCACACGGCTACACAAATATAAGCACTAAGCTGTGAAACACAGCACATATTGTTGCTTATGAAGAAAGTCTGTTGTTTTTACTCTTTATTTCCCTCAACTTTTGATGTAGGCAGAACAATAACCTCCACACAGCTAGATTATTGCTTTCATCATAATCTCTGAGCACAATGTCATGTCTTAATGACACCTCACTATTAGTTCATAGATGTTATCTTAAAATTAATTAGATTCCCTGTGAGAGCCCTTAATGCTGATTTTGATGGCTGTCTTATTGATTAGCTATTGAACTCCTCATTGTGCTGGTTCAACAAGGTCTCAGACTGACTGCACAGAGAGCTTTTGCCCTGGGCTAGCTGTCAATCTCCACAACCAGGCACCTTGAAAAGGCCGGGGCTACCAAAGGCTGGCAGAGCGTTACTGCCTTTAACTCAACTGAAAGAAGACCTAATTAGGAGAGAAATAATACATTTGCTGAATTTCCTTTCATGAGGCAGTTATCTAGCTGACGATGAGTAAAATCAGGAGTTGGGCTGTCTGTTGTTATCCCTCATAGAGATTCATACTGAATTGTCTTGGCTTGACAGAAACAAAACCCAACAAAAACAAATCAGCAAGCAAAGGAGGGAGATGAGTGCTGGCAAGATGAGGTAGAGGCAGAAAGCATGTTTCCGGTCATTGGGTTCTGTAAGTAGACTTCTCCAATGAGCAAAGCACTTCTAGCTCCCTTTTCCTTCAGTAGCAAGTGGCTCTGTAATAAAAAGGAAAGCACAGGATCATGATTTTCGATGTCAGGCACAGAGCACAACTACACTGTGCAACAGGGAATGGTAAGGCCAGCCCTGGGGGAGCCTGAGGAGTCATGGAAAGCACAGGGTGAGCACAAGGCAGCATGCCATGTTGCAGGCTTAGCTGTGCAGACCTGGTGCTCATTTGGTCTGCCGGTCTGGAGTTCAGAAGATAAGCCCTAGGGGTTTTTTAATGCTTTGTCAGTTTGGGGCATTGGTGTAACAGCAGCCTCCTCACCTGAGATATTGGTGAAACAAGAGCTTCAGCACCTTGTTTCTGATGCAGGCATCTGCCCATGCTGCTAGGCACAGTCTGGCCCCAGTCTCCCAGTGCCTGCCCTCTGCCTCCACACTGGGAAGCACTGCCTTTCAGTGCCTAGCAGGCAGTGTCATTGTCACCTCTGCATGGGAGTACTTTTACCCTGACTACACTGAATATCTATAGTCAAGGGCAAATAGCAGAGCATAACGTCCAAATGTTTTGGCTTCGGGGCCCTACACCAGCAAGACTAAGCTGTCAGTTAAAACCTATCCTATGCTTTATATCTCAGCTTGGTATAGTACCTGGGATGTTTTCAATATTATAATTTCAACCAGCTTCTTGTCACAAAATTCTCATTCTAGCCATGTCCTATCATGAGTTTTCTTCACAGAAAACTCTTTATGATCCTCTGACTGTTGAAAGTAGGGGAAATGTTTACTTTGAGCGTAGGCCCTCAGCGCTGTAGTTTTCCCTTAGCCCTATTGTATTGCGTTTCACAGTCTGCTGGAAGTTCCTGAATGACTAGAAGACCACAACAAACCTGAAAGCCAAGCAAAAGCAGAAGCCTACCTGATTATACCGTCAGTAGCCATTCTTCCATGGATTTAGCTATTTAGGTAATGTACATCACAGGATCATTTGGGCCACAAGAGTAGGTACAAAAGGCACCCGAGCAGAGGCTACAAGGAAAAGAGGTGCAGGGGAGGTGCTGGGGCCTGCCCTAGCAGGAGGCAGTGCAATACTCCAGGCAGAGGGCATGTGGCAGAAGATTTGCCTCGTGCCAGAAAGAAGACAAGGTCTGTTGTGTGCCTGTGTGAGTGGATGCAGGGGTGGAAGGCAACATGTCACACATATCCTGTGCCAGGAAGTAATTTCATCTTTGTCCTGGAGCAGCAAAATTCATTTTTTTATGTGGTTCAGAGACACTTGATCCCTCCCCGCTGGTGTAATACAATTCAGTGACAGCAGGCTGAGAGGCAGGTCCAGCTATGACTTAGGACAGCCAAGTTTCATGTTTCCTTTTTTTGGTGCTACCATAATGTTGAAGAAGCATATGACAGCCATTGGTCTCATTTGCAGGAAGAGAAGATGAGAGACAGTTGGGAAGATATTTTGTAGCAACCAAGCAAAAAGAAAAAGGCCATCTCCTTGGTTGATCTTCCCTAGTATGCAGTGGTCATAATGAACAGCATGGGATTTCTATTCATCCCTACATTTCTGAACTTTGACCTTCATTTCATTTTGTATGAAGAGTCTTTGCAGCTCATTTTTCTCTTTGCCATTGTGCCCTTCCTCCCCCCAAATTAGAATATTAATTGAAATCTGAATTAGTACCTGATTGCAATCTAAATTTGATAGACATAATTTTCCAGTTTCCGCAATCATAAAATGACATGGCTGAGAGAGCTCAATCTAATTGTGTGGGTTTCTTTTTTTTTAATCTCTTCCTGCTTCTGCATTTGGTTTTGTATTCTAATAGGCCAAAACACTGAAAGCATTTCTAATCAAATAGCTAGAATTTCATGTGTGATTATGGATGCATATTTGTAAGAAGAAATAACCTGGGAAACAACTGGGATTGGAGAAGCATTTCCAAATTATACGTATCTAGTTTCTCTCAGCTGATAACATTTTCAGCATTTCTTGGGTCTATTAGTTTTGTATTCAGTGCAAAGCTTCATACTCAAGTGGCACAAGAGATTGCACTGCCATTCCTACAGCAGAGCAGTAAAAATGTCAGCAGCAGGACTGATATTCAGTATTACAAATGGTGCTCCATGTGGAAGCCCCAGTGACACTGGTTTTGTTCCAGACAGCAATGTGGTAAATCCTACCTGTTTTTAAACACACATGTAGTCCTATTAATTTTATGGAAGAAGTGTCTGGAGAAAATCCATAGGAAGTCCCTCAGTAGTGTGGGCATGAGGTTTTGTTCTTAAGCAGCTGCTGCATTTTGTAAGGTGTGAAAGTAATTTTACAACTCTGTTACGTGTGCTGTCATTTTTTTAGCCTTAACTGGAGAGCATGGTGTTGGTGACAAAGCTCCTCTTGATTTCATGGGGAGTAGATGAGTTTAGGTCTTCATCTGAAGATCTTGGAAAAACCTTTTGTTGGCTTCAGTGGGTAGACTATAACTGAACCTTCTTTTCTTTGGTCATTTAACTGAGGAGCCTGATTTGGGAGTTTGGTGACTCTTGATTCTCTTTGAGCAAGAGCAGTTGTGATATGGGCATCTCTGGAGGCTGCTTTAATGTGCAACTGAGATAAATACTCTTCCATCAGTGCATGTTTCTTTTGCCTGGGCTGGCTGTGCCAGCTGTGTGCCTTACTCAGGAGCCTTGGTTTGTGGGTAAGGCTTGAGGCTGAGTTTGCATTTCATGTGAGAATCCTTTGCTTCACTTGGTATTGAGCCAGTGTGAGCCCAGAGACTTTGGCACTTTAAAAGGATTTTCAGAGTTCTCCTGGGAGAAGCTGTGCTTGATTTCTGAAGGGGGTACCAAACAGGTTCTTCTTAATTTTTGGTCTGTAAGGTTGGAAAAAATTATCGTTGCTTAATGGCTAATTAATATTCTAGTATCAAAGAAAATTGTCAGTGCCTTGTCATTGGTACATAAATTTGCTGTACTCTCATATTTTGACATTATAAAATAATTATTAAAAAGAGATCTGTATAAAATACTCTTGGGATGCTGTCGGCATCAGGTTAGAGTCTCATTTCAGGCAGATTACAAAGCCATAGGTCTATGTGCTGGTAGAGGTGGAAAGTACTGTCAGAAATTTCATTGCTGAACAAGCCTGCTGGTGGTCACAGATTCTGTCCTACTCCAGTTGTGTTTCCATATGGCTCTAAATTGGCTTTTTTAGGCAAAGGTCACATTGTGGTGTCAATTATTGGTTACTACCTGGAAAATTTAATTTCATGCCCTGCGGTTGGTCTGCTTTCTTCTCCACTATGGTTGGCAACTGTTTCCCTGCTGGTAACTACAATAGCTCATTTACTGGAAGTGATTAAACCCATAAGCTAACTGATTTGGTAGGGCAGCTCTGGGTTGCTAGCATAACCTAGAGAGCTCCTGCACAAATGCGTTTGGATGAATGGAACAAAACCAACTTCTTGCCCTCTGCAAGGCCTCTTAAGAAATTGTACTGCTTGTGATTTGTGTCATGGCAATCTGTTCCTTGGTGTTTAGTTAATGCACTGGATTATGAAAACCAGAGGAAATTAGTGAGCTAAAAAATGCCTAATTTTAGATAATAAGACATCAAAGTTGTGTTAATGTTACTTACTTTTTAACCCAAACTCTTTTGCCTGAAGATCAATTGTCACATCTTTGATGTCTTTTAGAACCCTCTGAGGAGCTCCTTAAAAAGCTGGTTTGCATTTTAACAAAGCTTAGTGCTATTTCTAAGATCCAGAAATCTGGATCTTCATTTATTCTCAGGAATTGTTTGTTTCCCAAAGGATGTATTATGTCATTTATTTTAAAGTGGAACTACTAATCAAAATGAAGGGGGATTTCTCCTTTTAAATTGGTTATGTAACATAAACAGTGGAATGTTGAATAGGGCTGTAGACAGCCTGATCTGGTGGAAGGTGTCCATGCCCATGGCAGAGGGTTTGGAATGAGGTGATCTTTAAGGTCCCTTCCAACACAAACTGTTCCATGGTTTATGAATCCGATCCTACTCATCTGTCCAGAAGAACTTAGTTTAGGTTTTTGCTTATGTGTTTTCTTGAGATAAGAGGACCGTTTCAACTTCATGAAGGGCAAGGATTTGAAAGAAAACATCTGTAAAGAATACAAAAAATTCTTAACTATTATTTAGGTGAAGAGAAACTTATGGTTACTTTGTCAATAGTCTTGCTGGACCAAGTACTTCAGGATTTCTGCAGTTCAGTTTAAAACCAGTTCAAACAGCTATAGTCTGGTGACCAGAGTGGCAGTCATCAGTCTGAAGACTGAAAAGGCCTTTCTCAAAGAACAGCTATTATGGTATGACATGAAAAAACATGCTCGTGTGATGGCAGCAGGACAAGAAGATTTGATAAAGCAGGAAGTTGGAGTTTGGCTAACTAAAGATACAGGACACCAAGTCCTAGAACCCAGTGTTTCTCTACTAGCAGCCAAGAGGTTCTTCTTTTCTTTGAATTCAGGTTGAATTGTCTAATCACTTCCCATGTGTTTTTAAGCCATTTTTACCTACAGTACTTCTGGAGTGGTCAGTGCCGCACTACAGGTAAAGTTTACTAAGTAGGGGGTATATCCCTACCTCAGGAACTTTACAACAGAGAGCTCTACACATCACTCAAACTCCTTAAGAAGGCATGGAAGATCCACACTAAAATGCTTTTTAAAATGATTTTCAATACAGAGCACTACAGATACTTCTAAGTATTTCTTTTCTAAGAAGTGTGCTACTCCTCAGAGTTATCCAGTTGCTATCACCGGATCCTGAAGTTCAGCTGGCATGTTGGAGGCTAGGGATGATCGCCTTCCTTTTCATAAGACTGCTCACTTGACTACACACAATCTCCAGAGGAAGCCATGACAACTAGGTCTACATAGTCTTTCACATACTTATTTTGATGCCTACCCAAACGGGCCTTAACTCTGGTCTTTCAGTTTTGTAAGCCTGATCCAGAATTACCAAGCTCAATAGGAGCTATGAAGCAGCTCCAAGGTGAGGAATGATCAAAACAAATCAAGCTTTCCATTTCCTCCTCTGCCCAGGTACACTGACCAGATGGACTCCACACTGGCCATTTTCCAGCAAGGCTGTACTCTGCCTATGTCCCCCTCCAGCCCTGCTCCCAGAGGCAGGGAATGCTGGCATGCAGTCTGTCAGTCTTCGCACAGCACAAGTTATGGAGTTTACAGTCTACCTAGGAACTCTCCAAGGCAGATTTTAGGGCAGATGTTCAAGCATTTTTACAACATTTGAAATAAAAAGCAACAACTGTAAGTCAAGTGGTAATCTAAAGGTTAATACCAAGAATGTATGTTTGTCCTTTCAGCAATGAGATTTTTCTCATTTGAAAGGACATAGGCACGTATGTGCTTTTTCAGATCACAGCTGAAACCAACCTTTTGCCTGATTTTTTAACTTCTTTATGAAATTCCTAATGTGTCAGGCACACTCATTATAAATGGTTTTACTTAGGATAGTATGTTAATATTGTCTCCTAAAGCACTGATTTGCCAGAGCCAGGCTTTGTTGGTAGGAATATAATGAGTTGCTAATGGTTTGACATTGCAGTATCATAGACAGCCTAGAAGAAATTTACAGGTCTCAGAGAAATGCCATAGCTCTGGCCTCTAGAAAGTGAGGCAATTATCCCTCCTCATTGCTTTTGTGGTGGCCACCTTTCTGTCCCTGCCAAGAGTTACTCAGTAACGCTTGCCATTTCTTCTTATTTTGCAGTCAGTATACAGATGGAAAGTATCTGCTTTGGCAAAACCTGAACACTAACACTCACAAAGCATCTTTGACAATTTTGCCACTGATGCTTACTCACTTCCAAACTGTGAAGCATCCCTGGAACTATCTAAACGGCACACTGCAGTGACTGAGATTCAGTGCCTCAAAAATAACAGAATGAATAAATGTATAATTTGAGTACAATGCATTAAACTGCATTTATTTAGTGTAGATGGTCAAAAAGCAGATATATAAAGACATTTTCAAAGTGTATTTAGCTTTTAAATGCTTTGTGCAGCATGTGCCCCAGCTCATTAGAGCTTTAAAATAAGAGATGCTTTTTGTTTTCTCTGTGGAATGAAATTACTTAGATTTCCTGCAAGGCATGTGCTAATACTTTAGGAACACTTAGTTTCTCTACCATTTCATAAATGTCACCAAATCAAATGCCTGAAAACACATGGGCACCTGCTAATTAATCCTTTTCTCCCATCTTAACTTTTATACTTATTACTAAAGAAACCTCCAACCATGCTTTAGCAAGTGAGCCTTTTTGAAAGAATCCAAACATGAACTATAAATTCAGTACTTCGTTTTTGTTGAGAATTTCTAGTGTCATAAATCTTGCTTCACATCTGGAAATAGGTTCTTCAGAGTTCATTTGTCTAAGGAGTTCTTCAGAGTTATTTGTCTAAGGAGAGGTCTCCATTGGTACAGAGGGGATTTAGACACTGGGTAAGAAGTACCCAATTCCCTTTTGTGTCTTTGCAAAAGTTTCCCACTGCTGCCTGTGATGAAAAGAATTGGAATAGCAGGCCTTACTGCATGCACTCTGTAAGGACGCTAGGCAATCCCCATATTTTTAACATCTTAACAAGATTTTCATGTGGAAAAGGAATTCTTGAATTGTGCATCCTAAATATTTAGAGGAGATAGAGGATCATGCTCATTTCTAGGAACAGGCAATAGAATACTTTAATAATTTCTTTCAATTCTAGTATCTTATTTTTTTCCAGTTCTTCTTTCACCCTGTCTTTCTACCCCCTCTTTCTAGGCGAAAGTCAAGACCCACAGCTGGAGGAAATAAAATCTCTATATTGCAGTGCTTTAAAATTAGCATGGTTCCATTTTAGCTCAGAACTAATAGAGCTCTCTGCAGAAGGCATTGAACCACTTGCTTTATGCATCTGTCTCATAATGGAACGAGCATAAGCAGCTGCCCTATTGAAAAAAAAAATCAGAAAAACCCACCACCTACCTTTTCCCTGCACTCAGCAACTAGTGTTCATTCTAGCTTGGTAATGAAAGGTGATTCCATTCCCTCAGCATCACATTATCGAGTAGTTTCATGTTGTCCTTAATCACCTTATTATTTTTCTCTTTCAAAGTTTAGATTAAATGATTTAACAATGCCCATGTGATTTCCCCATAAAGACTGTAGTATTGGTGTCCGCATGCTGTGAGTTAGGACACACCAGAATGGGAAAGCTGAATATATTTGTTCCACTGCAGCAGTAACAGCAACCTTCCTTCCCTCCCTGCTTTCCCCTGCCTTTTGCCAGACCCTCTTCTCCAAAACCACATAACCATATGGTCAGGATTATAAAACATCAAGGCTTCTGTTGCTATAGCAATCCCAATAAAAAAGCCAAGGTAGAAGACTTCACAAGGCTTAACCTTCACTTACATCTGATCCCTGGAGTGTTTAGCTCTGCAGTTTTTAAACACTGCTCATTTCCCCATAGAAAACGTTTCCTATTCAAATAGTAGAAGATTTACTACCTGAACATCCTTGTCCTACTCTGCTGTTTTACACATCTCCAGGGACAAAAGATTAACCAGGCAGGGTAAAACACCTGCCTTACTATTGCTGTTAATGAAGAAACAATACTAAAGAGCTCAACAGCATTCAAAAACTGGCCCCAATTTGAAGTTCAAAGAATCTCTGCTGGGCCAAATGGAGTTCAGCTAGGAGTAACAGGTGCCTTTCCACTCAAATGATACTGTTTTGCCTTAGGACAGCACAAAAAGCCAGAGATCTGCACTGCTTAGAGACCTGGTATCCCTTGTCATGCCATTGCCAGCTTTGAGGAGGTCCCAAGAGCTCCGTCTGATGGGGCAATATGGGCTCATCCTCCCAGCCTAGGAATGCTCTTAGCATCCCACAATGACGTGACGTCTTCCCCAGGCAGGATAGCAACCTTCTTTAGGCAGTCCAGAGTGGCACTGCTGGCTTAGTCTATTAAGGCCTGACCATATGTCTGGCCTGTGCTAAACCTTCCTAAGCATATGTTGTGCCTGCATTAGGGAGTATTTGGGGCCAGCCAGCATTTTCTGCTGCCACAGACTCCCTCTGTTTCCGGTACACGTATGGAGTTAAATATTACAGTGCTTGATGTGCCCAGACGGCTCATATGGCACAAATCCTTGTCCCAGGCTGCCTGCAGAGAAAGGCAGATAATTATATTTTCAAGGTGTGCTTTATA
Organism: Myrmophylax atrothorax; assembly: GCA_026770055.1. Lineage (NCBI taxonomy): Eukaryota > Metazoa > Chordata > Aves > Passeriformes > Thamnophilidae > Myrmophylax > Myrmophylax atrothorax. The sequence goes on from JAOXXN010033679.1 coordinate 17,516, forward strand.
TCAGCTTGGGCTCAAAATGGGTATTATATCCTAAACAGAAAGTGAAAATTAGATCCTTGTGTATATGAAGGAGCTTGGGTCCTGTGAAGAGCATTTGCAGCACCTTTACTCTGAGTTAGGTCTAAACACAAAGAGCGACCTCCAAGATTATCAGAGTGTCTGCAAAAAAACTGTGGTTTTAGATGTTGGCATGAAACTGTGTCTCTACTGAGGCTTAGTCATTAGTGTTTTAAAAGAATAGCTGTCCTTAAAAATAGATTTTAATGGTCCAGCACCTTTTTGCATTGTATTGATAATTATATTATTCAGTCTTCAAAATCTTTTGGAAAACTGACATGATCCAATAAAAATTTATCTATATTTGCAGACCTATTTTGAAAACTTTCAGCATTGATGTTCATCGGTATAGCTATAATCTTCCTCCTTACTCTCTTTACTGTAGGCACCTTCTGCTATTTTTATACTGCAGTAGCATTTGCTGACATTTCCATGGGGATGTCATATATTAGGTAGCACTCCAGGCTTTGGTTAGCAATACATGATACATCTTGAAGCAGTTAAGTTTCTCATGCCATTTTGAAGTTAAAACCCTATTTCATTTAAAAGCTGGACTCCTAACTGGTAGCTTGTCTGGAATTGTGGGTGGCAGGTCAGAGCAATTTGAAATGGCTAGGACAGAGAAAGAAACCATGAAAAATAGACCAATTACGCTACAGGTCAAGGTTTGTTATTGGGTGGCATGGTTTCAATTTGGCACTGGAGCATGGCAACAAGTCTACAAGGCATGTTCATGCATTTTTGTTATCTGCCATTTGTAAGCAATACTTGAGGAGGAAGGGGGAACATGTAGGACCCCAATACAGCTATCTTGAAGGCTTTTCTCTTTTCTTTTTTCTTCTTTTCTTTTCTTTTCTTTTCTTTTCTTTTCTTTTCTTTTCTTTTCTTTTCTTTTCTTTTCTTTTCTTTT
>JAOXXN010033680.1:0-18390 GCA_026770055.1 Myrmophylax atrothorax
CATAAGCCTTTGTTTTAACATATTACCTTAACTATACATGTCATTTGAGTCCCTCTCAGATATGAGCCTTTAGTATTACTTTGCAACAACTTTTGACTGAGGTTTCCAAAGAAAGCATTGTTTAATACTGCCCAGCAACTAAAGCTGTACTTCAGGTGTTCTTGGAGCTGCTTGATATACATTGTTAATGGGGTGTGCTGCAATTTTCTTCTTTAGCCTAATTCATTGAATTGGACCTTTGTAGGAGAAGGTTTGCTGAAGTCATTGATCACTGTCAAACCTTATGTTGGCCACTCGATTCTAATGTAAACAGTCATGAATGGCTTTGCTTGGTTGCAACCTTCTGGTGTTTGGTAGTTAAGGATAACTTTTTCTCCTACTTCTCAGTGACCTGCCTCAGCTCATCCCACAAACACAAACACACACACACACAAAACTCCAACAAGATGTCTGAAGATAAAATCAGCAGTTGTGTGTGATATGTAGGAATACTGTGAGGCTTAGTTTTTTCTGTTGCTGCTGAAAAGTTTCATGATTCCTGGAATATTAAGTTACTGCAGCAAAGGACAGAGAAAAAACTTAGATGATAGCAAGCAGTAAGGCCTGTTAGAGCATTGAAATATAAACCAAAAAGATCCTTCCAGAATTCTGAAACATCAGTAGAAAAATAGTGCTAATGTAAAATTTAAATTTTGCATGGCATAAAATTTCTCTGCTTTTTCTGTCCATTTTTTTCCTTCTGTTATTTCTGTGTTTTCTGGACCTCTTCCAGAAAGCACTAACCATGCACCAGCTGTGTACAATAACTTTTAAAAGGACATTCCACTTTTCATGTGTTAATAAGTTATGTTGTCTACATTTCCTTATTCTACAGAATTTAACTCAGCTTTCAGGGTGTGTACAGATTCTGACAGAGAAATTGTGCCAAATGTGAGTGCCTCATTTGAAAGATCAGTTTCAAAAGGGGATAATTTTCATATGCTAATCAATCCAGTTTCCAAATATTTTAAAATCTGGACTCAACCCAGAGAAGATTGTTTTGAAGAATGCTTTTCCTTCATCATTTTATTAATTTACTGTCTTGTTCTCTAGAAAACTGAAAATAAATGTTTTATCAGTGTCTACTGGAAAAATACTATTTAGTTAAGATTTTGGAGGGGTTTGTAGAAAGCTTTGTATGTGAGAGAAGAATAAAAGTAATTGAATCGGGCAGAATAAAAGAAAGGTACCAGGTGAGTCCTGAACTGTATCTTAAATTCAATGAATGAAAAATTCTAAAAGATGACAAATATTTCTACAAAATGCAATGGTGATGGGGAGCCCATATTATGTGGACTTCTCCCTATCACAGTCTAAGACTTAAAATGAATGTTCTGTAAGATATCTTGGAAAAAGTGAATATGATGCTGCCTTTTAAGTAAAACTTTTGCCATTCAGGTATGTCAAGAATAATTGGATTGATAAAAAAGTTTCCAACAGTCAAAAATTCATACGTACTGTACAGCAAAATATTGATGTGAATTGATCAAGGAACAGTAACATAGAGCAAGGGATTTGCTTCTAAGTTGGTCTCACAAAAGATAAAAGTTTGAATGAAATTCCCTTGGGTTTAGTTCACTTGTGTGAAAATGGTGAAATTCCATTACCCTTAAAGAAAATGTATCTTTATGGGCATAAATTAATACCACATGATTAGTACCACACTTGCAATTAGAACAGCATGAAACCTGGTTTTTTCTATATTTTGGACATTTCAAAGGAGTCTTCTCCAGAGGCTTTTCAGTGTCATCATTGAATAAAGGGAGATAAAGGAAAGGGAGAATGGGGGAGAAAGTGGACAGAGGACTAAGGCAAAGAGAATTTGAGAATAAGACACTTAAAATATTGCAGAACCATGAAAAAGCAAGCTGAAAGTCCAAAGAGCACAAATTTAAGGTTTTGATGTGAATTTCAGGGAACTGACAGGTAAGAAGTAGCATCTCCAAAATGCAAGGGAGACATCTTATTGAAACCACTCATCACCACTGAGCTCTCATTCATTTTAAGGCAACAAAAGAGCTGTCTTCTCTTTTGACGTGAAATTATTTTCAACTGAAAGATTGATGAAGAGCTAGATTCCAAAAGAGGGTGGTGGGAGGATGAAGTTCTTGCAAGCAGGATTTTTTGGTAGAAAGCAAACTACCCAGAAAGTTCCAGCTTGTCATGTTCTCAGAGTTGGCTCAAGCTCCTTGTAATGCACTGAAAAGGAAATTCTAAGCTACTCTGAAATAGCAAAACCTCACTCTAAGACATCAGGAATGGAGGGAGGGGAAAGAAAAGTCCCATATGGCCAGAAGGTGATAATAACATAGTTCCACTGGAATAGACCTACAATGATGTTTTGTACAACTGCCTGACCAATTCAGGGCTCACTAAAGTTAAAGGATATTATTCAGAGCATTATCCAAATTCCTCCTAAACACTGACACTCTCAGGGCATCAATCACCTCTTCAGGAAGCATATTCCTGGGTTTGGGAACCCTCCTGGTAAAGAAATGTTTGCTACTGTCAAGCCAGTACCTCCCTGGGTGCAGCTGTGAACACATCCTATCACTGGATCCCAAGAAGAAATCCAGGGCCTGCAGAGAACAATGAGGTTAACCCTCAGCCTTCTTTTCTCCAAACTAGACAAGCCCAGAGCTCTCAGTCACTACTCACAGGATGTGCCTTCCAGCTTTTCCACCAGCTTGATTGCCCTTTGTATTGGGTCTAACAGAGATGAAGTCCATTTTCCCATAGTAGCCTTCACAGTGCTGTGCTTTGCCTTGGTAGCTAGAAAGGTGTTGATAACACACCGATGTTTTGGCTACTGCTGAGCAGTGCTGGCACAGCATCAGCACTGTCTCTCAGCATCATCCCCCCAGCTTCCCATCAAGGGGATGGCAAGATCCTGGGAGGGGACACAAGTAGTCTAGATGATGTAAACTAACCAAAGGGATATTCCATACCATATGATATCAGCTCAGATATAAAAGCTACGGAAAGGAGAAGGAAGTGGGAGGCATTAGTTATTTACAATGTTTGTCTTCTCGGACAACTACTACATGTGCTGAAGCTCCGCTTCCCAGGAAGCGGCCAGACACTGCTTGCTAATGGGAAGTAGAGAATAAACATTGTTATTTTCCTCTTCACTTTTGCACATGCAAACTTTCACTTTTGCTTTATCCAACTGCCTGATCTCAATCTCAATCTCCCTCTCTCAGCATATGAGTCATTTTTCATCTTATTTTCTCTCCTCTGCTTGGCTGGGAAGAGGAGTGATAGAGCAACTTGGTGGACAACCAGTGTCCAGCCAAGGTCTGTCCACCACATCCTCCTCTGGAAGCATTCAAGTGCCTTAGCATCAATCTTAAATTATGGGGCCCAGAACTGCACACAACGCTCAAGCTGAGGCTACAAGATCATTAAATACAGTGAGAAAGTCACCTGCTTTAACCAGTCAGGTGCAATTTGTTTGATGCAACCCAGAAAGTTGTTTGCCCTCTTGACTGCCAGGGCACAGTGATGACTCATGTTAAGCCTACTGTGCACTGACACTTCAGAGTGAAGCCAAGAACCCAGTCAGTCACTTGCTTTCACCCCATGTCCTTGTGTGTGACATGAGATAGTAAACAGGATGAACAACAGTGAGAAAGCTCCTGTGTTTAGATAAACATGGAGATATCTTGATAATTACTACCGCAGGAAAAACACACTTTACTTGGGGAATTTAACTTACATTGTTTACAACTAATAAAAATATTTAATTACTGGTTGAAATGCTGAGAAACAAGAGGAAATTTAAAAAAAAAAAGAACTTTTAAATGTGGAGGGAAAACATACCCTTCTTCCTTTCTTGGACTCCGCACCACTCGCAGGCTGCTCAACTGCACTCATTCAGACTCTTCTTGAGCTAAGATATTGACAGTGTTTACACCTCCACACTTTAGGGTCAGCCTGTTCAGCAAGCACAGTGAGGTTTGTGGTCAGTGTGTAGCAGTACTTCCCTGCTCCTTCTTCATTCTTTTCCTCTGCTCTGATGTGGCTCCTCCATGGACCACAATCCCTACATGAGTATTTGCTATGCCATGAGGCACCAGCTCCTCCTCTGGTCTTGGCTTTCCCATCTTTGCTTTCCACTCCTTTTTTTAATTATTATTTAGTTTTCCTCCCCTCTATTCTCCATCATTACCATGTTCCCCCCTCCCTTCTCAAGCATTTTCTGGCCATTCTTTAAAATGTTTTCATAAGAGTCCCTCAAACTTCCCTGCTGGGCTCAACTGGCACCCACACACTTCATGGTCTGCCAATTCCTCTGCATAACACTGTGTATGAAAAGCCTTTAGCTGTGCTGCTGCTCCTCAACATGTGATGGGGAACAAGGGTATCCAAATACTGGAATTTTGGAGGTTTGCTTTTTCCTAGAGGTTTTCACCCTGGTCTTGTTTTCCCTTTGACATATGTTCTCACAGTCACCCTGTCCCTAGTCATAAAGGTGACATGAAAGTTTTTATGCTAAGAAGATCCAGACCAATAATAGATCTGTCTTTGTAAATGGTGGGCCACAAATACTGGGGGGAAACTGCAATAATGGACAAATATGCAAGAACGTTTCTTCAAAATAGTCTTTTCATTCAAAATCAAACAAGTATTAAAGAAATATATGCACGAAAAAAACCAGTCAACCAAAACAAACATGCACCTATTATATATTCCTTTCTAAATCTATGGATCTAATAAATGACATTTAGGAAAATACCCTGTAAACATTTCAACAAATGAAATGTTATGCCCGCTCAGGTTCTCACTTTCTGTTCTTCCTGGACTGTATCATATTCAGTTAAGGTTAAATTGAACTGCCATTGTGTTACTTACACAGCCAGAATTAAGATGATGCTTGGGCCAGTTTACGTAATTTTTAAATTTTATTTCTTCCATTTTTTGGAGTGATTATTCTAGAAGCAAATGGGACTTCTAAATTTCAGAGGGTAAAGTTCATGTTTCACTGTTTGCACAGTCTCAGTAAAATGCACCAGAAAAACAGAGGTGTAGCAGAGAGAAAACATCAAGTAAGAGCTGAAAGAAGCAAACCTTCATGCCTTAGTAAGTTACAGGATTCAAAACTCAAGTACAATTCATTTTGCAGTAGCACATCCTCCAAGCAATTTCAATCCTTTTCATGTTCAGACCCTGTAATTTCTGGTAATTATCTACTTGTGCCGTATGGCTTAGTGCCAGATATGCTTTTCCCATATGTCTGATAATTTTGAACTTGGAATGGCAAGGCAACAGACATCTGAAAGTTAGTTTGATAACATTTAGAAGAACAAAAAGCTTTTACCAGCAAAACATCAGTAAGTACCTGCAGGTATGAACAGTATAGTTGTAATGAGGAAGTAGAACCTTCATGGGATCATTATACAATCCTAGGTCTCTCTTTTCCACTTGTCCTTCACTTTGTTTTCTAGCAGTACTCACAGGAGGCACAAAGCACTATGCATTGCACAAGGTTTCTCTTCGGATTTAAATCCTCATTAGCTGCTTAATGAACCCGTTATCCAGAATAAGGGATACAGCATAAAACTACTGACAAAAAACAGGCAAGTAGAAAAATAAGAGGTCCTTCTGGAGACTGAAGTTGTGCTTTAAAGAAGTACTGAATTTATGTGGGCTGATGCTTATTTTCCTTTTGAAATTATTTCATATTCTAAGGGAAAAGGCTAAAGTTCTTTACATTTCACTACTACATTATTTAAAACAGAGTATGAAGAAAATAACTCAAGCAGATATTCCAAAACTATAACTTTTACCTACAAATCAAGGAGCAAAACATTCTTACCTGAGGGAGAAAGAGGAAGAGACCTAATGCACTAGATTCGTGAAAATTTTCTTTTAAATAACTACTCAGAAAAAAATCTTTTATTTTCTGCCCATTGTAGAAAATTTTTTCCTTATGTTCCCTGGGTTTTATTCATAATAATGCATACTAATAAAAGAATATTTATTAGCATTAGATAAACAGGTAAATAGTGTCTGTGCCTATTCAGCTCTTAGGCAGAATGGGATCATTGTGTTATTCTTGTGGAGACATTCATGAAATTCAGATCAAGATTTCCTTTGCTCCCTCCAATGTCATGATTCAATCAGCTTGTGCAAAGTTACCTAAATGCTTATATATGTTACAGCCAACATTTTGCTTTGCCTGAAGTCATATTCATGAACCAGGAGTAATGTAAGTAAAAATAAAGCTTTCTAACACAACTTATATATGACCTGTTCCTTTTGTTGTCATTACTTTCAGATTTCCTTTCCTCGCTTCTCAATCAGACACAAGAAATACATATCTGTTTGCTCTTCCATTTTACTTTATATGGCACTGACCATATTGCAAAGCAAGAAAAATGCTTTGAATGAATGATTTCATCCCTGATGATGCTTGTTCTGTGCACCAGTTGAGAGTGATCTAGCTCGATTGTCTGCAGGCCAGATGCAGCATTTTCACTATTTCCAGTGTTTTGTAGTGTGTGTGCGCACTAAAAGGTTACTAGAGGTAGAGATGCTTCCTATCTCATGATCCTGCAGCAGCACAGATCTTCAAATGGCTATGTGGTGGTGCCCTAAACCCTACACAAATCCAAGTAAAACTGCAGTACCCACTGTTCATCACTGTCTCATTTCTACACTGTTGAAAAGAGGACAGAAGGAATTCAGAACTCACATAGAATTAATTTCTTTCTTGTTTATACTCAGATACCTTTAATATAACCTCTACATCTTAGGGATTTCATAAATAGGTACATTTTTATCCCTTCCTACTTGTAAAATATATTTAGTTCTGGGACAGGTATTTTAATGGTGTGCACAGATGGAGGGTTGGGCTACAGCTATGATCCAAAGTGAAAAGGTTATGTTAATATACCTCGAATGGGCTTGAATTGTGGCAAGGGAAATTTACCCTCAATATTAGAAGTGAAATTTCAAATGAAAGTCTAATTAAGCACTGAAATGGATTTTAGAATTAGGTAAGGGATGCTGTGGAATTTCTGTTGCTGGAGACTCTCAAGAACAGTCTAGACACATGTCTGTTGGCTTGATTAAATTGCAATTCACTGTCTTGGGACTGGTGCACTTGGGCTAGGAACCTCTTCAGGTTCCTACCAGCCCTGTGATTCATTCACTGTAACCATTTAAATAGACAAGCAGAAAGAAACCAAAGAATGGAAAAGAAAAATAATCCACGAGTATCAATGGTGCCACTAGTTTAAACAGCAATTACTAATATTTTCTGAATGCACAGGTGAGAGAACACTCCAAATAAATGTTTGGGGTTTATTTTCTTTGTCTCTATGAGAAAATGCAATGAAGAAAAGCATATTAAATTACAGTTGCTGTAAAGTTATTTCCATTAATACATGAAGAGGAATAAACATTTTTTCAATATTTCTTTGCCTTCTCTAAAAAGTAAATAGGATCAGAATGCAAAAGAGAGATTTAGTATCTAGTCATTCTGCAGAATGCAGTGCCCTCTACTGCATTTTGCTGACAGATGGATTTTTCATCTTACTTGTGTGTTTCTCCTCCCTAAAAATGCTTTGACTTTCCCCACTGTGGTTAGAGACAAGTATAAACAAAGAATGTGACTTTGAACTTAGTGTCACAAGGCAAATGGTTTCTTTGGAAACAGCTTGAATTTCACTGTCTTCAGTTTAGTTTTGGATGCATCAGTTTGAAAGGAGAACCAAATGTGTCTGGTCTTAAAACTTAGGCAAAATGAAACAAGAGTTTCTTCTTGTGATTGAATCACTATCGAATGAGCATGCAAAGTGTATTCCCCCTGCACTTGGAGTTAGGCTAGCTGGTGGTTTCTTTTCTAAGCTGCAGACCATTTGAGAACATATCTAAGATTAGAAGTGTTCATTAATTCTCAAAATGAGGAATAATCGAAAGATGCAAGCTATCAAGAACTCAGAACCAGCCAAAGAGACTTTCTAACACAAGCTAAAGAACTCATACATTCGCCATTTGTTCAGTTTTTTTTATTTCCAGTATGCTTTCCCTTTCCACAATGAATATGATTTGTAACTCAGTTGTTTGTCTCTGTAAAAGCTGTTGACATTCCATGTGGTCTAATTCCCTAATCTTCAGACTGGCATTTATTGTAATAAAATATTTTCACATTTTGTGTGTGCTTTGTGGCTGTCTTGACAATACCACAAGTGTTCCTCCTCTGTGTAGAGAAAAATTGTTGGTAGTACAGTCTGTAATTTAGCAATTGTGATATTCAGACAACTGCTGAATAACAGCTAAAAATAAGAGTGAGAAGCTGGTGATTTTTATAGATTGGAGGACAAAAAGAGGATGGTTCTTATTTTGCTGTAGTGATTCTGACAGAAAGACTTCAAGGAGTTAACTGCTCCATCCTCAGATAACCTGAGTGATCAATCCCAGGCTGCTGCTGTGCTGCACTAAAATGCTTGTAAAGGGTGGTCTTAAGGTCTGTGTTGTGCTGCACAAATCTGCAGCTTCCAGAGAAAATTTAACCAACTAATTGAGGCAGAGTTGTCTGCAAGCAGCTCCCAGAAGGTACCAGCAATTACACCACCAGCATGGCCTTGTCAGTATCTTACAGTGCAGCAAAAAGTTCTCATGCCAACAAACTCTCTGGCAAAGTGTCAACAACTTTCCCAAACAAAAACTGCAGCAAAAAAACTCTCCACTAAAACAATTTCCTGACCAAGTATTCATATATATTTTTTTTCAGTTAAGATTCTTATTGTATAAGATTAGATCATTGTGCTTTCAAAAAAAAAAAGAAAAAAAAAGAAAGAAAACAAACACGTTTTCCATAGGTAATGTGTAAAGCAGCAATACCATAAATCTCTGATGACGGGTTACTCCCTTCTAGTTCTGCAATATTAAAATATTACATAGTGTACCTAGAAATACTATCTTTGTTATTCAGGACATTATTTTTTTTTCACTATAGTCTGTAAATTATAATATTGTCTAACATGCAGGTAAGACAGTTAACTGCAACTTGTAAAAAGAAGTGGTCTGATTTTGATAAAGAACGTGTCAAATTATATTTCAGCTGAAGGCTTTCCATGTTGTGGAAACATTTGACAAATAATTGAGAGAGCTGTGCAGAAAAGGAATATTCGAGAAATTACTGTTTGTTGTGCTGTCTTCTGAAGTCATTTCAGTCTAATGTGAGTAGAGTGTGCTAGATATGAGATGTTGCTTTTGTAGTATCTACAACACAATAGTAATTTACAAGTTGCAGGTGCCTCACAAGACAACTTGTCTTTGGGAGCCCAGAACACAACTTGGTTTTCCCAGCGGGCATGATGAAAATTCAACATATGTGCCTCTACACCAGGAAAAATTGTGCTTTAATCCTAACAAATACCATTTCCTTGGGTTACTCGGGGCAGAAAGGTGGTCATAATGAACATCATGGAGTTCAGTAAGTCCAAGTGCAAAGTCCTGCTTTTGAGTCAGGACAACCATTTGTATCAGTACAGGTTGGAGGATGAATGGTTTGAGAGCAGCCATGCAGGGAAGAACTTGTGGGCATTGGTGGTCAAAAAATTGAGCTTGATCTGGAAATGTGTACCAACCAAAATTATTGTGCCTTCTGTGTGTTCACACTTTCATTTCATTAGCTTACCAAAGTGGATTAAATAATGGAATGAAGCTCTCAAAATTGTGCAGTTGCGAGCAGTATTTATTTCTGCATCTACTTCACCCCATGTTCAGTGTTGTTGCATTGCAGTTTTGTATGTATTCTGTTTTATTCTCTTATAGTTTCTGGAAGTTAATCAAAATCAGAAAGGAAAAAAGGAAAGAAGCTGTACCAACAGTTGTGGTTGCTATAGTTATGATTTGGCATGTGCCAGAAACTTGATAATAAGAGTTAAAATCAGCAGAACACCAGCTAGGTGAACTTGCTTGGCCTTAGTTAACAAATATTTTGATTTTACACCGCTCATTAACATTTTTGTTGTTGTTCTTTCTATGAGAACCAAATGATTCTGCCTATGTAATGCAAAATTGATCTTTATAAATGATCTTCCAGGAGTTTATGAGCTTTAATTACTGCACTGCATCTCAAAAGATCTGTGTATTCTCGGCTGGGATTTAGGCATCAGCACAAGAATTTCAACCTTTCAAATTCCTTTAAAAGATACTTGTTTTCCCTTCTAGAAATAATTTGACTTAGTATATCTGTCAAACCTACACTTCCACTGGCTAGAGATCAGATGTTAGGCAAGGTCCCTGTCAAACTAACTAAAAATGGATATACTTGCAGTATATGCTAGAGTTTCTTGATGTTGAAATCACTGGTAAAGTCACGTCATTGAAGCATACATGTGATTCAAACCTGAGTTTCAGTGATGACGGTGATGGGAAACTCTAGAAACTATTTAGCACCAATGCTCTTACCTTTTTGTCATTTCTTGAATGCTGCAAATATCAGCAATCCTTTATCTAAAGTAGTGAATATAACTGATGAGTTTATAAACACTCCCTAATTACATTGCATCCAATGTTTGCTTGCTAGCCAGACTCTGCCCAAACTTGTATTCCTTATTTTGCAGGATTTTGAAACACTTTCTCCTGTACTCATAGATTATTAACCCAGAGTTGCCTACCTACTTTGGGAATCAAACTAGACCTTTAAATAACTTTATTCATGTAAATGAACTGCAGATATTACAGCACAACAATCTGCAACAGCTCAATTCCTGTGATTTGCCCTCTTGGTGCTCAAATAACAGGGCATATCAGCTTCTCTGTGCTGCATGGCCAGCGTTTGCTACAGCCAGTTCATCATCTGTACCTGGGTCTCCAATGGTCCTGTTAAGAATATCTTTGGGATTTTCCTGCGGCTCCCTCCTGGCTTACCAGGCCACACTGAGTGTTTGTGCGAATGTTTGAACATGTAGATGGGACAAGTATTCAGAGAGAGGAGCTGGACACACTCTTGGCCCACAGTTTAGATGTAGCCCCTACAGATAAACAGGCAGAGTTTAGTCTTTTGGAGCACCTCTACAGCCTTCTCATCCTTTCCCATAGCCAGAACTTGTAGCTGCTCTGATGTACTTGCCAATGAGGTTGATTTTCTTCAGCAGGGAACCCTAAAAGAACATAGTCTACATGATACATCTCTCTTCAACTAATTCTCAAAACATCAGCTAAAAGGTTTTAAAATAAAGTTTTTAAGTAAATCTGCAGGTGACTTTGTACTGACAACTCATTTGATTTCATACATTTTGGTGACATTGCCTTCCTGCTGTAAGATCATAAGAGATGAATGGCAGAATTCTTTTATCTTATTATGAAGTTCATGACAAACCTTTTTCTTCAGTGGAAAAACGTCTTACCCATTCCCAAAGAAGCCTCCTCACTTTACTGCTGACACCACAGGAGACTCGCTTTTCCACTTACACAATTTTAAGTTCTGGTATTTTGCCAAACAAAACAAATGTAGGTCTTGCCTCCAGATATTTAAATTGTGTTGGCGGAAGGTGTTTTCCCTAACTTTATTTGGTGAATATGCAATGATAATATAGTAAGAAAGGAGATCTGTGAAGCACTAAAAAGTCCATTCTTTTCAATGTCTGAATTCATTATGAAATGTTGATCACCAGTGTCAAGAATTCAGACACTTCAAATGATCATCAGGTTCAGTTATACTTAGAGATGAACCAGATACTTCCTTTTAGGAGAACAGTATATTTGTAATATTGGTGCAATTTTTTGCTACACATTTCTCAGGAAAAAAAAAAAAGGAACAAAAAGGTCTATCAATGGTATGGTTATGCTAGTGTTAAGTGGTTTTATATGAAGGTTGACTATAACTATGTATTTTCCACTGATGAAAAGAGTTTTGTTCCAAAGTAACTTTTATTTTCTTGAAAAAGACTAAAATAATTGATTACTGTGAAGTTTCCAAAGGACTAGGTACAGTCTAGGCTGTATGTTGAAAAGACACTTGTCAGCCTCAAGCAAATCAAATCAAAGGGGGAAAATATTTGCAGCAGCCTTTCCAGCATGTTTTTTTAATGAAATTGAATTCATCATTGATAGTTGTTAACAGAATACTGTAAGCTGAGAAAAGCAGACTCCTTAAGCCGTTTTTGAAGGATCTAAAAGCATCGAAATTTGTATTTCTCAGCATAACTCTGGTTCTAAGAGGAAGAAGAATGAAATGATTACTTAAGATCCTATCATCATCAAAAGTCTGAAGAAAAAACACCAGTTAGGGGTGAATTGCCTATTGGTCAGGTTAGTTCTACATATAAAAAAGAAAGCAGAGACAACAGATCCTTGCTGTTGTCAGAAGGATAAAACAAAACATCATTATCTGCTTTGATACTTCTGCTATTACTCTACCAAAATCTAACAAAATTACACTAGAAAACTACTATTTGGTTTTTTTTTTCTTATAGGAATGTTTGTGAGTGTTTGTGTAGCATTTGTTTCATTGATATAATTCCTGTTTTCTGAATTTTACCTAAGTGGAAGACAAGAAGATTTAAGGTACCCAACATTATATTCTTTACAGATTTCTAACTGTCAAAATATATCTACAGAAAAGTACAAACTTACGAAATTTTAAAAAAAAAAAAAGTTAATGAGCTTTTTAAATATTGAGCTATAAGAAACTACAAAAAAACAAAAGAAGTTTCATTGTAGGGACAATATTCTAAGTGATAGAAGAAGGCAGATTCAGAGAACACACTGTGAACCCCACATGGAAAAAAACCACAGAGAACACATATGAGAAGGAACTTGAACAACTCTGTGACCAAAGAGAAATTCAGCACAGTGAAGAATCTAAAAGACAGAAAGCATATGAATTATTTTTCAGTGTCTATTGTTATATGTGCACACGTTTTAATAAAACAAATGAGACAAACTAAGAAAAGGGGGAAGAGATAGATGAAAAGAGAAGGAAAAATATCTAGCTAATCAAATATCTGACTGGCAAAGCAAAAAAGTATGTGATGGTGAGTAACTGAAGTTGTAATTTGGTAATAATTTAGTATCCTATTGTAACTCTGAGTTCATGAGATTTCCAGTCAGAAAAAGAAATTATATGAGGTGTTGTCATGACTTTAGTGTCTTTTATATCACCTTCTCATTTATTCTTGACTTCCTTCTTGATTATTGGTTATTCTTATGCTATCTTATTCTGAAGCCTGCATTGCAAACACCTGAATTTTCTAAGGAATGAAACGGATCTCTGACAAGAATAGGAAACAGCATCAATCCGTGTAATTACCAGATCCAAATATAAACTTGCTTCTTAGAAACCGTATTTCATTTTGATTTGGCAAGACATTTTACTATGCTTAACTTTAGACAAATTCTGTATTCATATCATAATCTTTTATTTAGCAACATCCTTTTATCTCTGAAATCCAAATGGTTGTAATTCACAAAAAACCACATGTCCAAATCTGCATATCAAATATATTATCACCCCAGAAGTTGTTGAAAACCTTAAGAGAAGAAAAACCAAAGAGCTCCACAACAAAACATCCCTCCCACTGTGACTGATCAGAGTTCTTGAGTGATTGAACTTGGTAAGCACTGTTCTACCCATGCTGTCAAAGGAAACTTAACAAATGAAAGCATTAAATTTATTTATTCTTCTAATTAAGGTAATAGTGATACTTCACTGCATCTGGTCTCTTGTTCCTTTACTTGGTAAAAAGTCTATTTACTCATTTTGATTTCCACAGTGGTCTTGTCCTTTTGTTTCCTGTGCAAGGACACTTTTTTTATTGCTGTTGATTAATGTACAAAAGCTGTGTGCCTAGTGCCCATAAGAAGGAAATTGGGGGAAGGGAAGGGTGGGGTGCTTTTTTGCTTTGCTTTTGTGTAATTGTTACTGCCAGCTTCTTAAAAAAAGGGTCAGATGTCTTGGAAGTTGAAACAGAGGGAAGCAAATGCATAAAGAGGCAAAGGATGCTCATTCCTAGTGCCTATGGTGACAATTACGTGAGTCCAAGGGAGTCCAAGGGGATAAAAGCAGAGTGTACAGGTGCCCTGGATCAAGGGGGGAAAATGGCCTGAAAGAGTGCATGAAATTCCTTAAGGGCTGTCACAGCTGTGAATATGAAATAGTTCCTGTTGCCTATGATTCTTAAAGAAACACTGACCTAAAGTTGTAGAGAGACCACAAAAAGGGATTAGTGTGTGAAGCAAGTGTAAAATCTTCAGAAATTCTTTAGCTTACAGTAGTTTCAAGAGTTCTCAGAGGAGTTTCCTGATGTATTGTACTAGTACAATATCAAGTTAGTTTAGGACAGAAGCTTCTCACCTGACTTTCTCTAATCTTTCGCTAACATATCTATATATCAATCACTTCAGCAGCATTTGCAGTTATCGTCAATGAAAAATTTCCCAGTTTTCTTCTTGTGCAAATATTTAGCTCAGAAATGTCTTGGATTAATTCTTAGATTGACTGGTCGTTCATCAGAGATATTTTATTTTTAAGACTTTGCCCCATAAAGGCAAAAAATGGAGATTTTATGAATAAAATTACAAAAGTCTTATTCTTCTCAGCTGTGTACTGGCTGAATATTTTTAATTTATCTCATACAACAGGAAATTGAAAGGATTCTATTTTCACTAGACCATCCAGATGTGCCATTGCAAAATAACGTAGATTTCCTGTTATTTAAGATAGATATTTCATTTTTTGTGAAATAGGTAAGATATTGTTTGTGAAATATAATTCACTAATTTTTAATTGATTTATTAACTCAAATCAATTTGGTAATTATGAACAATTATATGATGGTGTGTATAGGATGAGAAAATGAGAGGTGCAAAGACTGGGAGCCAACGTCTTCTCAGATGTGCCCAGTGACAGGAGAGGTTATGGAGTATCCCCTAGAGATACCGACAGTTCTTGGCCAGTGGCTCTAGGTGGTCCTGATTGATCAGAGCGTTTGGACAAGATGATATCCCAAGATCCCTTCTAACCTCAGCCATTCTGTCATTCTGTGAAGGTTATAGATTCCGACTGCAACAAGAACTGTGAAATTCCAAGCGGTTATTCCTTGTGAAATTTACTACTTCGAATTAAAAACTGTCCACTTGTTAAATTTAAACAACTGTTAAGGGTGTCAAAATTGCTACTAAAAAATCTCAGGGTTTCAATTCACTACATAATATGGAAACATGGTTAAAAACATGTCCCCTTACCTTCAAGGGACCTTAAGCTATACAGAAAAATAAGAGAAATTCAAGACCATGAGACTTGATCAGCAGAATAGTGACATGACTACCCTAAATATCAAATTATTTATAAATAAATCACAATGGTGGACCAAACATTTTGATTTTCCTCCTCAGGATGGTGGTGGGGTGGAGAAAGATGGAAGGTGCTTATTTACATAAAAAATAGCCAGTTCAGCAAAAAAGCTGCCATTCTTCACAGCTGGCTGTGGTTAAGGAGATAATAGGTTATGGGATCAAATTCTTTCTATTAGATGGAATGGATGTCCTCCAAAATAGGAAACAAACACAGAAAAGCTGATTCTGCATACCATTTTAATCCCACTTGTTTTATGGGCAACAGCTAGAGTATAGGCAAAGTAGCTTTATTTAATATCAATAAGTGTTTCATCATGGTCAGTTAATGACTTACTAATTTTGATTCTATTTCACTTCAGATTCACGGGGTTAGCTTTTTTTTACCTCTGCTTGTTTCTTTCCCGCAATTTTTTTTTATAATCAGGTAAATCCTTTTGACAACAGGGAAGCTGGAAGCCAAGAATAACTTCTATTTAGCCTTCTCATTTAATGCCTTCTTGGGAATGGACTGATAATTTTATAAAAACAATCTTCAAAGCAGGATGCTGAAACTATGATCTGTTAAAATTAATGCAGGTATCTCACATCATTCATGTTGCTTAATATACTTCCCCTCACCTTTCTATAAGCCAAATAAATGACATTTAGAAAGATTGTCCTAAAATGAGCTCCTGGGCAACTCACACTAGTAGTTGATCACTAATTAGTGATCAGTCAAAAAACACATTCAAACTGTTTGTCACTTAGTCATTTTCCTATATACTTTTCAAGACATTTTAATAATTTTCATTCTCTCTGATTTAAATAATAATTTCCTACGGCTTATCTTATCAAGTATATTACTGAAGCTCAACTAAATAACATCTCTGTAGTATTTCTTCTCTAAATAATTATGTAATTAGAAGAAAAAGAAACAAATTTCTTTGTGACAATTTAAAATTATTAAAGATCTAAATTTAAATCTTTGGACAGGGAATTCAAGATTTTTGGGTCATTGAAGGTAAAACTTACAGGCCAAAAACTAAAACACATAAAAACAATTCAGGCATGTGGTAGTAAATTTTCTTCAGAAACAGTAAGGTAGTTTAAGAAAAAGCATTTTCATGTATTACAGACTGTTCTCTTTCAAGGAGTACCAGGCTGAATTAGTATAACTTCCCTTAGAAGTACATGGAACTACCACAGCATAAAATCTAAGTAATATTTTAAGTTTTAATTATAAATTCTTCAGCAGACTTCACACTGAATTCCCTACAGAATGATACTGATACAGTTTTCCATTGTTTCACTAAAAATGAGACTTAAAATGCTATTGTGTCTACTGTGACCTACATATAAAAGACAGATACTAAAAACTTACAATGAGTGTAATAATAGTTACACTTAAAACACTCTCTAGGGTCAAACTCACAGATACTAGTCTGGAAATAACTACAGGTGAAAAATGGAATATCCATAGGAATGGAACATTTTTTTGGAAATATCCAAGGTGTCACTTTATGAGAAAACAATGAACACAACAGGTTAGGTGAAAAAAGATCAGCTGTTTAATCATAACAACAGTAACAGTAAAAAATCACTTAAAATCATTGTGGGGCATGGTACAATTATTAAACTCCTATGTTCTGCAAGGTCAAGATTATTCTTTTTAGTCATTACTTTGTGAGGAGATTCAGGGAATTCAATCTCAACAAACAGTTCAATATGAGTGAGAGTGTTGGGGTCAGACAATAAGTGAGCAATGCTTATACTGTTGGGGAGAGAGAGAATCTCTCCTTGAATACAAAATAAGTCCTTTTATGTTATCTCAAAGACAAATATTGAATGTTGCTCTGTCAGCACTGCATATGTAATAAGCCTGGAGGGTTTAGAAATCCAAGTGATAGAGTTATTTCTCAGGATGATGATGTAGCAGTTTCATTCAGTACCAGCTCTGGAGGATATTTAACAGCTTGTATCAGAGCAAGATTTTTTTGCACCGGCAAGTCCACATAACATGCACACAACAGTATTAAAAGACCTGGATGAGAGGCTCTCTGGGATATTAAAATTTATCTTCAATAAGTATTATATCAGACAGGATATTTCAGAAAACAAAAGGGAAAGTCATGTGCTAATATTTAAAAGTGATAAAGGGAATAACACAGGTAGTTGATCTTTTTCTGTCTGACACCAAAAACTTTAATCACAGCAGTTTTTCGTGTTTTGATTACTAAAAAGAAAGACCACATTATAAACCAAAACTTTAATTATTATGAACCTGAGGATATTTTTCAATCCATATATGTGGAAAACAGATTGTGTGAACATTGTATGCATACTTGCATAACAATTTGATTGATGAATGTAATACTGTTAGAGCCCTTTAGTATATTGACATTTGCTTCTGAAAGACACTCATGTCATTCTGTATCAGAAGTGGGAAAGAATTCTATCTTAGTGTGGCTCTCACTATATTGCTGAAAGATTGATTGCTAAATTGTAGGTGTAACTGTAATGAAGGAATCAAAAAGTGGTTCTAGTAAAGTCCCATGTGATTTTGTTCTTGAACCTGAGTGAGCTGCAGCCAATAGTTTATAACATTTTCAATTGATTCAAAGGTACTTATTACGTGACAAAGAACACAAATTACCAATCCAGAATAATCCAGACTGCTTTGTATTATAAGTTATGGAGAGTCTTTTTACAGAGAGAGGGTAGTCTAAAATTAGAAACAATAACTGTGTAAAAGACTGGGGGTAAAAGCCCTTAGACAAACGTCATCTCAGTGTAACACTGTTCAAAGAGACTAACATGAATATAAAAAGTGTAACTAAGACTTGAGAATGGGGTTCTGCCTGGGCTCTTAGGTCAAACAAATGGGTGTACGAGTTCCTTCTCTTTTAAGATTGGTTTCCAATGTTTTCAGCACATCAGGAAAACCAAATATGAAGGCAAGAGATCAACAAAGACTTGAAAATGAAAGACTAAAAGCCGAAGCAGAAAAAAGAGAAAAAGAAATTGAAGCCGAAAGAAAAGCTAATGAACAAAAATTAG
>JAOXXN010033681.1:0-18361 GCA_026770055.1 Myrmophylax atrothorax
ATTGAATTAAGAGTTGGACTCGATGATCCTTGTGGGTCCCTTCCAACTCAGAAGAGTCTGTGATTCTATTTACCTCACTGCCTGAAGTGTCCAGCATCTTTCTTTCATTTGCAATAAAAAGGTATTGTTGGAGCTGTCCACAAGGAGGATCCACAAATTAGCAATGAAATCACAGCTTGGCATTCCTTCAAATAAGAAATCACTCAATGAAACCAAGAAATGGATAAGATTCGATGAAAAATTATTACACTGCCATTGTTTCCATCTAACTCTTATGAGGATTTCTGTGTCTGAAAGAGAATCCACAAAACCATAATGTCACCACAGGGACATGAGAGACTTTCATCTGTCATGTACTACCCCCATCAGCTGGTTCCCCTGGTGAGATTACACTGAGTCATTCCAGTGGGCCTCATTTTTAGCAAAAGAGCCAGCATGTCCCTTTTCCCTTGGGATGTCAGGAATGCCTGGGATCACTCCTCACACCTCCACTAGACTGCACAAATGGGGCAAGTTGTGACCACCCTGTGTTAGTCAGAATAGGTGCCTAACTCTGAAGCACTAGAAAGGAAAGTCTCCCTTCTTTCTAATGAGAAACAAAGTGCATCACTCTTGTTTCCAGCCACTGAAGACCTAACTTTGGGTCTGTAATCTGCAAGTGTGTTGCATGTGGGTGCAGGTATTTGAGATTAGACCCAAAAGTATTCATAGTATTGAATGTAAGAGCCTTCTTTAGAAACCCACGAGCTGATTTCAAGCAGTTTACTTTTTTTCTGGAGAAATTTTGGTAAATGATGGCAGAATGATATTTAAAACCCCCTAAAACCAAAATTCTGTCACAGCTGCTCCAAGCACTGTAGCATTTATCAAATACATTACATAGCAGTGTTTTCTGTGGCCTTTGTGTATCA
The DNA here is from genome assembly GCA_026770055.1 of Myrmophylax atrothorax. Taxonomy (NCBI): domain Eukaryota; kingdom Metazoa; phylum Chordata; class Aves; order Passeriformes; family Thamnophilidae; genus Myrmophylax; species Myrmophylax atrothorax. Next base: position 912 of record JAOXXN010033681.1, read on the forward strand.
TCTGAGACATATCCTGACAGTATCACAGAAACACCAACACCTTCAGGTTGGAGGATGAAACAGGACTAACTGAACTTGTGTCAAAGAATCCTGAAAGGAGAAGTTGCTCTCCTGGTGCATTGGCAGCAGAGGTAAAGGGGAGGTTACAGAACTACCTCTCAGACATCCCATCACAGCCCCTGCATTTCACTGGGAAACAAGGTTCTTACAGCACAGACAGGAAGAAGCCTGTGCTATAATTTCTAATTCTTTGTTCTAATACAGTGTTTCATTAGATTCCAATCTGATCTCTATCCCAAATCCAGTGTAGCAGATCTAATTTCAATTGTGTTATTCCTTATTTGCACTAATATAAAACTAATAAGCCCGGTCAAAATTTATTCTGGTGATGTTATAGAAGAATAACACCAGAATAAAATTTAATAAATAAAATTTATTCTGGTGATGTTATAATCAGCATCATTTATTCTGATGCTGAGCAAGGAGAAAAGCAGCCACCTTTAAAGTTGATGCCCCAGCCTAGAGAGCAGCTATCACAGAAACTCCAGCACAGGTTTCTCCTCATTATCGTTATTATTGGATCCTTATTATTGGATCCTGTCTATGCCCTGCGAGTACATTACAGCTCCCCACATACTCCATGCAGCTTGCAAAGCCCAGCTGAATGTGCACTTGAGCTTTGTCTTTGTCTACAACTTCTTCAGTAATGTCATAAACATGTCAGATGTGGTGGCCGAGCGAGGCTTGCTGAGGAAAGACCACTTTGCACTTTCTACATGTGAGTTTTCAGAGATACTCCTGGAGCAGTGTAACCATTTCAAACTGCATTTCCAGCCTCTGTGTGTATTTAAACATGTCAATGGAAAATGATTGTCAGCTCACCACACATGGATCACAACCCCGAGTCCCAACCAGGATGCTCTTTTCTCATGCTTTTATTTTCTTTCTTTTCCTTATACAGTTTCTTAAGTGATATCTTTATACTTTTACATTGTTTCATTTCTATAGATAACATCCAAAATGGCTACATATCTCCTTCTCATTGCTACCAAATAGTTCTAAAAGATATCTGCCATATCTATCTATCTATCTATCTATCTATCTATCTATCTATCTATCTATCTATCTATCTATCTATCTATCTTACCTATCTATCTATCTTTATATATATATATATATATATTAACATTGGTCAATCAGTGTAATTTCTCTCAAAATCTGACCCAAGGGATCTATTAACAAGAATGTGGGTCACCCCAACCTTCAGGTTTGGGTCATAACAATAACACATGGGAAAATGCTTTCATTTTTATATCCTTTAAACATCACAGTGTTTTTATACATTCCTTGGTTTCTCCAGTAACTGCTGAGCCACACTGTCTGCTCCTCAATGTCCTTATTCATTATTTCCTTAATTCTTGTAGTCAGGTGTTAACTTTGACTTTGCAATATCTGTGCCAAAACAGTCTTTGCCAATTAGAAAAATCAATTTGTAGGAATGGAACAGTGAGGCTTCCTCCCCATCTAGTGGCTGAATCACAGGAACAGGGATGGGTGGAATTGCTGTCACTGCACAAATTCGATACTTGGGTTATAGATGTGATGTTTCAATGAGTAAAAAAAAAGAATTAAAATTGTGTACTCTTTCTAAACTCAACCCTCAGCTAAGACTTTCCTGGATTAAAAAAAAAAAGTGCAGACTTGAAAAAGTGTATTTTCCATTGCTAGTGAATTGTGTTACTTTGAGCAGGTGGCAAGAGAGAGTTTAAGGCAATTCCAAAATGCCTGGAATCCTAAAATACAGCTCACAGAGCCCATCTGGACTCTATTCAGAAATCAGAGAGAATCAAATATCTATTAAGGTGCTGTAAAAAATAAAGTAAGTAGTTAGAGGTGTTCTAGCAAGAGCACTGTTTTCTCAGGTAAATGATTCATTCTGCTCTGTTGGGGTCACAAGTGGTTTAATGTGTCTAGTTTGCCTAAAGATGCTGCAAACAAATTCAGAGAACCCCTGCCAAACCTCAGCAAAGATGTCTACTGAGGGAAGACTGAAAAAACCCCTTTGCTTAGTGTGAGAAAGGGAAACTGGAGATGAGGGAAGGAAAAAGGAGGCAAACTTGGTGATTGGGGTGATAGCAATCAGTGGTGCTCGTGACCTGTGAGAGGCTGTGCTAACAAGAAAAGCTGCTGAAGCTTGAGAAGGAGGAACTGAGGCCTTGAGGAACTGTCCTGTCCTGCCCAGAATTTGGACTAGTCAGTGCAGTTCAGCAGCTCCGTTTGTAAACTCCCAGTCTCAGCTGTGCTGTGACACAGAAGGGGCCAAAACACCGCTGGAAAGGATGTCCTGGTTTGGGGGTGAGACTATGGAGCTGAAGCCCAAGACATTCCCAGCCAATCCTTCCATAGCAGGCTTCCCATTTCCTTTGCTTGCTTTTTGGTTTGCGTGGGGGTTTGGTACACATTTCTTCAAACAACTCAAAAAAACCAAACCGTTCTTTTGCAGCAAAGACAACTGAACAGGAACGGTTTTATTTCATCAAAGTTTTTCAAACAGCAGGAGCTTAAGTCTACCCAACTCTTCTGAAAGCTAAAGATATGATGATTTGTAGGTTGGACATTAGGAAGAAGATCTTTACAGGGAGAGTGACCGGCCATTGGAATGGGCTGCCCAGGGCAGTGGTGGAGTCACCATCCCTGGAGGTGTTTAAGAAGAGACTGGATGTGGCACTGAGTGCCATGGGCTGGTAGACAAAGTGCTGTTGGGTCAAAGGTTGGATTTGATGATCTCAGAGGTCTTTTCCAAACTGATTGATACTGTGCTTATTTTAACTCAGCCCATTTTGTTCTTTTCACCAGAAGAACTGCAGACACCCACAAACAGCTTATTGGCTCTGCCATTCAGATTGTAAGTGACCTCTTTTTATTTAGGCAGGCACTTTTTCTAACCCAAACAAAGCCACCTCTGTAGAACTTGCAGAGTTTACACCGCAAACTGGTTGACAACCTGGGATTTTGGCCACTGTACCCATCACAAGAAGGGTGGGATGAATGTTGCAGTTGCAGGGCATCCTGCCCACGCACAAACTCAGAGCTGGGTTCTGGTCCCAGTAAGACATTTCCAGTTCTCTAAATATTTCAGCACCTTACTGACCAATAAGAAAAACACTTGTGATTTTGCAGTGCTGAGAAAAAGGAAAAAGCTTCAACAGCTTTTGACACTCTGCTCGTTTTAGACCTTCATGGGTAAAGGCTTTGTCAGCCCTGAAAAGTTTCGAGAGTGAATTTCACAGATCAGAAAATAGATGGCTCAGAGGAAAAAAAGCTGCTGGTAACCAACATCGTCTGGGGGACAGTTTTGTTTTTAATGTTAGTTTAGTTTTCAGTATTTGTGTTCCTCTCTGTGACTGGCTCAGAGTTAGCAAGAATTCTTGAACATCCCATGCTGTCCAAATTTGCAATGTCACCTCGTATTCAAAATACAGGGTATTTGTAATAAAAGATACTTTTCCTCATAAACAAGGATTTTGCATGTATTTTAAATCATACTTGTGGATCTCAAGGTGAATTAATCCTCTATTAGTGTATATTGTTTATTTTTTGTTATTATCCTATGAAAGAACTAGATATATTTTATATTCATATTTTAGGTGGTTTATTTCCCAAAGCATATGAATAACTTTTTACAAGAAAGAGGAGCCAGAGGTGAGCTTGAATCTGCGGAGAACAACTGTGCCAGAACGGTTTTGAGAAAATGAACTGTGGTAACTGAGCACTTTTTTTCTTTTCTTTTTTTTAATATTTTTGTTTGTTTGTTTGTTTGGGGTTTTTTTTAATTTTGATTTTTTTTTGTTTGTTTCTGCTCTGTTCTGGCTGATAGGCCATGATCTACTTCAGGTTTAAACTTTCAGAAATAAAATCCTATTTTCCAGAGAAAGTTGAGCATTTTTTAAGTGCCCCTCCCTGTTTGACTGGTCCCCCCTGTGTAGTATAACACATTGTGGTATTCAGACATTAGTTTCAGGTAGTTTTGTTATAAGTGACTTAAAAATAGCAAATGTGACACTGAAAGAAATGTGAAAACAGGCACTGAAGTGTCTGGACTGTCTGATATGAAAAGTTCCCGTAACTGCCTATATTTAACTGTTCTGCAGAACCCCCACTTGTTTCTCATTCCGTATCACTTTTACTCTTTAAGTTTTCCAGGTTCAATAAAGCCTTTAAGCTCTTGGATGTTTGTGGGAACCAGATATAAGACACCAAGTCTGGGAAGAAACAGACCAGCTCTTTATTACAATTATTTGTCTTTCACACGGTTTGTTTGGTTGGGTTTTGTTTGTTTTTGCTCGAGGAGGGCACAGATTGTCACTGACCTGAGAGTGTGTGAGCAGATTTCCTTTCCCAAGCTCTGTTCTCTCAGACATTTCTGCTCACCACATTGGAGTGTGAAGCTCTGGAGGTTAAAAATGTCTCACATTGGGAGAGATAAAACGTAAATTCTTGCAGCCCTCCATACAGGGAGCTGATCCTCTAAACTATCTATAAACTGTCTCTAGAAGCACATTGATTCAGAACACATTTTTTAAGTTATCAAAGATCAGGAGAGAGGCTTAATTTTGGAATTAACAAAACATGGTAGACTATTAAAGTTGGAAGTATGAAAACCAAGTGCCATTCAGACCTCTGGACATTGCACATTCTCAGTCTGTGAATGAGAGGAGAGCTGGACAAAGCAGACCTTCAGAATTCATTAATTTACTAATGAGACCTTGAGCACGTGAGGATTTAGTTTAAAAGCATGATTAGAAACGGGAATAAGAAGAACACCTTTTATATGGGCAAAACCTGAACCCATTACGTTCATTCCTGAATTCCTGTGCACCAAACATGCAACTCAACTTTGTGTAATACAGAACTGATTTTGTCAAATGTCTTGATCCTTCCACCTCCCCCCTACTGGGGAATAACAACTGAAGGGCATGTCCAAGATGCCCTGGTGGGTCACACAAGCCCATCTGTCTGTGCTCACCTGTGTTCTCTGGGTACCACTGAGCTGTGCTTGGCTTCAGGAGCTGTTGGATGGGTTGTGTTTTGACCCTCCAAAAGAAAAATAATACATAAGTAGTTCTGTGATAGAGTCAGCCAGCTCTTTGTCTTGAAAATATTCTGCCTCATTTAGTAACCTAATCAATTGGGGGAGCTCTATAATGCTGATTTCAGAATTAATTTTTTTCCTTCAGAATAAAAAAGCCCAGGTCCAGCTATCGTCCAAATAGAGCATCAGCTGAAAAACACTTTCTCAGCTCACTTCATTTGCATCTTTGTGTAACTATGTGTCAGAACAAGAGCCTTAGGCAGTGCTTATGGCATGCCCAAGGTGCCTGGGCTCAGTTCTGCCAATTAAGCCTCACCTGAACAGGCACCTGTGGTACAAACTCATGGGTCAGTACAGAGAGGAACTGGTTCTCTGCACAACCTATTGCATGTGTTCAATGAACACCAAAATCATCCATTTAACCAAATTATGGTTTCAGGTGGTTTGAGAAGGGAAAAAAATCTGGTTTGGTATCAAAAGATATGAATTGGAAATTTCTATGGAGAAAGTTATAAACCTTTATATAATCAGGGGGAGAACAAGGAAAAAGAGGAACCCCATTTAATTATGATGGGGGAAATAATGAACATTGCAAGATTCAAAAAATGCTTTAAAATGTATAAATGGAAAATTCCCTTTCATGTGGCAGAATACCTGCAATTGTTACTGTTTTCCAAATAAATAGCAGAGGATTAAAATCGATAAGAATACATTAATGTACTTCCATCCAGCAAATAAAATTTAAAATTACGTAGGGGAGAAGATTCAGTCTCATTTTGCCATCTAGTGGCAATGCTTGGGCTTGCTAAGATACATTTCAGACAAGCAAGCTGGTGTGAGTTACTAATTTCTTGAAATAATCCGTTCTCTTGCTACTCAAAGATATTCAAAAGCCTAATTCCACGTCAGAGCAGCAGTGTCAAAGTAGGCACATTGCTACTTAGTTCCATTTGAGGGTGTTTGGGTGAGCAGAATCTATTCCAGTAGCAAGGGTTTCTTCGTAGGAATCTGGGTAATCAGTGATTTTTTTCACTTGCGGATGTGAATCATTGATTTCTTTTTCCACCTGCTCTTCAATTGTTACCAAGATGGTGGTGCAGCTACACAGTTTATCCTTAGAAATATAAAGGACAACTTGAGGCAGACTGGCTGGACAAGCCATTTTTTTTCTTCCTAAGGAGAAAGGACAAAACTTTTAAACTTTTTTTTTTTTAATTATAATTCTGTATTCAATTTACACGTCTTTGGTATGATTTTTTTGTGTGTGTCAGTACTCCAACGTTTATAGTATTAATTTTTTTCCTCTTCCCATAGTTCTGAGATATTGGTCATTATCTGGACCCTCAAGATCCTATGGTGCTGCTTCTTCATGTTTTTCTCTGAAGAAAAGCAGGAATAATAAAGCAGTCTGAAGACTTTTGGGATCACATTGAGCTGCACCACCCTTATGCCTCCTTCCAAAGTGAATCCTACAGGCTGTTGATCTCTCTTCGTTGCAAGAGCTTTGAGAGCTGAATATTTGCTCAGTGAAGATTCTCCTGCAAAGGTAAGAAAGACACAAGCTGCTCTGGACTGTGCACTGAATAACGTCAGAGAAGATGCAGAGCCTGTGTAAGGGACAATATGGGATAATTCAGTATAGCCCAGCAAGTGACAATGTTGTGAAGGGTTTGGAATTGTCCTTTCAGGTCCCAGACAGCAGGGCTGAATTCCTCTGCTAGAAATACGTAAGGCTACTACTACACTCTCCCTGAAGGTAAAAGGGTAACCCAAATTCTTGTTAATAGACCCCTTGCGTCAGATTAGCGTGAAAAGACTCTGAATGCCCCTTGTTTATAAATATATACATGGCAGGTTTACTTTAGAACGATTTAGAAGGATTTAGATTTTTTGGTTATTATCTATAGTAATGCAGCAATGCAAAAGCATGGAAATAACGCTCAAGAAAATGTCGAAGGAAAAGAAAGAAAAAGGATAAGAGTAGAAAGATCTCGCCACACGTGGATCCAGCGAGGAGACTTACTTGTAATTTCGATGTCGTTTTGTCGGAGCGATGCTCAGTGATCCCCCAAAGACGTGAGAAAGCCCACGAAACGCGAAGTGCGGTGGGTTCATACACGTTCCCCTTCAGGGGAGGAGAGTTTTACACTGCCCCTCTCCGGAAGCACTTACAGCCCATCAGAGGGGATTAACACCCTCAGTCCCACACGTGTGTGAATATCCTGCGTAAATGTGGCACTGCCGGGGGTGGCGAGGTCAATGGCTCGGCAGACAACACTACCCCGGCTCGCAGAGCCGCCTCCACAAACGACCCGTTGTTTGGAGCCATTGATTGTTACCATTTCAGTCTCTCGCCTCCTCCCCCTGTGCTTTTACTCCTTGTTTTGGAATGCAGTGAAGATTTAGAACAATGCACTCTCCGGTGCATCATGATTTTTTTCCAACGATTTCTTCCTAGCGGATGTTCCTGACTATCCAAAACTGCTCTTCCTTAGTAGCTACTGGAAGAAGCGGCAAGAAGCCTTCCCAGCTGTGAGCGCGAAAACATTCAAACCTGGAGTATCTTTTTGAGACTTTGTTATCTGGGGTCCAGTGGTTGGACTAGATGACCTTGAAGGTCGCTTCCAACCTTTATGATTCCCGTTGTTGACAGTTCAGAGGTGCTGCTGAACCTCTGGCAGCAACTCCTTGCCTTCCCTTGCCTTGTGTACAAGAAGCAGAAGAAGTAGGCAAGGCAAGCCAGGGAAAGGCAAGGGAAGGAAAGAGAAGGTAAGGCGAGGGAGGGGTAGGTTGGCAAGACCCCGACGGCAACAGTCCGCGCCGCCGGCGGGTTTCTGAGCGCCGTGCGGGGTGGAGCGGGACGAGGGGCGGTACTGTGACATTCCAGACCCCCACAAGGTGTGCAGGAGCGGCGGGAACAACAAGACAAGAGCCGGCGATGGAGTCGAAGGTGAGCGCTGGCAGGGCCCCGCCCGCAGCTTCCCACTGCGGGGCGGGGGGAGCCTGGCGCGGGCATCGCTCACCTCGGGGAGACTCTACCCGGGGGGACCGGAGCCCCTAGGGTTGATAATTACCCTCGGGCCGACCGTTCTCGCGGGTACCGGAGCCCTCGAGCCGGGCACAGCTCATTTTGGGGCGACCCTTCCTGGGGGACCAGAGCCCCCGAGACGGGCACAGCTGATTTTGGGGCGACCCTTCCTGGGGGAACCAGAGCCCCCGAGACGGGCACGGCTCGCTTCTGTTGATAATTCCCCTCGGGGCGACCCTTCCTCGGGGACCGGAGCCCCCGATCCCCCGCTGGGACCTCCGGGCTGGTCGGCGCCGCTCCGGATTTTAAAGCCGCCGCATCCCGCCCCTTCCCTCGGGTCAGCCGAGGTCGGCAGCCCCACGGCGTGCGGGACAGCCCCGTTAGCCCCGGGGGCTGCGGGAGGAGAGCCGGGTCCGGCCTCTCCCCACAGCCCCTGCACCCTCCGGGCCGGACACAAGGGAGTCCTTGTGCGGGGACCTGGCGCGGATCCACAGGGCCGGGCCACGAGGCTCTGGGGAAAGGCAGGCGGGGCTGGTCCTTCACCCCTCTCAGCGCGTATTTGCCCCAGTGTAGATCCTCACCCTCATCCAAAGGTGATTTCTGCCCTTCAAGAAATATGAAACTTCTGGGACATGGGGAAGTGCCACGATCGGTGGCATTCACTGTTAGCAAGTGCTCCTTCAATCCGTCCCCACCGAGGTGATGTGCCTGCTTAAGGTCCTTGGTCAGTTCCTAATGCTGAAAAGAAGGATTTTAATGAATCCCTTGTTACTGAGTTTATTTTGTTTGCTGGGACGTCAACATCCCTCCTTGATGGTTTTGGAGAGGTGAGGGGCTGTCCATGCCTAGGATGTAGACAGAAATTATGAGCAGGTAAGTTTAATTGAGATATTAATCTGCATTGATAATTCCACTCCTTTGAGGGTCCAATGGCACTTGTTGTTTTGCTGGCATAGAGTCCAGGCTTACCAGGAGCCTTGGAGGAGCATTGCGAGATGTAAGTTGGTTTTTATTGTGCAAATACATAATAGCCCATTTACAGTTGTGGATACGTTATACCACTTCCATTATTCATTATACTCCACTTCCTTTTCGTATTTTGTTTCAGTATTGGACTGAGTAAGTAAATTTTCCTTTCTTTGTTTGGAGGATGTGTTTCACGTAGGATTATATTTCCCTCTGCCAAATTCACGTTATTAGATGGAGCTCCTAAATGTGTAGCATTACGGCTCATTTCATTAACAATTGTCATTGAAATGCATTCAGGCTTACGTACAGATAGAAAAAGTGAAAGTCTCCATCCAGTGGATCAGGCTTGGTGGTTTAGGTGTCCTGTCTGGTTCCTCCTGGCATTGATTCCCTCTGTGAGAAGAATAAGCAGTGCTTCCGTGGATAACTTGATCTTCAGTGGAGATGTGCTGCCTTCATTCCCAGTATCATTTTCTTAAAAAGTAAAATACTACAAGTCTGGGTGGGGTTTGCCTGGACAGGTTACCTCATTAAAAAGGCAAAATCCACCTGGCATTAATTCTGTGTTTTGCTGCCAGCAGCTTCCCAAGCAAGGGCGCCACGAGGTTTAACCAGCGGCACCGTTCCAGTTTGGGGTAGTTTTACCATAACAGGCTGTCCTGGTTGTAATGCTGTCTGATGTTCCCCTTTAATGGAAGGTGGAACACCTGATGCAGGTTTTGGAAGGACTTCGGCTCACAGGGCTCCCGATTATCTGGTCGCTGAAGTGCTCTCAGTCCTGTGTGGCTTAAGGCTCTTTTTCAATAGGCCATTGGCCCTTCCCTTTGTCTGGGGATAATATGGGATGTGGAATTACCCACCGAGTTACTTCCTTGAATTCATTCCACTCTTGGCCCTTTGGTGTACTCTTTACATGAGAAATGTGAACCATTATCACTTTGGATGGGGCAGGAGTAGGTGGAGTTGAGAACAACGATGCCAGTGCCAGTGCTGTGTACTGACCATCCACCCTGGGGCATTAGTTGCCATGAGCAGGCCAGAAACTCCTTCTCCCCCTAGGAGGATGGATTGGGGTCCTGCAGAGGGGCTGAGTGGCCCTATGGAATCCTTTAACCATGGAGACCATTAAACTTTTCCTTTCCTGATGTGTAGGGGTGGTGCTTCAGCAAGGTAACCTAATAGTACTTTTCCTCTACATTGAGGACATCGTGTAAGAACAGTTCCACAGCTTTTCCTGTTCAGGGACCTTTGCTCTGTGTAGCAAAATAAAGAATTTCTTCACCAGAGTGACCTGATTTCTGATGTAACTATTCTCCCAGTTGATCCCTTTCCTGATTTAAGGAGTCTTCTGTCGTTTTCTCCCTGATTTTAGTTAATTCCCACACCTTTTGATTCCAGTTTATGGCTAGTTTGTTATCTTTGGTATGGAGTTTAACCCATCCTATCTTAAACAGTGTTTTTCTGGCTGTATTTAATAATAATTGCCAGCCTTGAGATCTCCAAATGGGAGGTCTATTTACTCCCCAGTGTAGTGATTCCCACTGGCAGAGCCCCTGTGTGGCACCAGCCCAAACAGGAGCCCACAGAGATAATTTTTTGCTCCATTCTGAGCTGTTAGAAAAACTGCTCTTAGCTCTCCTATTTGTACCTTCACCTTCTTCTGTTACTTGTTTGTTTGTGTTGATGTTTAATGCAACAGCCTTGTATTGTCATTTACCATTGACCCTTCTTGCTGAGGCATCAGGGAACCAAATATCTTCTGCTGGCATCCCCTCAGTGAGGGGAGGTGTATCTAAAATTGGTGAGAGTTTAACAGGTTGATGTAATGCCGATGGATGTGCATTTATGGTCATTTGTAATTTAGAAACTTTAGTAGGTCCTTCTGTTAATTCCATTCCTTCTGCAACTGCCATTAGGTAGGAATTCTATTTCCTGGCTAAATTTTTGTACAACTCCTGGGGGAGCAGAGCCCTTTAAAATACATCCAGTAAATTAAACTGTCCTCTGGTTTGCACAGGCTGTTCTTGATGTAACTTCTCGGCTTGTTTCACTGCTTGGACTGGAGAAAAAGGTCCCTTTTTCCATCAGACTGTCTCTGTTCTGTCTCTTTAAATACAGTCAAACTAAATAGTGAAGATCTCTTTGGTCCCTCAGGGCCGGTTTGAAACAAGTCACAGGAGGTCCCATACTCTGGAAAACCTCATTCTGCTCTAATGGGATTTTAGAGGTGCGCTGATCCCAGAGATTGAGATGGTTTTAATTCCAGTATTAGAGTCTTGACTCTCTCTTCACGTTCCGAGTTCCACTCCCACTGTTTTCCCTTTTATAACAGTGAGTACAGTGGGTGAGCTATGACAGAAAATCCAAGGACATGTTTTCTCCAATATCCTAAAGTTCCCGTAACTGTTGTCATTCATCCAAGAACTTAGAACTTGGATTCATTCCGTGCTTTTGTAAGTAGTCAGTGACATCACTTGCCATCCTGCCGACTGTTTGTTGTGGATGAGTGTTTTAAGGTCACTTAAAGAATCACCAGCAAAGGTATTGACAAAAACAGGTTTAATGTAAAAGCCACATCACACCACAGTTTGTTGGCAGCATTCTCTCTGCTGCTTACTAAAGCACACCAAGAAAAAGCAAACAAAAATCCACAATCAATCAGTCCAAACCAAAATAACCCCAGAACTATCTATGTGGAGGGTGGGGGAGAAAATGCTAGAAAAGGGTAAGGATCAAAAGGAATGTGGAAGATCCTGCTACTGAGTCACACGGTTTAGAGTAGAACCCCGTGGTCCAGGAGAGCTCAAAGGGTCTCACTTTGGAGCACTGTTTGTAGGGCTGACAGAGAATGGGGTTTAGTCACAGGAATTTTCCATCCTGGCTCCAATTCAGGTTGGTCACTTTCAAAGAAAATTTGATAACAAAAATATTATTGCACTTAAGTTGTTACTGAGGTAAGAAAAATATGTTTCCAAATTTCCAAGGCTGTTTGTTTAAAAGCAGGTGCTCATTAGACAGCACCAGTTCCTGGGAACACGCAGTGTTTCTGATAAGCTCAAAGAGAGCTTACCCCCTGTGCTGTTTGTCAAAGGCCAAGGCCTAATGAATATTTTTCAGATCATAGTGGATCGTAGTGTGGTGTCTCCAGACTCTCCCTGATATTCTCAGAAGCCTGAAGAGATGCTGGTAGAAGAGAGTTGGCTTCGTGGGTCCAAGCTTGCCTGGGGTCTCACAGAAGCACAGAATCCTGGAATGGTTTGGGTTGGAAGGGACCTTAAAGCTCATCCAGTTCCACCCCCTGCCATGGACAGGGACACCTCCCACCAGCCCAGGTTGCTCCAAACCCCATCCAACCTGGCCAGGGATGGGGCAGCTACAGCTTCTGTGGGCAACCTGTGCCAGGGCCTCAGCACCCTCATAGTGAAGGATTTCTTCCTAATATCCACAATAACCTCCTCTCTTTCTGTCTGAAGGTGTTACGATGCAATGGGTCGCCTTGGCTCTGTGTTCCAGCCCCCTCCTGCAGCACCAGCTGCTGCCTGTGATGTGGCTTTCCAAGCCCTTTCAGGCCATAGGGAACTGCTGGTGACCTTGAGCTCTGATGAAGTTGCTGGACTTAGTCACATGGAGCAGGCTCGGACATTGGGCTGGGCAGTCCTTGGGACAGGCAGTGTTGGGAGGCTCCTTGAGAGTTCCCTGAGAGTAGAGGGGTTCATTTCCTCCACCACACACTGCCTGGCACTGGGTCTGGCAGTCTCTTCGTGGGGTTGGGATGCTCCCAGCTGGGAGGTTGGAAGTATTTCACCCTGACAATCGCCTCCCTTCTCAGACATGGTCCAACAGTGTCTACCAGACCAGCAAGAGGAACCTGCTCGCCTGGGAGAAAGAGACTGGCATCAAGCTGGTGCAGATCAATGGGCAGCGGCGCTATGGGGGGCCACCCCCAGGTATGTTGGGGGGCCACTGGGCACCCTGGTGCCCTGGGGGCACGGCAGGTCTCACCAGGCACCACGTGGCTGTGTGCCCGCAGGCTGGATGGGCGGCCCGCCACCGGCTGGCACCGAGGTGTACATCGGGAAGCTGCCACCGGACGTGTACGAGGACACCCTGATCCCGCTCTTCCAGAGCGTGGGGAAGCTCTATGAGTTCCGCCTCATGATGACCTTCAGCGGGCTCAACCGGGGCTTCGCCTACGCCAGGTACTGCACGCCGCAATCCGCCCAGGTCGCCATCGCCACCTTCAACCACTTCCAGGTGCGCTGCGGCTGCGCCATCCTGGTGTGCCGCAGCATCCAGAAGCGGGAGCTGATGCTGGACGGCCTGGCCGCCTCGGTGAGCCAGTGGGAGCTGGAGCCCACGCTGCGGCGGGTCACCAAGGGCATGCTCAGCATCACCCTGCACTCCAGCCCCAGCGAGAGACAGACCATGCTCGCCGTGCTCAAGTACAACTCGCACCAGGCTGCTACCATGGCCAAGAAAACCCTGACACAAGGTGAGTGGTGCCATGGGATGCTGCTGGGGCTGGGCTTCCTGCTGTTGCTACGGAAGGGCTGATCCCACCTCCAGGCTCTGCCGTGGGTGCAGCCTTGAGATGCCCTTTGCTTTTGCCCTGTGTCCTGGGGGATGCCAGCTGCTCTTGGTGAGCTTGATCCCCTGCATCCACTAGTCCCAGTGGTGGTAGGATCCTGGAGGTCTTTGGCAAGCTGCCTGCTCAGAGCAGGAACATCACCACTACCAGTCTAGGGCATCCAGAGTGTTGACTAAGTTATGAAGCCCTCCTAGTGGAGCTGCCCAACCTCTCAGTGTCTCTTAAACCCTCCCCATGGAACTGTCCAACCCCTCAGTGTCCCTTAAATCTTCCTGATAGAGCTGCCCAACCTCTCAGTGTCTCTTAAACCCTCCTGATGGAGGTGCCCTACCCCTCAGAGCTCTGTCCCGTGATTTCACTGAGATGCCTTTCCCAGACACCCAACTGGAACCTCCGTTTGTGCCCCAGCTGAGAAGCATTTGGCTTTGATGTCTGTGCACCTTGTCCCTAAAGTCAGGCTGCCCCTAAAATCCTGGAGATCACTGCACCAGATGCTGAGGGGCGAGATGGAGTGATGCTGGAGGGCAGGTGAGCATCTTCTGTCTCTCACAGGAGACCTGAGGCTCAGAGGATTGGGGATGAGGGTGGATTGGCTGCACCATGACCTGAAGCAGAAGTTGCAGCTGTGGCAGCAGAGACCACCATCCAGCCAGTTGCATGAGGGCAAGAGCCTGGCAGTGCCCAAGCAACTGTCCCTATCTCCAGTGGTGCAGAGCATGCTGGACCAGCTGAACATCCTGTGCTGGAGGCAGCGCCTGGGGACGCCCGTGTTACTCACCAAGTGTGTCCGGGTGAACCCCGACGGGTGGCTGCGCTTCTGGTACCATGTGATGATCGCGGGGTACCCCGAGCCCTTCAGTGGGTTCACGTGGATCCGGAAGCAAGGGCAGGGCCGGAGCGCACACGAGGAAGCCAAGGCTGCAGTGGCACAGCGCATACTCCATGAGTTAGGTGAGTCCTTGGTGAGTCCTCCCATGGTGTCCCTGCCAACCCCCCACCCCGCCTTTCCTAAAGTCCTGCAATGTCTTCTGGAATGTGTGGAGTGTGTGTGGAGGGCAGTGCAGCCTGACGGGCAGAGCTGAAATACTGTCACCCCTTGCTAGGCAGGACCCCATTGTATCTGAGCTCCAGGTGGGATTCCTGGTTGGAAGCAGAGGATGCAAGAGGAGGGTCTGGGGTGAGAGGAGAGCCTGACATTTCTCTCCCCATTGCAGAGCGCCAGGAGACATAGCCACTGTGCCTGAGCTGTGACTGAGCTGTGACTGAGCCTGAGCTGCCAGCTGCGGCACTGCCAGTGGTGTCTGAGCCCTGCCAGGTTCCCAGCCATGTTCCAGCTTTCCTTTGGGTTTGTTTGTGTTGGTTTTGGGAGCCAGTTCTGGAGGATCAGGGCTGCTGTCCTGGTCCGTGGCAGCCACCCTGTCCCCAGCCGGCCCCTTTGCGTTGGGTCTAGTTTAGGGATGTTGGTTTTCATGCCCAGTTTGGCTTTGTTTAAGTTGGTTTGTGTTGAGGTGGAGGAACCCAGTGCATGTTCTGGAGAAGCAGCAGCTGCTTGGAGAGGCTGCCAGAGTCAGATGCCAGCATGGTGGAGGCAGCCAGCCTCAGGTGAGGACAAGGACACACGGGGACTATCCATGTGCTCACAGACATTCCATAGGCTGGAGGAGCTGCTGTCCAAGGAAGGGAGAGCCTACGGGCTGTTTGCTGTTACCCTGCAAGGAAGCAGCCGTGGGGTTCCCGGCTGTCCATGAGTGATTCCTCAGGACCATGAGGTCCAGCCACATGTTGTTTGTTTGGGATTAAAGAGTTCTACAAAGTACCAGCTGTGTCACGTCATTTTTCCCTCCTGTATCCTCAGGTCTCTGCCGGTCCAGTCCATCTCAGTGCTCTCCCCCAGCACCAGCAAGATCAGGGGAAGGGACAGGGTGCAATTTGGAACCTCCACAGCCTGGCAGGCTGCTCATCCTGGCCCCCCCAAACCAGTGATGGTCCCCCCATACTGGTGCAATCCTGGGCCACATAAACAGTGAGGCTGGGGGTCTCTGGGCAGGATTCCACCAATCACTCAGAGTAGGATGGAACAAGTGAGTCCAAGGGGTCCTGGGTCTCCCTTAATCCCCTCCAGGCCATACTCACACAGGTCCCTGGAGCCTTTCCTGAATTCCTAGCCCAGCTCCACAAAGCAGGTGGATCCAGGATGGGGCACGAGGGTGGTGAGAGAACCAGGAGACAATGGGGGGGTGCTCCTGCTCCACAGCCCGGGGACCCCATCCCAGGTATGGGGTTCCAGAGCTGTGCCAGAGGGTCCTGGAACCATCCTGAGGTGTCCAGTGCCCATACTGAGGGTGCCTGTGTTGTGCCAGGGGCGTCTACATGTCGTGTCTGTCACACCCCCGTGGGGGTCTGTTGCAGCAACATTTAGTGGAGTGCTGAAGGCTTGGTAAAAAGGCAAGAGGTCCAATCCATTTCTGGGACTGTGGCTGCCAAAAGTGAGAAGGTGGGAGGCTTCGTGGTGGCCTTAAGTAACAAATTGTAACACTTTTCTGATTAAACCGGAACTCACTACTAAAAAATAGATATGAACTGTATCCCCAGTGCGTCCGGGGCCACATTCTGGGCCATATTCCAGTGCCAAAATAAAGCAATGCCTGTTCTTAATGCCAGGTTGGAGTTAACGAGGTTTTTTCACTAACTTCAGTGACAGCTCCCCCAGCTCCAGGTGCAGCCTTGGCTGCATTCAGGTCCCACTCCTGGGGGGTCCCAGTCCCTCTCCCCCCATGCCCCTGCTCATGACACATCCTGATACACATCTGGACCCATCAAGTCCCTTTGGGAGCACCCAAGTTCCATAGTTCTTCATTTTGGAGATCTCTAGGATCCTTCAAGAGCCCTTTGGCACACCCTTAGGTGCCTGTTTGTACTCTCTGGAGGTCTGTCTGTCCCTCCTGGGACACAGGAGGACCCTCACCTGGTGAGGCAGAGCCAAACCACGCTCACAAGGCACTGGGAAGTGAAAGGCACTGCGTTTATTTGTAAGAGAGCTGTAGTCTAAATTAATTAACAAAGGCTGATTGACCTGCTGGGACAGCAGGGCAGGAAGGGATGGACCTGTTTGCCCAGGCCAGGCACCCCAGGACCCCATGCCAGCCCCTCCCTGCTCCTGAGAGATGCCCTGCCTCCCCCCCCCCCCCATACCAGGACCCCAATACACCAGCAAACCCCAGCATTACCCACACACCTCCTTAGGGCTGCGCCCCTACCAGGGACCCCCAGCCCCACCCACATCCAGCAGGGATCTTCAATCATGACACTTCCCTCTCAATTCTCCTCCACTAGGGACCCTCAGCCATGTCCCTCATCCCTACCTCACCCACCCTCAGTGGTGACCCCCTCCCCAGGTTACTCTTACAGGGTCCCTCAGCCCTGTCCCACCCACATCTCAGAGCCCCCCCATCCACCAAGGACCCCCTTCATGCTCCTCCGACTCCTTCCACCAGCTTTCATGTGCCCCCCAGTCCCTTCACCCCAGCCATGTCCCCCCTCTCCAAAGACCTCCCTCCAGGTCTCTCTCATGTTAGGGACACCCCACTCCTGCAGGACCCTCAGCCACACCACCCCAAACCTGCCCTCCCGTCCAGGGCCAGCCCTGGGCTCCTCCTATGAGGGCTCTGACCCCCATAACCACTCCTGTTACCAGGGGCCCACCACAGGGCAACATCATCCCTCCCAACCCAACCCAACCCATCCCATACCACCACAACCCGTCCCATCCAGCC
>JAOXXN010033682.1:0-18332 GCA_026770055.1 Myrmophylax atrothorax
GACGAAAACAGCAGCTTTTACACTCATGTGATGGCTCTGCTGCAAAAGGTCACTCACATGTCCAGTGGAATGGGGAATGAGCTGGTTCCCAAATGCAAACAGGGAATGAGCATCCCAGAGCAGCTCAGCTCAGAGTGCCCCCCAGCCCAGCCCCAGGATCCTGGAGCTGCTTGTTAGGCCTGAAGGGAGTAATTAAGATTTTGAGGATTTGCTTCCCACCAGGTCTGAACTCTCCTGGTGCGGGTGAGGTTCCTGCCTTAGGGAAAAGATCCTCAGTTTGGCCTTCTGAGGCTTAGTTAGCAATGAGGTGTTAATTACAGAGTCCTGGAATGGGTTGGGTTGGAAGGACCTTAAAGCCCATCCAGTCCCACCCCTGCCATGGGCAGGAACACCTTCCATAGACCAGGTTGTTCCAAGCCCTGTCCTACCTGGCCTTGGCCACTTCCAGGGATGAAGAGTCCACAACTAATTAGTGGGTGGGATCAAAGGATTTGGGGGTTTTGTTGGCAAAAAATACCTGTATTTATTGCAGCCCATCCCCAGACATGAGCAGCTCCAACCTTGGAGTGTCTGGGGCATTGTGTCCAGCTGTGCTGTGGTGCTGGGATGTTTCAGGAGGAATTTCCTCATGGAAAGGGTTGTTAAACATTGGAAGGGGCTGCCCAGGGAGGCTTGGAGTCCCCATCCCTGGAGGTATCCAAGGATGTGGCACTCAGTGCTCTGGGACAAGGTGGGGATCAAGCACAGGTTGGACTGGATCCTGGAGGCCTTTTCCAGCCTTAGTGTTGCTGGGATTCTGGGGCTTTGCTTTGTTCAGCACTGGGCTGATACTTGAGGGGAGCCTTCCACAAGGACATACCTGTTCCCTCATCCCAGCCCGGCAGCTCCTTGACCTGTTCCCTCATCCCAGCCCAGCAGCTCCTTGACCTGTTCCCTCATCCCAGCCCAGCAGCTCCTCAGCATCCCGGCAGTTACACAATCCCACACCTTCCTTCATTCTGTCCCGGATCGCTTCCCTTCCTGCTCCCAGCCATCAGGAGCTCCCCATCAGCCTGTGAGGTGTGAGCAGGGCCGGGGCCGGTGTTTGTTCCTCTCCAGGGTCAGGGAAGGGCCGGCTCTGTGGGAGCTGCTCCTCTCTCCCTGCCCGAGGCCGGTGCTCCGTGTCTGGATGTGTCTCTGGCGGCTCTGGAGTCGATCCGTCGCTCCAGCCATGTTGCAACACTGAACTTTCTTTGGCAAGAGCCTGTCTGGGCGCTGTTTTTCGGGGCACGCTGGCCTTGAGTCAGGGGTGGCACCAGAATGTCTGCAGCGAGTTTTGCTGTCGGTCTCCTGCCCTCGAAACCCTGTTGCTCCACTCCAGGGCTGTTTACAGCTCGCTTGGCATCTCCCAGGTGACTCTGTGGGGAAAGCAGCAGGTGAACATTCCACACCTGAGTTTCACAGGGATGGAAAGGCCTTTGCAAGCTCTCACTGTGTCTGATTTCTTCACTGACTCCAGCGGAATTCAGGATTTTAGGCCTGTTTTGCTGCACCCCAGAGAGGGTTTGCAGCGTGACCTCCCCCACAGCTTTGTAAACTCTTCACTGCTGAAGTAAAACCACATTTGCAAACCCAGCAGCAGAAAACCTGTGGTGGGGAAGCCAAGCAGGTATGACCCAGGGCAGAGGCTCTGAGGGCAGAGGTTTCCATGGGGCTGTTCCTGGGTGAGAATTGGGGTTTAAAGCAAAGGGGAAGATCCTCATGAGCAGCTGGCACTGAAGGTCTTATCCATGAGCCTGGAAAACCAGATTTTCTGTGGTTTTGGCAGAGTAGAGCAAGTGCCACTTGATGTTAGTTGATGTCTCAAGTCTGTTTGTTGAGATGGGCTAAAAATTCTGCTAAGAAATGTAATTTAAAGGCCTCCAAGGGGTTTTTTCCTGTGCTGGGAGATACCTGGACAGAGAATTTTGCAATTCTCTTTTAACTGACTTGGCCAACCTTGTAGTCACAGCCCCATGGTGGCAAACAGGAGCAGCAGGAGGCAAGTGCTGGGAATGCTCTGGTTTGAAGAATGTGGCTTCCCAAAGCCTTCCCAGACACAGAGAGTGTCTCTGACAGCCCAAAATACCCCGTGATGGATGTTTTCCTTGGAGCTGCTTCAGGTGAGCTGCAGCCAACCCTGTGGGAGCCTCTGAAGTCACACAGGACAGGCTGGAATGCTCTTGGCTCCCGTTCTCCAGAGGTTTCTCCACACTCTGAGGCTCATCCCGGGGCCAGTCAGCACTTTTGTTGTTTGCTCAGCATCAGCTGCTTCCCAGCACGGGGAGCTGAGGGACAGGAGTCCTGCAGGGAGGATTCCTTATCTCCCTGCCTTCAACAGAAGGGATTTCATTTCAAAGTCAATATTTCTGCCATAACCTCAAGCTGTTTTGTCACTTCTGTTGTTGTTTTCCAAGCCTGGTGGTTGCAAACACTCCCCTCGTGCAGACATGGGAATGAAACCGGATCCACTACAGGAAATCATCCCCCTCCACAGGGAGGAGAGATGATTAATCCCATGGTGGCATGTATTCCCAAAGCCTTCAAGGGCACACGTGGTGCTTATCCCTTTGATTTCTGACACTGCAGGAAGTGGGATGAAGGGGGAGAATCCACCCCCAACTCCTCGGATTCAGCACAGACAAAAGCTTGGAAAGGAATAAATCAGCCTTGAATGCTGTTCTGGAAGTCAGGGAGTGACGCTGGAGCAGATGGATGAGTCCCTCAGGGTGGGATATCTTGTCCTTAGGCATCAGGTGACCTCACTGTGCCACCTCTGCAGTGCCACCAGGGTCAGGGGGTCCCCCTGGATCCCACTGCCCTTGGAGGAGTAAGGAAAGGTGTCTGTGTGTGCAGAGAAGAGGCAGAAGAGGTTAAATGTCAGTGAATTGTGGTGATTTCTGCTCTCAGGCTGATTCCCACCTGTGTGGGATCAGGAGGCTGCTCTTCCTTCCACTGGAACTGTGCCAGTTCTGGGGGAAACACCCTCAGCTCCAGGGATCCCACCTGGGGATTGGGGCTGGAACCTGCTGGGGCAGGACGGGGGTGGAAGTGTCGCTGCAGAGGGTCAGAAACAAGGAAACAGGGCTAACTGGTGCTGGTTAATGGGCTCACTGGTGCTGGTTAATGGGCTCACTGGTGCTGGTTAATGGAGTAACTGGTGCTGGTTAATGGAGTAACTGATGTTGGACTAACTGGTGTTGGTTAATGGAGTAACTGGTGTCGGGTTACTGGGGTAACTGGTGCTGGTTAATGGAGTAACTGGTGTTGGACTAACTGGTGTTGGTTAATGGAGTAACTGGTGTCGGGTTATGGGGTAAGTGGTGTTGGTATAACAAGGTAACTGGTGTTGCAGTAATGGGGTAACTGGTGTTGGTTACTGGGGTAACTGGTGTCAGGTTTAGCAGCTGGAGACTCTTTGCAGCTGCTTTGAGGTGTGATTTGAATGCAGGGGGGGTGTAAGAGCTGCAGGAATGGCAGGAACAAACCCTTTCTTTTCCCATAAATCCCAAAAAGGTGGCTGAGGGGCACCTTGTGCTGGGGAGGTTCCTCCCAGCTCCATTCCCCCCAGTAACTCCCAGTTCCCACCTCCAGGAGAGCCCTGGGCGAGCTGTGCCAGCCACACAATGCCCGGATTGTGTCCTGTGGTTCTGATGTAATTCCCACCAAACACTTTCCACAATGAAAACTCGACCCCAAACTCAGAGCCCTTTCCCTCCCTGGCACTCAGAGCTGGGGGAAGCTCCATAAACACACTCAGCCACTCGCTGGAATGCCACAAAATCCCGGGATCTTGGAGTCCACAGACTATAATGGGCACAAAGATCCTCCTCACAGGGTTTGCCTCGAGTTCCTATTTCAGGGTTTTCCCGTAATCTTCCTTAAATTCCCTGTGATTTAATGTTCTTCTAAACACGTGATCCCGTTTTGGGGAGGTAAAATAAGTTTGGGATGATATAAATTAAATCTTGCTGTTGCAGGAGAGAGGTGGCTGGGAATTCATCTGATCCCTGTGTGGCACAGGAGGATTTGGGCTGTTTGCAAAGGGAAAACACTTATTCCTGTCATAAGATAAAGGATGGAATTTTATCTGGGCATCACAGTGACTGTGTCAGGGATTTGTTCCTGTAAGAGTGCAGCTCCAAGGGGGAATTCTGTGCTGTTTTCCTCACTCACCTGTGCCCTCAGCTCTGTTTTCTTTCCTTTTCCCTTATAAAAGTTTGGCATCTCCTTTTACCATTCCCAACCTATCCCAGGGTTGGGTGTCCCAGATGGAGAGTGGAGGCCTGTGTTAAACTGAGCTGGAAAGCTTGGGATGGGGCAGCAGGGAAGGAAATACCCAACCCAGGACACTGTGGACACAACTCCCAGTGCCCACAGGTGCTTCACTTCCACCCAGGGTGGGGGTTTGGGGGGCTGGCAGTTGTTCTCCCTGGCTCTATCCCTGTTTTAGTGAGCAGATCCAGGTCCATCCGCCCATTCCTCTGCCTCCTGTGTTGCATCCATGTGGTGTCTCCGCTCTGTTTCAGGTCTGGGGCTTCTCCCTCCTGGGACATTTGCTTAGAAAAATCCAAAGTCACTTCCCAGCCTTCCCACCCCCTCGGCCCATGGAGCAGAGCGGATGCTGGGATGGAGATCATAAAGTAACTTGTGCACACGAGGCTCATAAATCCCTGGGACTTCATGGAAGAGCCTTTGTGTGCTCCATAAAACGGGAATTAAACCCTTTGCCGTGGTAAAACTTCCCCTCCTGGCTTTAAACAGCCTGAGCACCAAAGCTTGGGGTGTTTCCCAGCTCAGATCTCGGGAGCGATGGGAAGTTCTCAGGAAGTTTTTATGATATTCAGCCTAAACTTCCCCTTCTTTTATCTCCTTCTCTAACTTAATCCTCCCGTGCCACAGCCCAGCTTCCTGCTTAGTCTTTATCTGTTCCCATGGAATGTGGAGCCCTCCCAGGCCAGGACAAATTCCATGGTGGTCCAGCCAGGAGGGACAAATTTAGTTCCCAGTTTGCCCCTGGAATCCTCAGGTCAGAACCTCTTCCTTTTCAGGCAATAATTGAAGCCTGAATTGGAATTGCACTGGACAATTGCAATGGGTGGGCTCAAGGACCTGGAATTTTATCCCTTCCTAAACGATTTCATGTGGAAATAACAATTTAACAGCAAAGCCATGAAGATTTTAGTGGGATTGCTGGGGTTTGGTGTCACGGATTTGCTGCTGGAAGAGTGGAGCCAATCCAGGTGATTCCCTTGCAGGACAGAGCAGTGTGTTGGCAGTTCAGGTTTTAATGCTGGGAAGGAGATCCAGGATTTTGGGAGGCTCAGGAGTTCTTGCCATGGTTTCTGCAAGCACAGGATGAGCCCAGGGGTGTTCCAGGCCTTCCAGGGCTATCCAGATCCCCCCAGGAAGCTGCTGCAGCCCGTTCTGTGCTCCACAGACACATCCACAGCCAAGGAAACCTTCAAGTGCCCCTGGCTTTGCATTTCCAACCCCCAGCCCTGGTGCTGGTGGTGTCCCAGCCCCTGGGCAATGGCTCCTGGGAACAGCTGATGGAAATACCTTTGCACTCTGCTTGCCTTTTTTTTTTTTTTTAATTTTTAATATGTGATCTAAAAATAAGGCTGGAATGTGCTCCGGTGACTCAGGGCATGGAGTGGGGTGGAACTGCCCTGGCAGCGCTGCCAGAGATCCACACCCAGCTGGCACCACACCTGTGCAGGGAAATTAGGGAGAAGGGAGATTCCAGCCGGAGCTAATCCTGCAGCGTGAGTTCCCTGGAGGAGCTCCAAGCTGCTCTGGAAAAAAGGGATGAATCCCCTGGAGGAGCTCCAGGCTGCTCAGGAAACATGGAGTGAGTCCCCTGGAGGAGCTTCAGGCTCCTCAGGAAACAAGGAGTGAGTTCCCTGGGAGGCTTCAGGCTTCCCTGGAAAAAGGGATGAGTCCCCTGGAGGGGCTCCAGGCTGCTCAGGAATAAGGGATGATCCTGGAGGGAACTGCCTGGAAACAAGAGCTCTGGAATGTTCTGCAGCATTGCTGGCAGATGTGACCTGCAGGATTCCATGCTCTCCCAGCCAGGTAATCATGGCCTCTAATGGGAAGGAAATGGAGCTGCACATCCCTAGGGATGCTTTCTCCTTCCAAAATCCTTGCCTGGTTGGAAACTGGGGCAGTTCAAGAGATGAAATGTTTCAGCAATTATTGGATCAGCTGCTAAAGGCAGAGCTGTACCTGACACACGTGTCCTCCCCTCCATCCATACAGATATCCAGGAATATCCAGTGGGAAGCAGCCATGCCATCCTTCTCTTCCAACCACCTGCTAGCAAACCCTCTTCTGAAATTTGGGCAGAATTTTGGGGCACCAGATCCGTGCCCTGTGTCACTGTGACCATGTCCCACCACTCTGCGTTGTGCCACCAGCCCTGTTTTCACTGGAGACACCCCTTGCCTTAGGAATGTTGGTTTCCCTCAGGGAAACCCTGGAGATTCCACTCGGTGCAACACAAAGGGAGGAGCAAACACGTTGCTTTCCCACCTGGGTTGTCCAAAAAGCAGATTTACTTCTGTGCCTCAAATAAAACCTCCCAAAGCTGAGCTGTGGATTCAGGTGGTTCCCACCTGGGAAGGGCCATCCTGAGAGGTTGGATCTGGGGAAAAATCAACCCCCAAACCCGGGTTGTTCTCAGTGTGAACCTGAAATTGAAGAGAAGGTTTCTCTTGACCTGGTAATGATGGGATTTTAAGCTTCTAATTTATTAAAACTGGGCTGGAGGCTGGAGCTCCAAAGGCTCCATCTGTGCCAGGCAGGAGCTGCAGGAGGGACATGGAATGTCTTAAAATACCTGGCCTAGTTACAACCTGTTGTAAGGAGGTTGTAATTTACCCGGGGAGGGACAGTTTGCAAACCTAAAGGAGCTCCTGGGTACTTTGGAAATGTGTTTCTTCCCAAAGTGAAACACTTTGGCATCCCAGAGCTCCTGGTGCTGGTCAAGCTGCAGGAGAAGGTGTGGAAAATCAGCAGGATGGTTTCAACACCAAAATGTGGATAAACCCCCGTCCTAAACAAGAGGCAGAGCGGAGCCCAGTCGTCCCTAAGGAGCTTTCCCACCCTGGGATGGCTGCTGGGCTCAGGTCCTGGCTGTGCTCTCCTGAGCATTGTCCCACGCCACAGAAATCTGGAGGTCTTAAAGGAGGGGAGTAAAAAAAGAATTAAAAATTGCTGCACTCAGGGAAAAATTCAATGGCTCATTGAGCTGTGGAGCTGCTGCTCAGGAAGTGTAAAAGGAAAATGGAGCCAGCTTTGTTCTGCCCAGACAAGGAGTAAATGCCACGGCCCCAACAGCCGCTCTCTGTTCCAAAAAAGCATGAGGTCATCCCTAAAAGCAGGGATTGACACTGGGATCCCAGTCCCAGGCTCCCCCTTCGTCTGCCCCTCTTTCCTGGCACCAGCCGGGCTCCCGGATCGCTCCGTGTGGCTCCGCTCCGGTGCCTGGCGCTGCTCCAGGAGGGGATCCAGGCTCCCACCTGGGCAGGAGGGGCTCGGACCCCCTCGGGCTGCGGGCAGGGCTGGAGTTGCCTTCCTGCAGCTCCGCGGCTCCGCTTTTTGGGATCGCCGCAGTACGGGATGCTGTGGATGTGTGTGGGGAGGGGGGGCGCGCTCTTTAATTAGCTAAAAGCACAGTTTGATTAAGGCTGAGATCCAGGAGTGTGTCCTTCCCTGACAATCCCTTCCCAGCACAGCATATCCCGGTCCCTCATCCCACCGCCCCGAGCGGGGAAGATGCGGTTGCTCTCCCGGTGCTTCCCACGGGCACGTCCGTAAGCACCAATCCCACATTTTGAGGGGAGGGAGGAAGCCAAAAGCAGCATAACTCGGGCAGTTACTCAGATGTTCGGTGTTTATTCACCCTGCAAGGAGTGGCAGCTCCCAGCTATGAGAGGTATGGGAAGCATCCACTCCGAAACGAGAGGGATCGGTGCATATTTGTCCCGTGCCGTAACTCTCCTGCCGGAGCGGGCAGGTGGCACCCGGGGATGAAGGGAACGGGGATTGTGCCAGGCAGTGATGGATGGATGAGCAGGCTGGTGTCGGGCAGAGCAGGCTCGGGCAGGCCCTGGCGCCCGGTGCCAGTTTCACCCTCGTGACCTGGATCGGTGTTTCGGTGCAGGGCCGGGGCCGTGCCGAGCCCGTCCCGCCGTGACCCGCAATCCCGGCGCGATCCGGCGGGGCCGGGAAGCGCCGCCGGCGCAGGGATGGAACTGGATGAAAGGGCAGAGGCTGCTCGGAGCCAGCCGAGATCTCCGATGGATGGAGGAGGCGGCTACTCCAGCACGGAGCCGCTGCTGAGTCACTGCTCGTCAGAGCCAGCGCTGTGTCACCGCTGCTGTCACCGCTCTGTCACCGCTGCTGTCACCCCGCTGCTGCTGCACGCGGCTGACTCAGGAGCTGCGCGGGTTTGGGCTGTCTCTTCCCGGGAAAACAGCCCAAATGAAGCCTTTTGCAGCCTGCCTGGTACAGAAAGAACTCTCTCGGGAACAAGGGAGGCTCTGTGAGACACGGAGGTGCCACCCCGGCTGTCAGTCGGTGCTGCTCTGACGTCAGGGCTGTGCAGGACGGACCTGGCACAGCCCCGAGTTCCCACCTGCTTGGAAACGCTGAGCAGCCTTTTTTTTTGGGAAGGAACATGAAGAATGTGAACACAAGACTTGGTGTGATCCTTGAAATGCTTTTGTTTAGTGATGGAACCCAACCCAGGAGAGATTTGGGGCTGAGCTGGTGCAGGACATGGTTCTGAGCATCCTGAACCTACTCTTAGTCCACCATATGCAAACCAGTTTAAAACAGCAAATCCTGATTGTTTCAGGATTTATCCTGATTTAACTGTTTGGCCTCAGTCTCCCAGTTCCTAAAATAGGCAGGAGTGTTCCCAGGATGTTTGTGCTGCAGCCAGAGTGTCCCTTGGGTTGTGTTTATGTCATTCCTGAGCCCGCTGTGCCCCTCACCTGCACTCCAAGATCCTTGTCCAGGTTTCACAACCTCCCTCAGGGCTGTTTGTGTTGGCCTTGACCTTGGAACACCGCTGGGTGATCCGTCACTCCTCCTGCTCTTGTGTTGTCTGAATTTCTATTCATTCCCAGGGGTTGTGGTGCTGCAGCATTTTCCATCCACCATCCCACACCAGAGGTGGGAAATGTTGCTGCAGCCCCAAACCCTGGCCATGCCTCCCTGGTCTGGGATCTGCCAGATCCCTCTGCTGCCAGAGGAACAGGGATAACAGCCCGGAGAGCTGCAAGATCTGGCGACTTCATCCCCCCTGGAATCACTTACTGACAGAGTGAGGAATGAGCTGACGTGGTAACGCAGTGAGAGCCATTCCCGAAAATGTGGCTGTCATTCTGGGCAGCCCAGGAACGCTGCTGGGGAGCAGGGGAGGAGGGATGAGCCGGGAAGGCAGAAGGTGCTCTGGCAGAAGTACAGGAAGGTTTATTTTTGCTGAGTGGTGTGTGCTGTGACTCAGCGAAACGCGAGCGGGGCAGTTCTGCTGAGTCACGACACTGGCAGGGCCAGGGCCAGCCCTGGCCTGGCACCGGCAGCGGCGGGAGGTGGGTCCCAGCCAAACTCCGAAGGCTTTGCCCCTCTGGCAGGAAGGAATTCTGGCTCTGTGTGTTATTTCTCCACAGTCAGATGCCAGCACAGGCAGGAGGATGTGCAGAAGGCCTGGGTGTCCTGACTGTTCTGTGCTTCCTGCCCAGGCCCAGCTGCAGGTGTCACATCCCTGTCCTTTTCCAAACACTGATTTCTTTAAGATGGACAAAGGGACAATGGAGCTGTGTCCAAGTACAGGACAGTCCTGCTGTCACCCTGGCTGACATCACACACACCTCACTCCGCTGCTGTGGGGCTGCTTTCCAGATTCCTTTACCTCACAGGTTGTTTCCACACCTGTCCAAGTGACATCTCCAAAGTTTGTTTTGGCTTTTGCCAACTCCCGAGGACGCCCTTGGGGAGCCACGATGGGCCTGTGGATCGATGGCCTCTGGTTGCTAATGACGCGCCTGGTTAATTGTTCACCCAGGGAACAGGAGCCGCTTTGCAGCTCCCGCCAGGAGCAGCCCCAGAGCGTGGCTGGGTGACCTGAGCCCAGTGCAGGTCCTGCTGTGGCACCTGGGACTGGCAGAGCTGCAGGTCCTGCTGGGGGATCAGTGGGACCTGGGTCTGGGAGTGATTCAGATCCCCCTGTGTAATCTGGGATTGGGAATGATTCAGGTCCCACTGTGTCCCTGTGGAACCTGGGACTGGGAGTGATGCTGGACCCACTGTGGGACTGGGAGCAATGCAGGTCCTGCTGTGGGACCTGGAACTGGAGCAGGAGTCGCTGAGGATCCCTAGGGATGCATGGGATGAGCAGCCACTGCAGGGTGCAGCCAGAGGAGGCTTTTACATCCAGCCCTTGACCTTCCTGGGCTGCTGAGATGGGTCCTTGGAAATGTAAACATGGGAAGAGGAACTGCACTGTGAGTTTGCTTCATTCCTGGCTTCCCAAGCATCCCTCAGGGAGGGAGCAGAACCTGCTGCTGGAGAGTTTGGTCCTATAAAACCTCTAACCCTGAGGTCAGCAGGAACTGATTCTGCTCCTTGGGAGAGAGCCAAAGGCATTGCTGGGATAGGGGAAATGGGGATTCACTGGGATGGTGAGGAGTTCAGGAGCAGTTGAAGCAAATCTTCTCCCACTTGCCAGAGACTTTCAGGACACTTGTGTGACCGTTCCTGCCATGCAGCAGGACTCTCTCCATGCTGTCCTTCCTCCAGCCAGGCTGGGTTCCCCAGGATGCTGCAGGGACAGGGGTGGGGACAGAGACACAGGCTGTGCTTCTCCAGAAGTTCCCTGAGGTAACTCACCCTCGGCTGATTCATCAGCCTCATTCCATAAACAGGAAGCTGGGAAAGTACAGGCAGGTGATCCTGTGCTGCTGCAAACATGAGATACTTGGAAACACACATTGCTTGGATTTTTTCCCCCAGCTGCCTGCTGATTCCTTACCCAGGTGGACATTGTTTTGGCCATGAGGAGGGAACTGTTTGCAGCAGGAAGGTCTCTTGAGTTCACAGAACGAGTTTAGAAAGAGCTTGACTTCGAGACGCAGCTTTTCCTGCTCCTAATCCCGCCTGCACAAGTTTGGAGCGCTTCAAATTGGAGCAGGAGAGCAGGATCCTCCCCCTGGGGACCAACCTGCTTCCTTCTCCCATTTTCCACAGAACCAGACTCACTTTCACCCCCGTGTCTTCCCTTTGTCACCCTGACTAAAGTCTTCCAGGACTGGAGAGGCGGAGATTCCCGAATAACCCTGCTAGTTCAGGGAATCATCCCGTGGTGGAGTCAGGAACACTGTCTGGAGCACTGCTTGTTTTCTCCCACAGCATTCCATGTTCCAAATGTCCCTGCTTGGGGATTGAGGAGTTCAGTGCACGTTGGATGGTGCTGCCAAGCAAAATAATCCCTGAGAGTGCTCTTGTGGTCTGGAATAAACGCCCTTAATGTCTAAACACAGGCGAGACAGCCCGAGCCGGCGAGGATTTGGGATGGGGCAGGAGCTCCCGCCTGGCTCCCCCCGGGAAGGCTCAGCTTTGAAGCTGCCGGGCCTGGGGAGGACGTTGGAGGAGCCTCTAATTAAAGCAGGCACAGAAGGGCTCAGTGGGCGGCTGGAGGGGCCCGGGAGCGCCGCTGGGATCTGACTCCGTGTTTGCTTTGGCTCCTTTCTCCTCCCGGCGTCGTCTCCTGGTTTGGTGGGAGGTGGGAGCTGCACCCTCTGCCCCGGCCTGGGGCTGAGTCAGTGCCGGGCAGGGCGAGGAGGGGGCTGTTCTGACACCTCTGCAGGGCAGGGCACAAAGAAAACGACCCGGGAATGGTGTCTGGCCAAAGGATCCAGCATGGCCGGAGCTGCCCCCGGAGTGCCCAGTCCTGGCTGCCGCCCCACGGCCCCGTGACAGGGCTGGATTGTCTGGGGCTTGGACACAAACTCCTTCAGTTGCTGCTGTTGCATTTGAAGGGAGGTGGTTTAACCACTGCCTTCTCCTGCCAGGAGAAGCTGCAGCAGGGGCTGCAGGGACATGGCCCCGTGGGAAGGTGGGACATGATCCCATGGACACAGTCCCACAGAAGGGTGGGACCTGATCCCATGGACATGGCCCCACAGAAGGGTGGGACATGATCCCATGGACATGGCCCCATGAGCACAGCCCCACAGAAGGGTGGCACATGATCCCATGTGCTGGTCAGACACAACCCCAAGTGCAGGATGGACACATCTCCATGTGCCAGGTTGGACACAATTCCTTGGTCAGGCTCCACAGGCAGGTCGGACACTGCCCCACAGACACAGCCCCATGTGCAGGTGGCCCCTGCCCAGGTGACAGGGACACTAAAACCCCTCCCAGGGGTGGTCCAGATGGGTCCATGAGACCCTCAGAGACCACCCTGGTGCCCAGCTCGGGGTGGAGCTTCAGCCAAAGCTTTGCTTCAGTGGAAAAAGGCTCATTTTTCTGTTCTCCTCTGCAAGTTTCTGCTGCTTCAGGGAAAGGGGAACTTGAGGCAAACCCAGGAAATGTTCCATTGGTGTCAGAGCTCCTGGCAGCCCTTGGCACGTGGCTGTTGGGACACACACAGAGCATGACCCTTCCCAGGGTGGGAGTGGCAGGTGTCCCTGCCCATGGCAGGGGGTGGAACAGGGTGGGCTTTGAGGTCCTTCCAACCCAAACCATTCTGGGATTCCTGAATGGTGCATGGCCACAGCACCTTCATGCACGATGCCAACCCCATTTTTCCCCCTCTTTTCTTTGCAGGATTCTCCTGTGCTGGGGCCTGGAGCCGATGGCACAGAATGTCAACAACTAACAACATAGCGCAGGCCCGGAAGCTGGTGGAGCAGCTCCGCATCGAGGCCGGGATCGAGAGGATCAAGGTGAGGGTGGGATTGGGAAAGGACCCTGGGCAGGGACTTTGGGTTATCCCATCACTGCTGTGGTGTCTCCAGCTCAGATGTTGCAGCATTCCAGTATTCCCTCCGGGATGTGAAGGGGCCTACAAGGAAGCTGGAGAGGGACTGTCTGTCAGGAACTGTAGGGACAGGACAAGGAGTTATGGGTTCAGATGGAAAGAGGGGGAACTTAGGTTGGATATACAGATGGAATTCCTCACTGTGAGGATGGTGAGGCCCTGGCACAGGTTGTCCAGAGAAGCTGTGGCTTCCCCATCCCTTGAAGTGTCCAAATCCAAGCTGGACAGGGCTTGAGCAATCTGGGATAGTGGGAGGTGTTCCCTGATTCTGTGACAGGTCTGGAGGAGCTCCTGAGAGGGGTCCCACCACTGTTGCTCCTTCCCAGCAAAGCCTTTAAGGCACTCACAGCTCCAAAGGTCGCGAAGTGCACACCCTCCTCCTCCTCCCTCTGTCTGGGATCCTGGAGCTGAGCCACTGTCACTCCCCTTGGGAGACTCAGCAGTGTCTGCTGGGGGAAGACCTGTAATTTAGTTTGTCTTCCCTAAAAAGCCTGGCTGGAGCCTGGAAAGGCCCTAAAAACAGCTACAAAACCTCATGGTTTAAAAAAAAAACCCAACCCAGGTTTCTCCAAGCCCTGTCCAACCTGGCCTTGGACACTTCAGGGATGGGGCAGCCACAGCTGCTCTGGAAACTCCTTTCCACTTCCTCACCCCCCTCACAGGGAGGGATTTGCTCCTCATGTCTCATCTAAACCTCCCCTTTTTAGTTTTGTAGGATTTTTTGAAGGTTTTGTGCTGTCATTCAAAGTTTCAGCAGGAACCAAAAGCTCAAAGTGAGGAGGAAAAATGGGATAAAACCCCCTTTATGGGCAAACTCCTTCAATCTGTGCTTCCACCCCATGGAGTGGGACTCTCTTCCTGGTTTTTGGTGTCTCCTGGAAAGGCACATCCAGTTTTTGGGGGAATCTCTGAGTATTCTGCAATATTCAGTGTTGAAGTTCTTCCCAGGAAGGAACATTCCAAACACCCTCAGCACAGAAATTGGGATCCCAGAGCAGAACTTGCTGCAGGGACAAGGTCAGGGCTCTGCTTAAAGCAATTAATCCCTTAAGACATTAATTACCCCCAATCCCAGAGCGGGAGGGATCGGCTTGGCCTGGGGAATGGAGGAACCTGTTACGAGAGCGAGTGGCCTGGAAACCTCCACATCCTTTGGGAGCTTCAGTGGGACACTCAGGGTGGAGGAGAAGGGAGGGATGAGCCAGGGGTGGATTTGGGAATAATCTGACCCCAGGGGGGAGGAAAGTGGGGGCTCTGCAGCAGGTCTGGGCCTCCAGATGTGCCCTGGTTCCCTCTCTGCTCTGTGTTTGCCCCGTGTTCACCCAGTGATTAAGGGAATTTGAATAAAAACTGGGATCTGTTGGTCTCCAGAGCCTCTGGCAGCTCCCTGTGGGCTCTTCCCCTCTTCGGAGCCCCCTCGGAGCCCTCTGGGCTCGCCCTTCCCAAAATCCAGCTTTGAACTCAACCAAGCAGAGCCTTAAGGAACAGTTTCTAAGGCTTTCCAGAGCTCCATTTTTAGCATCAGAGGCTGCACTCAGACAGGCCTTTCCCTTGCTTTTTCATCCCAAATCCCTTAAAAACAGGGACAGTAATATCTGCTTTTACACCTCTCGCTCTCAGCCAGGATTATTTCCCCACACTCACCACTTCATTTATGCCAGACCACAAAAACACTCCATTTCCACACCCAACTCCCCTATTTATTTCTCCCCACTCCCTAATTTTCTGTTGGGAAAAGCTGGAAGTCAACTCTCTCCCCATGGAGCATGGAAGCTGGGAATATCCCCATTAACCTCCTGCTTCCTTCCCAACATTCCAGGTCTCCAAAGCATCTTCTGAGCTCATGAATTACTGTGAGCAACATGCCCGGAGTGACCCACTGCTGGTTGGAGTTCCTGCTTCCGAGAATCCCTTTAAGGACAAAAAGCCCTGTATCATCCTATAGCTCCGGCACAGCACCCGGATCCCTCCGGAAGGGCATCCTGCTCCATCCTCCGAAACCGAGCTCCACACCTACACCTGCGCCCGGGGGTAAACACCAAATGTTGGGTTCAAACAGAACTTAAATTCCTGGGAAAAAAAAAAAAAAACCAACAAAAAAATACAATACAGAGAGAATAATTTGGGAGTGGTTTAGGGAAGGAAGGGTGTCTGTTCCCGGGCACGTGGAGAGGGGGCAAAATTTAAATCAGAATTAAAAATAACCAGGGTGGAGGGAGGGGGGAGGATTTTAATAGGGATAGTGGAATTTGGAAGGGGGTGGTGGTGTTCCCAGTGGGATGTGAGACCAGAGCTGTGGGACCTGGCTCTGGGCACGGCTGGGAGTGCTCTGATCCAGTTAGTCTCCAATCAGCAGGAATTTGCTCTGTTTCTGGAGAGGGAACAAGGAGGGGGCTCAGGTGGGAGCGATTTTGTAGAAAATTAGTACAAAAAAAAAAAGAAAAAAAAATCTAACAAAAAACCCAACCAAAATCCAGCTGGAAAAATCCCTGTTGGGAATGGATGAAGGGAGGCTGGGAAGAGCAGGATGGAGGCTGGGGGGCCCCTTCCCTGCATCCCACGGCTCTGCTGGGATCAGGGAACGGCCCCACAGGGGAATGGCTGGTGGGTGGGAGAGATCCCAGGTGGAATGTTAGGGAGCCCCAGGGATGGCTTTGGGGGGGTCTCTGTGCTGTCCCTAAATGAGGGGGGGGGGAAGGGGCTTCCTGGTGCGCATCCAGAATCTGGGAAAATGGACCTTTTGGGGAGTTTCAGCCCAAAACACTCAAATCAGCAAATTTCTCGGCATTTCCCATCTCCCTTTTCCTCACCGGGAGCAGTGAGTGGAATTCTTTCCACTAAACCTGTGGAATGAGGGTCAGTGGGAAGGTGTTTGATGAAGTTTAGGGAAGATGAGGGTGAGGAGAAGAAATAGTTCACTTCCCATCCCTTGGGAATCTCAGACTGGGATTTAACAGGGAGCATCACGTTCTCACAGGGATAACCTGGCACGGAGCAGCCCGTGAGGAAGAGGGGGAGCAGGAGAGCCTTCCTCCCACAGAGCCCTTGGAGTGTGCCAGGGCTAGGGATGTTTGGGAGAGAGCCTGGAGCTCAGGGAAGTCCCATGGAGCTCCCCAGCCGCTGGATCTGTCAGGAAGGGGACGGATCCCAAGAGCTGGGTCCAGGTGGCCAAGCCCAATCCGTGTCCACAGGGCAGATCCCGAGGCTCAGCAGCTCCTTGGAATGTGGCCAACACTCCCAGAATCGCAGAATTAGGTCGGAAAAGACCTCTGGGAATGTCAAGTCCAACCTCCCACCGTAGGCAGAGGCGCCACTTGTGGCCATTCCCAGTTATCCTGAACACAGGTGTTGGTTTTGGGAAGAGAAGGAGAAAATCAAACCAAACAACCACACCTGATGGGAAATCCTGGGAGTTTCCCCATTCCCCCAAAGCTTTGGATTTGATTTGAAGCTCCAGAACCTCCACTGGGATGGAAACCACAGGGAGCAAATCCCTTGGTGGGACTGGGATCATTTCCCATGGGAAAGGGGGGCTGGAGGAGACCCCTGGACTCAGCGGACCCCCACCAGCTGGAGGGAGGGAGGGAGAATCCCTGCAGCCCAGACTGGTGCTGCTGGTCGGAGTCACTGGTGCAGGCAGGACACTGGGAGGTTCTCTGGCTGCTTTCCAGAGGCAGGTGGAATTCCCAGGGCTGTCACTGCCTGAGGGGATGCCGGAGCTGGCTCAGAGCCTGCGTGGCTGGTACCTGGGGAAGGGGATTCCTCCCGGGATACCGGGGGGCTGGGATGGGCAGAGCTGCTCCATTTCCATTCCTTGGTTGCAGGAATCTCGCCATTCCTTGCTTTCAGTCTGCCATCACTTGCCTTTTAAACAAAATTGGGAAAATCCCACATTTTTAACACTAACACGAACCACAGTGTGCATCCACCGCGGCTTTCCCGGGATCCTGGGAAAGCTCCCGTGTCCCCCCGCTGTGTCCTGGGCTCCTCACCCGCATTCCAGGGCACAGGTGACCCCCTGGATGTCACCCCATCCCGGTGTGAGGGAGCAGAGCAGGGAAAAGGGGGATATTTCCCTCTGTGTCCCCTCCCCATCCCTCAACAACAAAGCCTTTTTTCCGTGAGTTCCGTCCTAAGTCTCATCCAAAATAACTCCAAGCTCCTGCCAGCCGGGAAGCACCGGACACTCCGAGTCCAGCCTGGGGTCAGCCACAGCCGGGCTTTCCCTTCTCCAGGAGGGAATTCCCACTGTCCTTAATCTCGTACAGTTCCAGCCTTATTTTTCTACTCCAGATCGCTGATTCTTCCTCTGTGTTAGAGACCAGAGCATGGTGCTATCCCGGAGCCGCGGGGATGGAGCGGGAATGGAGCTGGGAATTCCTCCTCCTCCTCCTCCTCCTCCTCCTCCTGCTCCTCTGCCAGCCGAGCAGGGGCTGCCGGACCCCCCCGGCATCCTCAGGGGCTCCAACATCCCACCCCGGGCAGGGCCAGCCTGTGCATCCCGCCCTTCCCGGCCCCAGCTGCGGGATCCTCGGCAAATCCTGTGGGATGCTCGGCCAGTGAATCCTATGGGATGCTCAGCCGGCAAATCCAACCAGGCACACCATGATCCAGCATTTTGGGGCCACTCTGCCTCCCCTGTCTTGTCCCTGCACCCACCCCGGGGTCCTGCCCGAGCCGTGTTGGAGCCGGGAGAGAAAGGAGCAGGGAGAGGGGAGGAGCGGGGAGCTGGGAGAAGGGGCAGGGAGAAGGGAAAAGGAGCTGGGAAAAGGGGAAAGGAGCTGGGAAAAGGGGCAGGGAGCAGGGAGAAAGGCCATGGAGCATCTCCCATGGGAGCCTGGAGGCTCCTGGTGTGGGGACTCCGGAATGTGCTGAGGGTC
Source organism: Myrmophylax atrothorax (assembly GCA_026770055.1). Classification (NCBI taxonomy): domain Eukaryota; kingdom Metazoa; phylum Chordata; class Aves; order Passeriformes; family Thamnophilidae; genus Myrmophylax; species Myrmophylax atrothorax. The sequence goes on from JAOXXN010033682.1 coordinate 17,956, forward strand.
CCGCCGGAGCCGAGGGGTGGGAGCTCTGGCAGGTGCTGGGGCTCCGTGGGTGACTCGTTTCAATGGAAAAATCCTTGATTTTGATTTTTTTTCCCCTTTTTTTTTTCCTTTTGTTTTCTGTTTTGTTTTGGTTTTGGAATTTTATCCTCGTCTGAGTAAATCCGTGCTCATCCTGTAGGTGTTTTTGTATGGCATAAATAGAAGTGCAGATTCCAGTAGTTGCTTGTACTTTGTTAGTGCATTTGCCAAATAAATTTTAAAAAAAAAAAAAGGGAAAAAGGGAAAAAAAAAAAAGACCACAAAAAAAAAAAGACCACAAAAAAAAAAAGAATTTTCAGGAATTTTTAAGTGCTGAAAAGGCAAAAGGGGAGCGGGAG
>JAOXXN010033683.1:0-18308 GCA_026770055.1 Myrmophylax atrothorax
GGGGTCCCTGGTGCTCCTGGAGGGGTCCCTGGTGATCCTGGAGGGGTCCCTGGTGCTCCTGGAGGGGTCCCTGGTGCTCCTGAATGGGTTCCTGGTGCTCCTGGAAGGATCAGTTCTCTCTCCACTGAGTGGAGTTTGCAACATTTGAGGTTTTCCTCACTGGGATTGGAAGGAAAAACCTTCCAGAGGGGGAATGAGAGGCAGATGTTGGCTCTCTGGTGGTGAGGGGGAGAGACAGGTGCCTTCCCCCAGAGCTGTCTGTGGAAGTGTGGCTGGTTTAGGGAAGCTGTGAGAGGAGAAGTGTGGTGGAATCTGTTCAGTAGCAGCTCCTGCTGGGTCTGTCATAATAATAGAATTTATTTCGGTGGCATCTGTCGGCCTCTAATGGGCTGGGTGTTCCCATTGCCAGGGATCGCTCTGGAGTCTCAGCAAAGACTCCAGCTTTTCTTTTTTGGGGAGGCTGAGGAGTTCACCAGAGCCCTGTCAATCAGGGCAGCAGCTCCCAGATAGAATAATCCCAAGAGGAGCAGCAGTGGCACCAGCCAGTCCTGGCCCAGGTGATCAGAAACCGGCTGCCTTCAGAAACCCCTCCTTTTCCTCCATGGTTCTCTCCATCTGTGTTCTCCAGGAGCCCATCCCACAGCATTCCTTAGGGCTGGGACCTGCAGCCATCATGCAGCATCCCTGGAGGGACATCAGCCTGCACCATCCCCACTACCTTCTGCCTTTGGCTTATTTATCTGGGAATTCAGTGACCTCCCGCCCTGGAGGAGGCAGGTTGCCAGGGCTGGTGCCAGCTGGAAGCCGAGGGGAGCAGCACTGGTGTGTCTGTCTGTCCCGAGGGATGTTGTGGCTGTCAGGCAGTTGGAATCCCAGCACAGGCAGGGCTGTGCCAGGCAGGAAAACCTGGAGGTGGGATAATCGCAGCCTGTGATGGGTGGGGTGTTGCAGCCCTGCCCACAGGAGCCCCTGCTCGGTGCAAACCCAGGCGCTGGAACAGTGCCCTGACATTGAACTGGCAGTGAGGAGCAGGATGGAGACAGCAGCCCACCCACAGCTGGGCCCTGCACCCACGTGGGCACCTGCCCCCAGCGCTGCTCCAGCTCCTCTGCTGCCCCAGAGCTACCCAAGCAATGCAGTTCCTGGCTCAGAATGGTTTGCCCCCAGGCTGGAGAGCACATTCCACGGCTGCTGCCTTGGGGCCCTGTGGGAGGGAAGGTCTGGAGGCTGTGCTGGTGCCTGTGGCTCCTGCTGGGCTCCTCAGGAGCTGGAGTTGGCTCTCCAGGCTGGAGACACTGGTAGTTGCATCACTGGTGTTCAGAGGGAGCACTGCAGGTCCTGCTGGTGCTCAATTCCAGCATGTTGGTGGTGAATGGTGATGGTTTTTTGGGATTCAAGTTGTTGAATGGGTCAGGCAGCACCTGGAGGTGTTAAAGTCAGCACAGGGAGGAAGGCAGAGGGGAAGGTGTGAAGGTCATAGGTAGGATTTGTGGGATTTGCTGGGTTTGTAGGATCTTCTCAAAGCAGAAAAGACCCTTCTGATCATCCGGTTTGACCCCAGGGAGGCAGAGGCTGCAAAGTCTTGGCAGCAACTCCTGCATCACAACCATAAGTCCTGGCTGAGCAGGTGTTTACCTTCCCAAAGGATGCTGTACCTTGATTCAGAGGTGGGAATGATGGAGAAACCCCCTGTCTGGCCCCATTCAGCACATTTGTTGTCTCTTGTCTGTGTTTCTGGTGCTTCAGCTTCCAACTCTCAGCGCTTGTTCTGCCTCTGTCTGAACAAGATTAAAGCGCCGCCGCTCTCGGAAGTCGCATCCTCGTGGAGGTGAACGCACAGACAGCTCTAAGGTCATCATGCAGCCGTGTAAGGATGCCACTTAATGAGCTTGTCTCCCTGAAAAAAAGTGGCTTTGACCTCTCTGAGAGGTTGCAAACACCTGCTCAGACTGACAGACCCACAGCTCAGCGACAGAACCCGGCACCGCTCTTTGATCCCACCGGAGTTCCGGCAGGGATGTGGCTCAGAGGAGGTCTGGAGGCATCCGGGAAGGGTTTTGAGGTGTCTTGGCAGCGTGGAGGCTTGGCTTTTGTTCCCAAAGTCTTGTTGAAAGTCAACAGGATGCAGCAGGGGCTTGTTAGAAGAAGCTGGAGAGAAGGAAAGGCTCATCCGTGATGGGGCTGGGCCGGGAAGGTCCGTGTGACTGGAATGTTGGGGATGCTCAGCCTGTTGTTTGCCCATGTGAAGGGGCAGTAGCCACAGGCAGGAGAAATACTGGCCCATACAGAGCAGAGGACAAGGTTTCCCAGCTGCTGTGGTGTCCTCTGGCACGGGGGAAGGGATTGTCCCCATCCACTGGTTCCCACTCTCCTCTGCCCTTCCCGGTGCTCCCCGAGCCAGGATGATAAACCAGCCTGTGCTGCCTCAATACTTTTCCCTGTCAAGCAGCTCAGGGAGGGATATTTCACAGAGCCAACAGCTTTTTAATACCTCTGTGCTTCAAGACAACTTTCAGTTGCAGTCATTTGCCTTTTAATTAAAATTATTGCATCTCCCCCCGCATGCATCTTCCTCCGCCTTGCTAAAACTGGCAAACAACCAGCCTGTCTCCTCCTCATCCTCATCCTTCTCTTCCTTGGGGTTGTTTGAGCTTCCCAAGCACAGGCTGTCCTGGGGTGGAGCCTTGTTGGCTCCTGTCCCTCGTAGCCACATGGCCACAGTTCCAGCTCACCTGATTTCCTGCCTGATTTATCAAAAGTGACAGAAACAGCAGCTCCAAGATCCTTCCCTGGTGTAAATCGGGGCAGACCCACAGGTGACTCACACCAGGTGAAGGTCTGGCTTGTTGCAGCCAAGGTTGCGTGGTGTGGCAGGGTCAGGGTGTGGACCATGGGTTGCCTCCTCCTGGGCACAGGGAGCAGGTGCCTGTTCAGGGCTGGGCACAGGGAGAAGGTGCCTGTTTGGGGTTGGGCACAGGGAGAAGGTGCCTGTTTGGGGCTGGGCACAGGGGGCAGGTGCCTGTTTGGGGCTGGGCACAGGGAGCAGGTGCCTGTTTGGAGCTGGGCACAGGGAGTAGGTGCCTGTTTGGAGTTGGGCACAGGGAGCAGGTGCCTGTTTGGGGCTGGGCACAGGGAGCAGGTCCCTGTTCGGGGCTGGGCACAGGGAGCAGGTCCCTGTTTGGGGTTGGGCACAGGGAGCAGGTGCCTGCTCTTCACCCAGTGATGGCAGAATCCCAGTACCAAACCTGGCAGGTACAAGAGCAGCACAGTCTGGAGCCATGGAAACCCACAGGGGATGGAGCTCCTTTGCCAGCAGACCCAGGGAGGGCTGGGGCTGGCACTGGTGGGCTGAGCCCCGGTGTGACAGCAGGTGCCCGGGGGCCGGGCAGTGCCAGGAGAGCCCCAAAATAGAGCCGGGAGTGGGTGGGAGGGGCTGAGCCCCCCTGGGCTCCCCACGGGGCGCCGGCAGCTCGAGCTGACAGGAGCTGGGCTGACGAGCTCCAGACTTGTCAGCGCCAGCACTGTACCCATAATTACTGTCTGATGTGCCAGAATTAGCCTGGGAGCTGAGGAGTTTGATGCAGGCTGAGTGTCCTTGGCTGCCTGCGAGGGGTTTAACAAGTGCGGGGCTGTGGGCAGAGCGGCTCCTGCCATCCCTCCTGGGCATGGCTGCCCTCCTCCACTGCTGGCAGCTGGCTTGGGGAAGGATGGGAGGGGAATGGGGGCATCCCTGCACCTGGGCTTTGTGGGGGTGGCAAGAGGCTTGAGGGTGTTCTCGGTGGCTGTTGCAGAGAATCACAGAATCATAGACTGGGTTGGGTTGGGAGGGATCTTAAACCTCATCCAAAGCCACCCCCTGCCATGGGTAGGGACACTTTCCACTAGGCCAAGTTGTTCCAAGCCCTGTCCAACCACCTGTTCCATCAACTCCACACCCTCAGAGTGTGGCTGAGCTGCACCACCATGCAGCATCTTCATCCCTCTTCCCAGGACTCATCCCAAACCACAGGGCTGACCCTCCCCACCCTCCAAACCGCACCCAAGGACCAGTTCCTCCCTAACAGCATTTTTTCAGTGCAAAGCCCTCATTTGGAGCCCCATAAAGCCCCCAGGAGGGCTGTACACTCTGTAGCATCCCTCAGCTCCAGGCAGATCTATCAACCCCCTCATCTCCTGCTTCCCTCTCCCGTTTTTCCCCACTTTCCTGGTTCCTCAGCTCCCGTTGGTGGCTCTGCCCGTCTGTCACCAGCCGTGCTCAGTGTAAGTCAGGGCTCCCCCCAGCCTGTGCCAAGGTATTAAAGCCTTTATCGTAGTCCAGGGCCTGTAATTCACAGCACAAGAACCAATAAATAGGAATGATTCAGAATCATTTAGCAGCTTCTGCTCAGGAAGAGAGAGACCAGGACCTCAATTAAGCTATTTGTAAATTGTTAATTTAAGCATTTCACTCAGATGCCTTAAATTGTTCCCTCCTGCAGTTTACAAATGGGTAAAGAGCACAGAAATATAACAGGAGCGGTGGGGAAATGCCATTTAGTTGCTGGTTTTGGCAGTGGTAATAGCACTGTAGCTAACAGAGCTTTGATTTAAATCAGAGGAAACCAGGGCTGCCTTGAAAGGAAGATCGACCCAGGAGCAGAGGTGCCCAGGTGAGGGGGCACCTGGTGTGGGAGGGTTGAGGGTGTGATGGAGCTGCCAAAATGCCTGGGAAACCCTGGGATCCAGGTCCCTGTGCAAGGGATGCAGCTTGTGGGGTTTTTTTCCTGTGCCTTGTGGAATAATTGTTATACCTGGAGGAAATACAGATTTTTTTTAAGCCAGGTGATGGTTTCTGTTCAGGCCAGGTGAGGTTTGGCTCTCCAGGTGGGTAAAGAGCAGCATCCCTGGGTGGTCTGGGGGGGGCAGCTCCCAGGGGTTGGTGGGACCCCCCTGATTTACCCCATCCTGCAGATTTGCTCAAAGCACAAGACATGGGGGGGTTGGCAGTGGCTCAGCTCATCAGTGCCAGAAGCATTTGGGAGTCATGAACCTCTTCCACGGCACTTGGGATTTCTGCCCTCACTAAAGGGGACAGAGAAGCTGTGGCTGCCCCATCCCTGGAAGTGTCCAAGGCCAGGTTGGACAGGGCTTGGAGCAGCCTGGGATAGTGGAAGGTGTCCCTGCCCATGGCAGGGGTGGCACCGGATGAGCTTTAAGGTCCTTTCCAATCCAAACCACTTGGGGATTCTTTCTGATTCTAAAGCTCTGGGAGGAGGGTCCTTGTGCCCCCCAAACCCCAGCACTGCCCTTGCCAAGGCTTTATCTCTGCAAAACTAGAACTGAAAGCTCCTTCCAGGGACCTGGACCAGGACCTGCATCAACTGCTGCTGCAGCTGGTCCTGGAATATGTCCCTTCATATTCCATGTCTCGGGGGTGGATATTTTAATGCAGAACTGGGCCCTTCTCCTGTAACCCCCAACTGTGGCGGGATGAGGCTCCGCTCCCAATCCCATCGGATTTGGTGCATCTGTGCTGAGCAAGTGAGCAAAGGGAGAGGGTGCTGGAGCACGGTGGGAGCAGAAGGACTTGGTGCTGTGCCACGGCGCCGGGTGGGAGCCGGTGGGCGCGGCGGGCGCCAGCCGGGCCCGGAGGTGTTGCCGCTGCAGCTTCAGGGCCGGGATGCTGTGCCAGGCACCGCTCAGGTTGTGCCGTTTTGGGGAACAAATTCTCGCTTCCCGCTTCTCCAGGCTGGGTTTTGGTTTCCTCACCAGCTGGGGAGCAAAGCCCCAGTGCCGTGGCTCGCCCAGAGGGTGCTGGGGCGGCCGCAGGAACAGCTTGGGATGCGAGTGGAGCCGAGCCCTGAAGCACCAACTCCCGTGGGAGGCTGGCGGGGCCCTTCGGTGCCAAATCCTTCCCTCGGCTCCACCTGCCACCGCTTGGCAGGTCCCGTCTGGGCTCTGTGACGGGCCCTGCCAGCGCTCTGGGGGTTGCCAGCCTCGGCAGATGTTCCCTGCAGCCACGTGGCGCTGGTTCCTCTCCCGCAGATCCGCTCCCGTCGCTCCCCCGAGCAGGCTGAGCATCCTCTGAGCTGCCTTGACACCTCCAGGTTCTCGCTGGGCTCTGAGGAGTTTTTATGACTTGAGAACTTATCAGCCATCAGTTGGCTGAGTCTAATAAGAAACTACACTTCCTGGCCCCTCAGCTGTGAAATGCATCGAGCCGTGTGATGCCAAAAGGTCTTCAATGAATTTTTTTTTTTTGCTTAATCTGCTTTCCTTCCATTTCTGGGAGCAGCGGATCCGATCTGTCTGCTGGTACAATGAGATCACCTGCCTGTGGAATGGAAAAGGCCCTTCTGTCTGTCCAACTCTAAGCTGCCCCACATCTTATCATGCCTGGATGAGGGTCTTTTTCCCACTTCATCACTTCAAGGGTTGGGATAAGGTCTGGTCTGAACAGCCTGTGGCTGTCCCACCCTCTGGTTTGGGTCAGAGCTCACGTCCTGATGTGGCTTTTCCTGGCACAGTGATGGGCATTGTTGTGTGAGGAGGGGGAATTTGGGCATGGGAAAACACTTCCTGATGAGACACTGATTTTCCATCAGGAGTTCAGTGTCGTCCTTTGGTGGGTGCTGCAGCAGAAATTCCTTCTCCAGCCACCTCCTGCTTCCTATGTTTGGGTACAGCAAGGAAAGGGTGTCTGTCAGTCTGTGCCCAGGCTCACAAGGACAGGTAGACCAATTGATACAGAAGCTGTTCAAATCCCACATCTCAGTCACTCCAGCCACTGGGAATGGGACACATCCATTCCCACTTGTGCCCAGCATCCCACCCTGGGGCACGCAGGTGGTGCTGGGCATGGGCAGATCAAACCACCTGCAGTGTGGCTGAGTTTTTGCATTACTTTCACTGTCAGTGCACTCCTGGTTAACTCCTTTTGCCCCTCCAGCATCCCTGGCTGCTGGGCACGGCAGATCCCTGCTGCCCCTCCTGCACCCCGTGCCCCAGGAGCGGAGCACTCCGTTCATCCGCGATATCTTGCTGTTGGAATGATGCACAATAGACCCACTGTGTGTGTGTGAGGGCACCACATGCATGAGTCTTGCTGCATAGACTGTGTGTGCTGCCCCAGGGGAGCAGACACAAAGCTGTGCTGTCTGTCCCAGCCCCGGGAACGCAGCTCCATTCCCATTCCATGACTGCCTCACTGTTGGGATCCCAACCACGGCCGTTGGTGCCGGGGCAGAGCGAGAGTTCATTGTGCCCAGGGCTCTACACGGGCATTGTGAGGAGCAGTCGTGGTTCTGAAGAGTTTATAGATTAATAAGAATGTGGGGGGATTGGCTGGTGTGTGAAGGAGAGAGCACTGCCCTTCCCAGGACCTGGCACGAGCAACTGGAGAGCGGGCACGGAGCAGGGAATGGCACATCCTTCTCCCCCTCCCAGGCACAGGAGGTGCTGGTGCTGTCTGAGAGCAAACCCATGTCTGGTGCTGCAGGTGTAAATGCAGATCTCACCTCCATGTGTTAGAGCTGCTTTTCCCAGCCTCTCCCTGGGAATTGCCTCACGGACACACCATGGCTCAGCCCGGCCTGTTCCAGCCCTGGTGAGGGCAAAGTGTCACCCAGCAGTGAGGTCTGTGTGTGCTCAGGTGGCTCCTGTCACCACCCTGCCACCTCAGGTTTGTGCTGCAGGGAAGGCATTGCCTTGGGGAGCCCCAAAGTGGGAAAATTAACCTTTGTGTTTAAAAACAGGCGTTTGCCTCCATTACTGAGCATATTTGGATGGGGTTTTGGAGTGCAAGAAATGATGTCCCTTCCAACTCTGATGGCAGGACCCTCCTGGGGGCTGTCCCCATGGTGTTGGCACAGCAATGCCAGGTGCAGGTGAGGCTGGTGGCACCTGTGCCTGGCACGCACTCTCCCTGCAGTGAGGGAGGTGGTGGAAATGTCCTGGCATAACTCTGGGTGCTTGGAACCCCCTTTGGCTCCTGCCCCCGTCCTGTGGCAGCTGCATTCCATGTGGAATGTGGGACAGGCTCTGCTCTGCCCCGGGGACCGCCAGTGCCATGGATGTGGCACCTCCACATCTGCGGGCAGGAGCTTCTGAGTGGCTCTTAAACTGCAATAAAGGTTATTTACTCCTCATCAGCAGAGCAATCAGAATTAAAAGGTCACCCCATCCTCTGGCCCTCCCTGCAGTGGGACTGCAGGAGCCAGCCAGGTTTCAGGGATCAGCAGGAAGGACAATTAATCCTTGCTGCCAGCAGCAACTGTGTTTGTTTTCCAGCATTTTCTGCCCTTAACTCCACAATCCTCAGGACCCCAAATCTCCAGCTCCAGCCCCGTGATCCCTGTGCTGTGCCTGTGGCAGGGAGCACAGAGCATCTTCTCTGAAGCACCACCAGGTCCTGGCCCACAGGAGATCTGGATAAGCTTCCCAGCCCTGCCCCTGACCTGCAGTTTGTCCTTGGTCATGTTTCCTCACCATTTGTCGCCCTGTGTTGACTCAAAGCTTTTTGGAGCAACTCCTGCCTCTTCCCCACAGTGCTGGCCCAGCACGGTGCACCAATATAAATATCACCCAGATAATATTGTCACAATATAAATGTGGAGGGAAAGATGCCCTTGGCCCCAAACTAGGGGAGAGAGGGGGAAAAAAGGCCCCTCTGTGTGTTTGGGGTGCAGAAACCAACTCATCTCTCTCCAGAAGTGCTTGGCAAAGAGGGGAATGAATTTTTGGAAGAGTTTGTCATGGCAGAGCGTGTCATGAGTGTGGCTGTGCCAGCCGTGACTCATGGCTGCGGCTGTTTGGGAGCCTGAGAGGGCTCCAGCAGGGAGATTTGGGCTCCAGAGTTCCTCCCTTCTTGCCCTGCCACCGCTGGGCTCTGAGCCAGGAGCGCTCCTGCCCCTGCTCCATCCGTGCCTCAGTTTCCCCATCACAAAATGGGGATAAAGCCAAACTGGGAGGGTTTCTGGGCTCCCAGCACTTCCCACCCGGGGCTCTCTGGGCTGTGGTGTCCAGGCTTGAGTGGCTGTGAATCCATGAGAGAGCCCTGGCCAGGGAGGGCTCTGGGAAGCTTTGGGAAGGGTCACTCCAACCCCTACGAGACCCATCCAGCAGCAGAGTGGGACCTGACCCTGCTCAGCTGGTCAAGCTCCAGATCCAGCACCATGTCCTGGGGACAAGCCCTTTGCAGAAAGGCTCTCCTGGCAGGCAGATGCTGGTTTTCCTTCTCCTGAGCTCCCATGGCATGGGAGCAGCCATGGGCCAGCCCTTGCCAACAGTGTGGGACTCGGGGTGTTTGTGCCCAGGGCAGCTTGGTGATGTTGGGCTCTGGTATCCCCAGCACAGAGCAGCCCTGGTGCCTTGGACCCTCCAGGCTTGCTGCTGCGGGTGGTGGGGGCATGGGAAGAGCTCCTGGAGTGGCTCTGGCAGCCTGTGGCACGCTGGCAGCTCGTGGCAGGGCAGGGAGGGCAGCGCGACAATCTGCCGGCGCCGCTGGCAGTGCCCGGCTGAGCACTGGCTCCTTTCTCCCTGCCCATGTGATGTGTTTGAGGGGGCACGCTGACATTCCTAAACGATGGGAAAAAAATAATACCCAGGGACCAACAGGGAGCTCTGAGCCAGAAAAAAGAGCAAGAGTCGTCCGCGCGGAGCGGAGGGATAAAGCGGGCAGGGGGAGAGAGTTGCCGGGGCAGGGAAAGGATGGGAGGGGATGCGCCGGCTGGAGCCGGGAGGATGTGATGGGCTCTGGCACGGGAATGGTGGCAGGGAATGACAGCCGTGGAGACGGCCCTGGGAGCCCCTCGCTAGGACAGGGACAGGGATCGCTCGGGAGCTCCGGTGCCCATCGGGCACGGCCGCGGCTCCGCTCGGCGCGCAGGATCCGGCGGTGGATGTGAGGTGACAGTCGCCGCACGGCTGAGCGCCAAGCGAGGTCAGAGCGTGAGATAAGGTCGGTAACAACCCACCCACTGCTCACTTGGGCTGCGTGCGTGTTTAATAACGACCTGATCCCGTATTTAATTAACATAAACAGCCAACGCAACCGGAGCCGTCTCCTTAGATCCGACTTGACGGAGACGCCGTGTTGCTTTAAATGCCAAGTGATTAGTAAAGCCATCTTTCGTTTGCTTTAAACATATGCCATGAGCTGCGTGTGTTTGTCGCACAGATTTCGGAGCCGCGCTCCGAGCGCGTCCTGGTTCCTCGCGGCTGCCTGGGTGCCACCATGCTGCCTCGTTGGGCAAAGCACCCCGCCGGCGCTGCCCCCGGCGCCCTGCCCAGGCTGCGGGAGCCCGAGAGAGCCGCCGAGCCCGGGCACCACCGGCTCACCGCGCTGCTCGTGGGTATGGACCGGGGAGAGGCGGGTACGGGAGGGGGGCAGGCTCTGTAGGCTCCGGGTGATGCTGGTCCCGTGGGGGTGGTCCAAGCCCCTCGCAGGGGGCTCTGCTCCAGCAGGGGAGGGATGGTGTGGGGTGAGGGATGATCCCAGCCCCTCGCAGGGGGCTCTGCTCCAGCAGAGGAGGGATGGCTTGGTGTAGGAATGGTTCCAGCCCCACACAGGTGGGCTCTGCCCTGGGTGGGGAGAGTGGCATGGCCTGGGGATGTTCCCTCCCCACACAGGTGGGCTCTGCCCGGGGAGGGTCCGATGGAGCAGGCTGGGCTGGGCTGGGCTGGGCTGGGCTGGGCTGGGCTGGACTGGTTGCCCGGCACTGGTGGGAGGAGGAGGCAGCGCTGAGGCAGCTGCTGCTGCCCTCCTTTTGCTTGACTAAACCTCGCTGCCTGGACAGCTTCTGACTGGCGCTGGTGGGAGGGCTGCAGGCTGGACGGGAGGTGGTTTGCCCTCCAATGTGCCCCAGCAGGGCAGGACGGTTTGCTCAGTGCTGGAAGGGAGGGGTGGCATCTGCCCCTGGGATAGTGCAGTGGCCTTGTCCTCGTGTCACCCACAGCATTCCTGCTCTGAGGTGGAATGTGCTGCCATGCAGGGAGCCCTGTGAGGCCTGGGCAGCTCAGTGCCCTTGTGCCCTGCAGACAGGGGGACATGTCACATGTCCCCATAGCATCCCTGTCCCATGATCTGTGCACCCGGAGTCACTGATCAGGCTGACAGACCTGGATCAGGCTGGATCTTACCCCATGTTTTCCATTCCTGAGTGTGATTTCCTGCATCTCAGAGGCTTTAGACACGGATCTGAGATATTTTTTCCAGCATTTCTGATTTTTAACTAGCTGTGACTAACCAGGCTGGCACAGCAGGCTGTGACCAACCACCAACGTGCTACCTGTGCGCTTATAAATAGGGACTGTTCTCCACACCCCCATTTGGAGCATTCCTGGGCTCCTGAGCCCCTCTGTGACACCAACCCAGCTTTTTCCAGCCTCTCCCCCACAGCTGCCAGAGCACAGCATCCCCCAGCTCCTGGCAGGAGTCGCTCAGAAAGGCAGTGCCACCCAGTTCCTGCCCGGAGACCGCAGGAACAGGGCTCAGTAATGTGGCTGGACCTGCTGAGCTCTGGGATGTGTGTCCAAGCTCATCGTGATGGTGGCAGTGCCAAGTCTTTGAAAGAGTTGGCTCCTCTGTGCCAAGGCTGGGATGGGCCAAGTGTTGTGCTGGGCTGTGTGGCGTGGCTGTCCCTGCAGCAGCCGGATCGCTGTGGTCCCCAACACTCTGAGCCAGGAATAACCCCTTTTCCGAGCGCTTTCTCATGGAGCTGATCTCTTTGCTGACTCCATCCAGAGCCCAGACTGTGGGGTAAGGGCTGGAAAAGCCACGGGTTGGGCTTGGATTCTTCTCTTAGTGGCTTTGTCATGAGCCCCCTCCCGGCTGGGGTGCTGGAGGGTGGTCCCTTCCCTCCTGGCCCGTCAGCTGGATTTGCTCCGTCGCAGCACGTGGTGGGAGCTGCTGTCAGGAGGCTGCAGCTCCCGCCGGCGAGTGTGTGCTGAGCATGACTGCACTGCTGGCAGGAGATGAGGGCACTGATCAGCTGCCTTACAAAACCGCACGAGTGTGTCCAGTGAGGCCGCAGGGCCAGCACGGGGCATCGCTGAGCCCCGGGCAGGAGCAGCCCCCTCTGCCCACGGCCCTTCCTGCCACGGGAGCTCTGCATCCCGCCCCTCAGCCTTCCCCCTCCCCATGGATTGTTGAGGTTTGGCTCTGCCTTTGATCTCAAGCTCTCAGAAGCAGAGCCTGCCCGTGTTTCCAGGCTGGCATGGTGGCACCTGGGCAGTGGGCACACATCTCTCGTGGCTGTCCCCAAGGGATGTGGGATGGAAACAGCCTCATGCCTGGCTCTTGGCTTTAACATCATGACATCCCCGTCAGAGGCTGAGGAGCAGGGGGACACTTGGCTCACAGGGAGACTTGGCTCTGCTTCACCACTGTGGGTGTGTCACTGCCCCACGTCCACACACGCCCTGCATGGAGACAACCAAAATCCCGGGAAAACTCCAGATCCTTTTGGGACATGCTCATTACGATGGTGATTTCCCTGTGCTCCCACCCTGGATTTGGGCCTCTTCCCTCTCAGCATCCCCATCTGCAGCTGGACCTGCTCTCTCTGCATGTTCCTCCCCTCCAGTGCCTCAGTTTCCCTCTCCTCTCCGGGCCAAGGGGGATCCCAAGGCTCGGACCCGGCTGGCGCCGCCCGGGCTATTCCCATGCCATGCCAGGCCCCGGCTGTGCCGCCTGGGATCGCGGCTGCCGTGTGGGTGGGAGAGCAGACCACAATGTGGCTTGTGTTTGAGCTGTGAAGAGCCTGGCTCTGGCCATGCTCTCCTCTCCTTTATTTTTATCCTGCCTCCCCAAGCTGTTGGCATCTCCCCAGCCGCTCTGCCATCCCTGCCAGCTGAGGACGCTGCCACCCCTTGCCAGGGCACGCAGGGCTCCGTCCTCCTCCGGTCCCCAGGCAGGGATGCTTTCCATGCTCAGAGGATGCCGCCGGCTTCGGCCTCCTGCCAAAGGTTGGGGAGGAAGCTGATGGCAGTGGGAAGATTTTCCTCAGCCGTCCTTCCCACGCCGTCTCACCCTCTGCGCCGCTTGTTTTGCCTTGGCTGGCTGAGGGCAGCTCCTTCCTGCATCCCACTGAGGTGCTGATCCCGAGCTCAAAGCGAGCATCCAGGTGTGCCAGCCCTTCCCTTGGCACTGCCACCCGTGGCAGTGAGCAGGTGAACTCGTCTCCCATTCCCATGTGCACGCGTGGGTGAGTTTAACACCCGGCGAGGTGGGAAGTGGCTGCTGCTTTTTCCAGGGCTGGCCAGATGGGATTTCTCCTTCAGTTTGGGTTTTGACAAATGACATGCGAATTTATCCGGTGGTTTCTCTGCTTCCAAAGTAAAGGAGCTGCTTGTCAGGGCAGTGTCGTGGAGAGATGCCAGCTGGACTTCTCCAAGCTCCAGCTGGGAGCCACCAGTGTGCACCAGGACATGGAGTGGCTTCAGACTCCTTGTCTTTGCAGCTCCAGCATCGGTAGGGCTGGAATTAACAGGGTGCAGGCAGGGTGCAGGCAGGGTGCAGGCAGAATCCAGGGCATGCAGAGGCTGGGAATAGGCTGGAGCACCTCCGGACTGCCACTGTGCGTGGGCACTGTGCCCCTGCCTTGCCCAGAAGCCGAGTGGCATCCTGGCTCCAGGGGTCTGCCTAACCCAGCTGGGAAGTTTCTGATGAAGCAGTTGGAGTGTGTTTTATTTTCCTTGGTTTCACTGGAATGTGGGAGTGAAAGGCACGATGAGGAGCCCTCTGCCCGCTGCTGTGCCCAGGCAGTGCCATGGGGAGGGTTCCTTGGGGATGGGGAGAGGAGATGGGACAGCCACAGCTCCCACATCCCATGGGACTGCTGGGCATACTGTGGGCATGGGGAGGTTTGTCCTGCAATAGATGTTAATGGTTCCTTGTGGAGTGGTCTTGGCATCACCTGGCTTTTCCCAGGAGGTTTGGTGGAGGGTGTCCCTCAGCCCAGGAGCAAGAGGGCTGTGGGGAAGCTCCAGCCCAGTCACCACCAGCTTTCACTCCCCGTGTGGCTGTGAGAGGGACAAGGAGGCTGTGCAGACTCCTCACTTGCACGATCCCTTGCAGGGATGGACCCTGTGTCTGTCCTGCTTCTGGCATTCCCATGAGGACAAATAGAGTGTGGCTGAGCCAGGGACAGGGAGCCCTGGGCAGCAATGGCTCAGAAAGTGCCCATGAGCAGCCTGGTCTAGTGGAAGGTTCCTGCCTATGGCAAGGAGTGGGACTGGATGGGCTTTAAGGTCCCCTCCAACCCAAACCATTCCAGGATTCTCTGATTTTCCCCCAGCAGGTCCCAGCTCAGGAAGGGGTGGGTATTCCCGGGATTGGCTCTGCAGCACAACACGAGTTAAGTGCAGCGGCGCAGGAGCTGTGCAGGCTCTTCCTGCGCTTCCCATCCATCCCTGCCATCCCTGGGAGCCTGGCTGTGGCGTGGCAAGGAAGGGGTTAGTGCCAGGCAGGGCTCTGGGTGCTGGGCAGGCTCCGTGGGTGCTGAGCAGGCAGCGCTGGCAGCGCTGGCAGTGCGGCAGTGCAGCCTTTGGGAGGAAGCAAGTGCATCCCGCTCTTCCGGCGGCACTGATGGCCGGGTGCGGGGCAGCCGCATCGCTCCGAGGGGCTGCTATTCTTTCGCCTCCCTCTTTCCCCAAACGCGCTCTCTGCCTCCCCTCCCCTCGCCCCTTTTTGTCCAAATGCTTTCTCGGCCGATTTTTCATGCTCCGCTAAGTGCCGCCGCTTTCACGACCCGCGTGAGCTTTGCTGCCTCATGAAGATTTATGAAACTGCAGTAATAAACTGTGTTTGAGGGATCCTTTGGATGATAAAGCCCTGCCAAGCTACCGGCGGGGGGATCGGAACGGACCGCGCCGCCCATCCCGGAGCGGCTCCCGCGGGGCAGCGCCCACAGCACCGGGAAGGTTTTGGGGGGCCTTCCCCGCCCTGAAGAGCATCCCTTAAAGCACAGTCAGGCTCCGGTGCCTCTGGTCCCTCTGTTTTCCCGGGAAGCAGACGATGGCCGGACCCTGCTAGCAGCTGGGGCTGTGCCCCGGCACAGGTGACACCTCTGCTGGCAGGTGAGGAAGATGGATGGATGAATCGGCAAAGAGAACCACGTTCCCTTAACCTCCCGCTGCTCGGAGAGGGGCTGGCCAGGCTTTACCGGGGGATCTTGGCTGTGGTGGGAGCCCTGCGCCCCGCCAAGGAGCCGCCTCCAGCCCCTGGAGAGCGGGGGGCTGCCACCCCCCTCCCGCCGGAGCGGTTTGCCAGCCGCCGCCGTGGGAGCCGTCCTGCGCCCGCGGGTAAGCCATGGCAGCACAGCCCGGAGGGACACCCTGCTTGGCTGGGCTGGGGCAGTGCCAAGGTGGGCACCCTGGGCAGGCTCTGGCCACCGGCTCTCCCACCCCAGTGACCTACTTGGAAGCAGCCTTGGAAAGCACTTTCCAGGGATCTGCTGCTGTTGTGGGCAGCCCGTGTGTGGGTACCACTGCTCTGGCATCTCCGCACTGGAGGAGGAGAAACAACTTTGTGGGGGGATTTTGGGGTGCTAGGATGGAATTATCTCCTTGGGGTGAGTCCCTGGAAGGAGGGATTAGCACCCTTTTCTCATGGATAGTGCCAGGAAAGCGTGACTGTGAGTGTTCTGAGGTCCTTTTGCAAAAGAGCCCCCTGTGTCCCAGTTGATGGTAGTTTCCTTGTCCAATCATCTCTGCCCGCTCCGGGTGGGATATCTGGAGGGAAAAGGTGGCTGACATGAGGACAGTACACGTGTCTGTGGTGGCTTTTCCTCCTCTTGCCTTAGAGGGGTTCTTGGATCACGGGGTTTGTGGCATTGGGGCCATCACCCTCCTTTACTCTGGATCCCGGGGATGGATGAGGGAGCGGATGCGGCACAGCCGGGGGTGGAAGAGCCCCCAAAGGGATCCAGCTCCGTTCTGACCCCTGTGCAGCTTGTGCAGGGCTTTGAAATCATCCCTTTTAGTAGTCAGCAGAGAAACAGCGAGCTGGCGCGTTCCGCTCCCGGAGCGTGTAATTGGGGAGCGGGGAGCTGCATGCTGATCAGGGCTCGGCAGCGAGAGGAGGAGGAGGAGGGTGGGAAGGAGCTGGAATCGTGGCCTCATCCCAGGGCTGCCGAACCTGGGGCTGCTGGAGGCACCAGAGAGGTGGTTGCAGGGAGCAAGCCCCTCTAACACCCCTCAAATCCCCATCCCGGCATCTTCCTTTGGCTCGAGGCCTCCTTGAGCTGCTCTCCCCAGCGAGGGAGAGGAGCTGCAGCTCGTTCCTCCCAGCCCTGTGACTGCTGCAGCTGGAGCTGTCAGGGTGGCCCTTCATCCCTCTTCCATAGCCTCCCTGGACACACCATTCCGAAGGGATAGGACAAAGATGTGAGTCCTTGTGGCGCTGGGGATGCGGCACCACTGAGGGGCTGGTTTGGCGGGGATGGACCACAGCAGGCACATTGCCTGTGCCACGGGGTGCCCAGGGTCCCACTCCCCCAACCTGAGCTGGGAGCACCCTGGCTGCTCCCCAGGGCACTGCCAGTCAGCACCCAGTGCTGGGTTTGGGATGGGTGTTGGCTGCTGGACACAGTTTTCCCCCCAAACACGTCTGTGTTGCTCTGTGGTCCTGGGACAAGTGTTTGAGCAACTGGACAAGGTGTGGGGGGGCAGAAATAGTTTGCTGCCTGAGATCAGCAAATCCCAGGGAGAAATGTGTTCTGGGGCTGTTACATGAGAGGAGAGGCTGGCAGGCAGCTCCTGGGGTTGGCTGGGGGTCCAGGGTAGGTTGCTCCATCTGTTTCCCATCAGTGCTGGGGTTTGGCAGTGGCTCCACAGCTGGTGGGACCTCGGGACGATGCTCTTGCACCTCTCTGCGTTGCTTTCTCCTCTGCCAGCAGCAGGACCAAAGTGTCCCCTCTGACATCCCACTGTGCTGCTTTCCCTGGGGGAACTCGGGGTGTTTCATGCGTGGTGGTTGTGCCGCTGTGACCTCCCCTGTGCTGTGGTGACACGGGGAGTGGCAGGACAAGGTGGGGAGGAACAGGAGCTTCAGCTCTTCTCTCATTGTGCTCCTTTCTTCTGGGCAAGGGGGTGACAGCCTGGCCAAGGTCACGTTTGGTGGTGGACTGTGGGAGACGGGAGCTGGACTGGCTGTTTTTTGGAGGAGGGAATGGGAATCAGGCTTTGGGATGTCCCCGTGGCATTTGCCAAGCGCGTGATGTCCCCACTTGGCTAGTAGCAAACCCCCTTGTACGACCTTGAGCAGAGGAATTCTGTCCGTAGCACACGCTGGAGTCCCATCCTGCATTAATGACACTGTTGGCTGATACAAAGCTAGGATGTTGGGCTGATAAATAATTAAGGGAAAAGGAAAAAACCCTCTGTGATTTGCTTAACAGGAGCTTGGGAAGGAAGGGAGTGGGGAAGGAAAAGGACGAGGAGGGAGCTGAATAATGGATCAAGGTTAAAAGGGGAGTGAAGGGGGAGCCTGGGCACGGTGGGGCCCTGCAGCACATGCTGCCAAACTTGTTAGTGGTGGCAAAAACAGCCCATGGGCTCCGAGCAGGCACAGCAGCAGCTGGGACCAGTCCGGGGCTGGGTGACACCGACTTCGATGGCATAAGATACTCAAAAGTGCTTTCGGGGTGGGAGAGAGTGACCTGGAGCTGCTCTGCAGTGGACACAGGGCTGGGCAGGGGCTGAGGGCTGCGAGGTGGCCTCGTCCCGCAGTCACTGAGGACGTGCCAGGTGCTGGCAGCATGTGGGGACTTCCAGGCATTCAGCGCCACTGGCACTGAGCTTCCCTGGAAATCAGAATCACAATGTGCAGCAAATGAATTATGAGCAAAGGGACCAGTCCCTTTTGTCTCACTGCACGTGTGACCCCCTGCCTGCCCCCTTGCCCCTCCCCTGCCTGCTCTGTGTGCCCGGGATGGGCTGAGCTCTGGGCGAGGGCTGGGACAGGGCAGAGCATCCCTGCAGTGCCCGTTTGGTGCCCGTGAGCTGGGCTGGTCTTTGGGGGCTGAGGCCTCCAGTGGGGTCTCTGGCAGGGCACGGGGGGCCCTGGCCCTCCTGGCACAATGTCCTCACTGAGGGGCAGACACAAACCTCCCCCACCCTGGCCCGATTTTGTTTTCTTTTTGGTTTGTCCTGTGTTATGTCCTCTGTCTGTCTGTGCTCCAGAGCAGTGCCCAGTTCTCGTGTTTGTCTGTGCTGTTTTAGTGACCCAACACTGTTTTATTCCTGTTTTGGTCTGCACATCATGGGTTTGTTGGCACACCAGCCCCTCCATCCCTGCCACTGCCCCAGCCCCTTCATCCCCTCGGCCC